>VZRS01000944.1:1909-35207 GCA_013398055.1 Ifrita kowaldi | reverse complement strand
CAATCAGCACCCCCAGGTCCTTTGTGGCTGAGCAGCTTTCCAGCCGCTCTGCCCCCACCCAGCCTGTAGTGCGTAAGGGGACTGTTGTGACTCAAGGGCAGGACCTCACACTTGCCTTTGTTGACCCTCATACCATTGGCCTCTTCTTGCTTATTGTTGTAGCTTCACTTCTGTTCCCTTCATTAGTAGTTATTTAATGTTCCTGTAAGTAGCATTGCTAGCTAAATTATTTTGGTAGTGGATGTCACACTCTAAGGCTGATCATAGCTCTGCAATTACAACTTTTTAGTTTAATAAATATATTTACTAAATTAATAGTTAGATGTGAACAACCCTTTAGTTTTTTGGTAAAAAAGATTCCTGGTATCGTCTCATAGGCAAACAGCTTCCGTAGTCTTGGATAAAGAACACAGATTATTAATGGAAGCATTGTCCTGCCCTGAATATTTTTTTTAAAAGTAGAGTTTGGAACTATTGTTGCATGTCTACCTTGAAAAAATACTGTTAATGTTGGTCATAAATCTTGTCTCACCAAGTTACTGATGATTTTGCTTTACGTAAGTAGAATTTCTATTTTCTCAAACCCTTGAGATGTCATTGCTAACCATAATGAGTAGGGATAAAGAAGAAATCTGTACTCTGAGGAGTATAGTTTTAAAGCAGACTCCATATTTTTCATAACCATTATGTAATTTAGAACTTAAATTTGAATCCTAGTACTGGATGCAAACAAAAATTCTGATACGCGCACACACACACACACACACACAAAATTCCTGGTGAACAATGAGCTATTCAAATTCCTTAGTATGTTGTGTATCAAATATCACAGATTTCTCTCAATTTTCAGTCTTTGTAATTTATGTGACAGAATGACTGCAAGTCTCCATGACATTTGTGCTTGTATTTTAGCATCAGTTGCAGTGGATGAAAGGGGCATAATCCCACGGGCTATTCAAGAATTATTTCAGCATATTTCTGAACACCATAATATTAATTTCCGTGTGAAGGTATCCTATATAGAGGTTTATAAGGAAGAACTTCGAGATTTGTTGGATTTGGAGACCTCTGTAAAAGAACTACATATCCGAGAAGATGAGAAGGGAAATACAGGTAGGATTTCAGCTCTAAAATTTGGTGGTTTGGATTTCAGTTTGTGTCCAAATTATTCTTGTTTTCTCTTGAAAGTGCTTACTCATTACCAATGAATAAAAGGAAAAAAAGTTAAAGTTTCAGCATATGAACTCAGTTTAGCTGTTTGGAAGCAGTTTGGGGTTTAGATGCCTGTGAGCAATATAGATGTTCTATTATATGGATGGAAATGGTAACAAATGGTAAAGTAAATACACAATTATTGTTTCTGCAAATTCTGTCTAGAAACAAAATAGTGTGTGATTATTCACTTGAATACATATTTTAAGATTAAACCATTGCTTCTCCCTTCAAAATTACAATTGTTAAGTCACTTATATTGTAAATATTTGCTCTCCTTTTACAATGAAATCACTGGAAGAGACCACTTCCTTAAGAGGAGGGGGAGTAGATACTCCCGGAGGCTTCTAGATTAACACTTGCCCTATAGGTATCCTGTTCACCTTATGAAAATGCTAGAAGAATCCACATCAAAGACATTTTATTCTGAAAGTATATAATCTGTTTTAGGTTTGGCCTTTTTTTTTCTCCTTATATTCTAATTGTTGTATTTACTCTAGTTTTATTATACTGTTGTGTTGAGCTGTCATGGGTTTTTTGTCTGTAGCTGGGAGAAGACACTAGTTTAGCACAAATCTTACAGACAGTATCATTGCTTCAAAAGGATCCCACAATATATTTTAAATTATTTCTTTTTTTCAATACAGTTAGAGTCAGCTTCAGTAAATTGTGCTAGGATGTTTTTCATCTTTCATTAAAAGAAAATTATTATAAAAAACATGGTTAGTAGAACTAGTTGGTAGAAGTACACTTACACTTTATTAGATTACTAACAGATACCTGTTCCAAAGGCCCAACTATCTGCACTACTCAGAATAGAAATTCTGCTCTTAGCACAGGCTGGGAATCATTTTTACTGAAGCTTCATGGCTTTTAGTCTTTTTTTAACTGGCAAAATATCCTTTGAGCTGACTTTGCTCATACTTTTTCTAGCTAACACTAGACTGTAAATTGCATAAGGTAGTGTGCAGTGTGCAATGTGTAAATGAGTTGTGTCTTATGTCTAAGATATTGTTTCAAATGTTATGACACCATACACCCATGTATTTAATATCCGCAAGTTTCAGATATGTTGTACCTCATGCTTTTCACGTATTGTAACTCCTATTTCTAGATATATGCTATGACCTCATAATAATGCAGGCTTGTATGTTTCTCTAATACATGTTTATAGTTATTGCTGTAAACTTTTGCTGAAGAGTTTAGAATTAATTAAATNATACTTTTTCTAGCTAACACTAGACTGTAAATTGCATAAGGTAGTGTGCAGTGTGCAATGTGTAAATGAGTTGTGTCTTATGTCTAAGATATTGTTTCAAATGTTATGACACCATACACCCATGTATTTAATATCCGCAAGTTTCAGATATGTTGTACCTCATGCTTTTCACGTATTGTAACTCCTATTTCTAGATATATGCTATGACCTCATAATAATGCAGGCTTGTATGTTTCTCTAATACATGTTTATAGTTATTGCTGTAAACTTTTGCTGAAGAGTTTAGAATTAATTAAATTATTCTTACTTTCACCTGGTTTGAAGTGATTGTCGGTGCTAAGGAATTCCAAGTAGAATGTGCAGATGAAGTGATAAGCCTGCTGGAAAGTGGCAATGCAGCTCGTCACAGAGGCACAACACAGATGAATGAGCACTCTAGTCGATCTCATGCCATTTTTACCATCAGTATTTGTCAGAAGCAGTCCGCAGAGTATCAGAATAATACTGATGCTGCACAGAATTCAATCGCTTCTAAGTTTCATTTTGTGGATTTGGCAGGATCAGAGAGGGTAGCAAAGACTGGAAATACTGGTGAACGCTTCAAAGAATCAATTCAGATTAATAGTGGTCTCTTGGCCTTGGGAAATGTCATCAGTGCCCTTGGAGACCCAAAAAGAAAAAGTGTACATATTCCATACAGGGATGCTAAAATCACTCGTATTCTGAAAGACTCCCTTGGAGGAAATGCCAAGACTGTTATGATAACATGTATAAGTCCATCTTCACTGGACTTTGATGAATCTTTAAATTCCCTCAAATATGCCAACAGAGCCAAAAACATTAGAAATAAGCCAGTAGTAAATTACAACCCAGAAAAAGACCTCATTGATGAAATGGAACTTGAAATCAGATTGCTTCGGGAAGCTTTGCAGAACCAGCAGGTCAGTAATCAGCATTTACACTACTTAAATGAAGAAAAAGCCCGTATCAGTTCACTTGAGGAGCAGCTCACCCGCCTTCAGGTTCAATATTTCAGTTACAGAAATTGTGTAGATGAAGCTTTCCCCTTTCTGGTTGATTTGAATGATGATGTTAGCTTAAGAAGAAGTCAGCGGGAGAGGTTGCAGAGCTGGATCACTATGGTACAGAAAGTAAGGAAGGAAGCTCTCACCATCCAGGAAACTGATACAGGGACTGAGACCAGCCCAGACCCACATCACATCACAATTCTTCAGCTGAAGAGGGAACTGAAGAAATGCCAGGTATTTAATTATAAGCTGTTTATTTAAATGACTAAGTGAAAAAGCAATCTGTCAAAATTTGAACTCCATTTTGAAAGATGGATAAAACTGTCTCCGGTACTTAATTTGACAATTAATTTACAATTTTGTATAATTTTGTTAATTTTATTTGGCTAATCTCTGGGACACAGGTTTATTTTAATGGATGTTTGAATACACAATCAGTGACAACAGAGATAAGTGAAGTAATGGTACATTTTCTCTAGTCAGTTTCAAGATGACTCTTGAGGCTGAGCTGTTTTATCTCTTAGGTTTTTAGCTATGCTAGTGTGCTAGGTCTGGCTGGCAGGGAGTTAGTTTTCTGTATAGCATCTCTGAGGGTGCTGTGTTTTAGATTTTTGACCAATACAATGATAATAACACAGTAATGTTTTTGCTCTTGCTGAACTGTGTTTTGTACAGTGACAGGCCTTCTCTTTTTCTGCCTCTGCCCCCCAGTAAATAGATTGGAGGGTGCATGAATAGTTGGAGACACAAACATGCAACAAAGCAGATGACCTGAACTAATCAAAGAGAGATTTCATACCATATAACATGATGCTCATCAATAAAAAGGGAGAGGAGGAGGTTTAGGGAGATCAGCCGTATTTTACCCAGAACTGGTTGAGCATTAGTCAGCCTTGGGAGGTGGTGGGAGATAGCCTTTCCATCATCTGTTTTGTTTTCTTTTCTTTCCCTCTTCCACTTTGTCATCACTTTCTAATCAGTTTCTATCTTGATCCACAAATTTTCTTGCTTTCACTTTCCCTTTGCTCTTCCTCTGTTCTCCTAGGAGGTGGGGGTAGAGGGAAGTGAAGGGACAGCTCTGTGTGCTTAGCAACCTACTGGGGTAACCCACAACAGTCTATTTTGAAACCCAACCTGCGGCTCAAGGCCTTCAAGATAATACCAGATTTGATTAGAGTGTGCTAGATTAGACTTGTAGCTGTTAATACCTGTTTAGTTAAGTAGTTGAATGACTGTTGCAGGTCATGAAGCAGCATATTTGCTTTGGCTACTGATTTGTGTGTGTCTTTGAATATTCAGATGCTTGGTTCCTTTGTAGCTGTACAACAACCTCCAAGAACCATTAATGACTATTTTCAGATAGTCATTAAAATGCATTTTTGCTGTTTTGTTTGCTGTTTATCACTTTGTTTTCCTTTGCTTGGGAGAGCTATGAAAAAACCCCTGGCTATCAGCCTAATCTGGTACTCAGGTCTTACATTGTGGATGTCCCCGTACTCCAAGAACCGCCTCATAGATAAAACCAGCAACTATGCTTTTCCCCTCTTCTCTGAGAGACATTTTGTGGAGAGAGGGGAAAAAGTGGCACCTATCCCATCCTCTCCTCCAAGACAGTTTTTTGTAGCCTTGATGTAGTGGCTTCAGAGTTCCTTCAGTATCCTTATGTAATCAGACTGTTCATACTGATGTGTTGTGATCCTGACTTTGATTATTGCTCATAAGGTTAAACAGCTATTTGGGGTTGCCACACAGGAACATGCTCTAACGTGATTGAGTCCTGCGGTGTCAGTATGTATGGCAGGAGTTGGGCAGGAGCACAGGGCCGTTGCTGCCTCTGACAGCTTGTGGTTTCATGTCTGAATAGGCTCATTAACCCATCAAACAAATACATCATTTGAAGGAGTGAAGGTGAAACACAGTGATCCACAGATAGCTGTGTTGGATCTGCCCCATGCCTATAAAGTCAGTGTCCACTGTCCTTTGAAATGCAAGAGTTTCTGATCTAAAAGCCCACAAACAGGCTTGTGGTGGTCTGAGACTAAGAAGGTCTCTTGGTCTGAGGCCACACAGACTCTAAACCAGAGACTGAACCGTCAACTATAATAGTTGATCTTGTAGTAAAGAAGAAACAGTCGAAGCAGAGATCAAGTTAATAAGAGAAGAAGCAGCTCCTGCTCAGAGGAGGAGAGAGGAAGAACAGGCCGCGTGTTCTGGAGCAGGATAGGAAAGGAAAGAGACAGAAATCAAAAGAGGTAGAAGCTACCCGGTCCCTATCCATGACCTAGTTGCAAGACAATGTGTAAAGATTTTGCCTGACAAGATGACCTAATTGCTACGTGGTTGCTCCGGAGCTGGAATAGTGGGGCTAACAGTCTGGAACTAGAAGATAGGGAAACATATCAGCTGGAATCCTTTGCTAGGATTTGTGGGATTGACAGAGGGATTGGAAAAAGGTCGGCCACCTCCAAGCTCCAGAGGGAACTCCTATTGAGCATGAAGACAAAGTACTCTCTTAAGGAAGATGTTGTCATCCAGTGAGGCATGTGGACTGTCACAGAGGAACATATTTAATGTTTGAGGGAATTAGAGGTGGTGGGGGTGGTCTGCAGTGACATGGACAGGGCCTCAACACATCAGGCCTCAACACAATAATCAGGCCAATTGCTTTGAACAATAGTGTCACTTTTCTTATCTCGAATAGTCGCAATCAGTTTAACTCACAGTTCAGGGTTTCGGTCAGGAGCCCAAAGTGTGGGCTTTGGTGGTGCAGCTTCGTTGTACAGTTTTGCCATAACGGGCAAAAATCTTTATGATGGTGTTTAACCCATGAGTGGTAACATTTTAGTCTCTGACACCATGGAAGGACGGTGCTTGTCTGTTGTAGGATCATACAACAGTTCTTGTAGCATAGCATGGGCTCCTGTCCTGAGTGATCACTGTAACCAGACAGAACACGTGTCATGGACTAAATAAACTCGGTGGGCATTTTATGGGTATTTTACAGGAGTGGCCTATAGACTAAAGGAATGATATCTGTGCATAAGTCAAAGGATGAGACAGGAAGGAAGGATGGTTAATAAGGTTGCATTGTATAGTGTGGGGCTTGAGCATGACATAAATGGTGTGGAATATGGAGTGGAGATTGTACCAAGTTTGACAGGGATAGAGTTGATTTTCTTCATAAATGCTTGCAGGTTGCCATGTTTTACATTTCTGACTGGTACAATGCTGATAAAACACCACTATTTTAGGTCTTGCTGAAGAGTGTTTGCACAGCACCAAGGGACCAATTCCTTTCTCTGTCTGTGACACCAGTGAATAGATAGGGGGGTGTACCCAGAGACAGGAGGAGAACAATCAGGCAGATGACCCAAGTCAATCAAAGAGATATTTCACACCATATAACATACTCAGAGATTGAAAGGGAAAGGAGAGGGATTTAGTTATGTTAGCTGTCTTTTTGCTCAAGAGCTAATGGGCATCAGACTACCCTTTGGAGGCAGTGAGTGATTTGGTTTGCATTAATTAACTACCTTTGCATTACTTGTGTTGTTTTCTCTGTTCTTCCACTTCACCTTCACTTACTTGAACAATTTCTGTCTTGACTCACAGGTTTTCTTGCTTTTACCCTTCCTTGGGGATGGGGGCTAGGAAGTGAGGGAATGGCTGTATGTGCTCAGTTGCGTACACAGGGAAACCCTCAGCAGTTGTCCTGTGAACTTAGAACTTGTTTTGAATCCTGCAAATATATTGCTCTGTCAGAAGCATTACAGATGTAATTACAATACAGATAATTTTCAAATATATCAGTGAACTTGCAGATAACCCAGGGACTAAGTTTTGCAACTTTTGTCTAATATTATCTAATACTATGTATGCAATATGCTAGTCTGTCTAATATTACAAAGTTACAGGTATGTCTCATATTTTATCTCTTAGTAATTTCCTAAACTGTATTTCTTCAGGTATGGTCTCACAAAACCTCCTGTATTTCCTTTCCCATTGCCGTGCATTTAGCTAACTGAGTTTCTAAATTATTTGCACATTTCTTTGTCTAATCACTTTGCTAGCATTTGCTTTTGTGTTAAATATCAACTTTTGCTTTTTGGTGACATCAGACTTCTTTATGGTTTTCCAAATGAGGTGAGAATTTCAAAACAACATCTGAGAGTCTTAGCATGCAGATATCCCACGAGGATCATGTCATACTGATAGCTCTGACTAGCTGTTTCTCTCACAGCAGATAATAGTCCTAGACAACGACCTATGGGGAGAAGAGCTCTCAGCGTTCTGAGAGCATGGTAATGTCTCCTAACAGAAGTGACACATGATCAAATAAATAATTCTTTTTGGAAACATCCCCATATACATCTAGGAAGTACATATATTGGATGTGCTTTGTTAAAATGTTGACTCTGAACATCAAAAATTATTGTACAATGAACAGAATCTCAAATCAACATTAATTTTATGACTTAAACCAACTGTACACTAGTTGGAAACTGAGTGAAGTTCTGATGCCAGATGACCACCTCAGAAAAACTAATTTGAGTTGTTATGTAGTGGAAGAAGGCAGTGCTCCAACAAATTAGAATTTTGTAACATCAACCCAATTTTAGTTTGCAACCAAACTTATAAACCTATGGATTGTTATCAGGTGAGTGCCTAAACAAATTTTGTCTTTGTTCTCAATCAACCTAAATCATAGCTTTCTGTCTTCCTTCCTGGTTTACTTCCGTGGCTTGTTTTAAATACCTGTTTCCCAGGTTCAAAACAGTGTAAGAGCTGAGCTTAAACTTACGCTTCCCCAGGTGAGTATGCCATCCACAGCCAGGAAGAGATGGTTAGAGAAAGGCTAAATAAATGACACAGTACAGACTCTAGAGCAGGGTTTGCAAATGGACAGATTTAATAACTAGTAGTAGACCTATTCTTGTCTGTACTTACACGTTTCTTTGCTAGCAGCTATTATTGCCTGGATAATGTTGTTTTACATGATATTTACATGTTGTTTTACATGATATACATGACATAGTGGATTAGCCATAGCTAACACCCAAACTCATTCATATGTCCACCAGCAGGACTCTTGGAGAAAAAAATAGAACAGGAATGAGAAGATTTGTGGATTGATGTACTGTTTCAATACCTTTTATCTGGCTTCTGCAGGCTTTCTGGAAGAGTAACATTTGGAAGTTGCCTTCAATCACTATCAGTTCATTCACAAGAATATCTGAAGAAGCATTCTTGTGGTTTCTTTAAATTGTTATCCGAGTTGCGGATTGAGGGCAGCTGTTCTTAACTGTACTCATTTGAGAAATGTATTAATCACAAGATACTATGATCTTGTGGCTACATGTAACAGCATACTAAAGAGAATAATTGAATTTAATATATACTTCAGTAAATTAAGTTTGGATGTGAGTACATTATTTCCTTTGGAAGAATGAAACTTGTCAGAACAAAATCAATACATGAAACAGAAGTGAAGAATTAGCTGCTAGAAACTGCAGATAACCACTTAGACAATTTGATATACATACCTCAAGACTTTGCAGTTCTCGTCATGTCTTTTAAAAACAAATAAGGTTTTATTTTGATTAATACTCCAGTTGTAGGAATAATAATATCCCTTTCACCCAGCTGAACATTTTTAATTATCTAGCAGGTACTAGTTATGGATGAAGAACTATTTAGCCAGAAGAATCATGAAGTGCAGATACTGCAGAATCAGATAAAGACATTACTACAAGAAAAGGAAGAACAACAGGAATTTTTAAAGGAGGCTCAAGAAACACAAAGATTACAGGTATTTTTCCTCTGGTACACATTTATCTGTATTGAAGCATCCTTCTACCATGTGAATGCATTAAACAGGTGCCTCAGAATATTTTTAAATTGACTACCAGTCGATATTAGGGAAATTTTATTTGAATTAGAGCTGTATCACTGAATGAGTTGGGTTCATCTAGTGGATGCATCACAGTAATGTGATTCCTGGAGACTATATATGAGCCTAGCTGTGCCACAAGCCTCCTGTATAACTTGAAGTGAATCACTCATGCTCTCCATGCTTCCTGAAGTGTAACACACAACCCTCTCCCCAGATTTGCATCATTGTTAAGGAGTTTTGGAGCAATTAATACATTAGGATTTGAAAGACTTTGAAAGATGCTTTAGAAACTAAAGACGAGTATAAAGATCCTATAGAACGCTTTAATTGAAAGGTTGTTTAGAAACTTATTTTTTTATAACTTTATTAATAATTAGAGTATTGTCCCTTTTTGATTTTATAAGACAGAATTCCATCCTAACTTTTTGATCATTTACCATTAGAGAAAACTGAGTGACACAGCTGAAAGTGAGGTAGTGACAAAGAGGCTGCTTGCCTCTTTCCTTCTGTAGGTCTTGAGCTTGCTGATGAAATTATGATGGCTAGTATGTGCATAACATTTCAAGGTTGAGAAGACTGCAAATAGAATAGTTAGCATTCTCCTGTTGCCTGACATGTGGATGACAGATAAATTATTATATGAATTTTTAAAAGAGAAAAGTATAAACACGGATAGCTAGTGCTCTTCTCCTTATTATACTTTTTCTCCTTTTTCCTCTTCTTTGCTGATGGCTTGGGGAGAGTCAGTGCATGAAAGGTAAGTAAACTAGTAATGATCTTTTTCTTTCCTCTGTCACTTTCTTTCTTTTCTGTCACTTCTGGCTAGATTTTTTTAAGCCTGTACACCACAGTGTCAACTTATACTGTGATAATACTTATATAAATGCTAGAGGATACAAGGTAGCTGTCACAGTGTAGATAGAAGGTTATTTCAGTATCAGAGACAGAAGCAAGTTTGAGAGCTTTCAGGCACCCTTTTGCCATTTAGTTCACTAAACTGCCACTTCTATTTAATAACATACGTAGGTAGAATAATGAAAAGCAAGTGTTTCTGTCAAATATTTTATGTTGTATTCACAGGCATATGTAATTTAATGATACATGGTAGAATAAGGACTTTAAGAGTAGCAGGTATGAGGTAGGAGGTAAAAATGTTTGTACACATACGTATTTATGCAATGGGTGTTTCACTGTGGAGTTGTATGTACAATTGTATCAGGGACAAATAGTTTCAAGGTGGATCATTTGGCTGCTACTGCTTCCAAAATGATAACAAATACAATATTCATACATATATTCTATTTTCTATGACATAGGAATAATATGTATTGTATTCCAACACAGTCTCAACTTGTAAGGGAATGTATATTTGTGTTTGGAAGGAACTTTCAATCTAAGACAGCAACATAAAGAATGAATAAAAACATGTTACTCAAAGCAGAAGAATGCAGAATGTATCATGAGCTATTCTTCAGCTTCCTTGTTGTTGCTAGGCCAGATTTTAATCATACTTCAAAAAGTATCAAAAACAATACAGTGAATTGAAAATGCTTATAATCTTGGCCTTATGGATGAATCAGTTTAGGTAACATAAGTTCTTTTGAACATAGTATGGTGAATGCTGTAGGAGAAGCTGATAAGGTCTCCAAACTAGCATTATCAACAACGCTGAGGCTGGGTGCAAGAAAAAACAGCACGTGATCTTGGGATCATGTACATGTTTATGTTTACTAATACAAGTAATCTTTAAAGTGGAACTGTTCAAAGAGGAAGAGGAAGCCCATTTACATTTCATTAACAAGACTCAGACCATAAGTTTAATTTGAAAATGCTTGTTTAATTCCCATTTTATTTCTCCATAAACACACTTATAAATCTGATGCCTTAGGTTTTTAACTTTCATATTTTTCAAATCCTGTACTGCCTAGTATGTAACTCTGAAGTTTCTTGTAGCCTGTTAATTTCTGCTCTCTCATGCTAGGTAGACATAACAAAGCCTCTCCAGGCCTGCTCTTCAAGGACACCCAGACTGTCCTAGGCCCAAAAAGTATAAACCAAAAAGCCTCTGAAGGGGGGCAAGCTGAGGGGAATTACATCATTAAACTGAAGCTTTGATTGGAGAATTAACCCTGATATGCAAACGAACCAAACCTATAAAAGTGTGAAGAACTCGTGACCTGTCGTCCTTCTTGGGGTCCCTCTTGGCAATAGCCTCAGTCTCCCCAGGGGGTACCTTTGAAGGCCTTTCAAATAAATACCTACCTTATTCCCTTACTCCTGTCTAGTCTCTGTTTTTAGGTGGCCTCTTCAGGCATCAAAGCAAGCATGAGCTCCTAATTATGTCATCCACTTCTCACTAGATGCCTAGATAGGCTAATGTAACTAAACTGGGTTTGCTGGTTTGAAAGTAAACCAGTGGGGAAAATGATCCCCACACAGCTACCTTGAGAAAGATTTCAGGTCAGAGTTAAGATTTAATAGAAATGTTAAAATAAATGCAATGATACACATTAAAATGGGGCTAGGCCCACAAAGTCAGGCTACAACCTGGCACCCTGTTGGCCAAGCTGGTGGTCACAGTCCTATCAAGCGGTGATTGCAGTCCTGTTGAAGTGATGGTTGCAGTCAAAAGCGGTGGTCCTGTGGAAGTTCTGGTTCTCCTCTGGATCCATCCAGGGGTGGTGGTGTCCCAAGTCCCCAGTTATATATGGTCAGGTTCAGGGGGAATACTCAGCACCTCCCCTAGGGCAGGCAGTTTCACAATGGGAATGATATAATCCTGTGACTCATAGGATATTTTTGGGAATCCTTGGTCATAAGTCGTTACAGCTTCCCATTATGGTGGTGCTGTTGAGCCATTATGGCCCATTGGCAGGGATGGCCCCCTCAGGATGAGTGGGACTGTGCTGGTGCTTCCCCAGAGTTATCACTGCAGAGTCATTTGTGAAGAAAAAGAAACACCCCTGCTCGAAGGGTTTGCCTCTTTTTCCTTATGTTAGTTAACACCCAGTTTGTAGCCTGAGATGTCAGATGTGCACTGGGCACCTACTGCAAATGACCCACCATTAACAGTTTGTCAGAAACAGCATGGAGGGCAGCAGAATGCTCGGTTTGGTTACACCAAACACTGGCACTCCTTCTGTAACCCAGGACACTGGGGCAGGTCTTTCTGAACAAAAATGTGTCTAAACTTTACTGGATTGGGGACTGGGGGGGCTGAGACTCATGACATGTCATAGAATTTTCAGTTTGTTGCAGAATTTGCCTGTGCCCTGTGGAATAATTAAGGGTCAGTGGGCGATTTACAAGATTCATGACCTTTGTGAGGAAAGTGGTGAATATCATACAGAGCTCAGTTTTGCTTTTGCTTTGTTTTTTTTCCCATGAGACTGAGAAAATGGTTGAACAGCAAATGCTCATTGATCAGCTAAAATTGAAATTAGAGAACTTTACAGATGTGAAAACTTTAGATTCTCAAAGTGCATATGAAGATGGGCCAGCTGTCATGGCATTTGCTAGGAGGCCCTACAGTGTCCCACTCACAAAAAACCTGCTACGTCCCCTTCACCTGCCTTCAGGGACAGAGATCCAAAAGGTAAGGTCTACCCAAATTTTCCCCCTTCTATTTTGTAATGATTATAGGCCAATGATTAGACATGACATGATAACCCCTGGTGGCTTACTCAGATCCTGCTGCTTAATTTCCCACTGAAGACTCTGAAAAATTAGTTTTGTAACATTTGTTATGCCGCAATTATCCGAAATATTTAGGCTTAAAATTCCCACCTACAAGTGCTATGGCTCTCATGTTTTCACCCCCGCCCCCGCCAGCTGATTTCTTGGGGATTTTGAGAGTTCAAGTATGAAATGTTATAAAAAATGAATTATTATTCTCACCAATATGGTGAGTACCTGGGATAATGAATTGCTAACAATGCCCTCTTTCATGTTTGGAACGAGTCCTCTAAGCTCTTGCAAAACCTTTTGTTACAAAGGTATTCGGAGTTATTATAGAAAACCTCTGTAATTTTGCTTACAAGCTCAAGTGGTGAAATATTTTTTAGGATATGAGTAAAGAATTGCTAAATTGTTGCAACTGTTTTTACCCATCACTATTTTCATGTGCTTTTTGACAGGGGTATACCAACCCCCCTGTCTTGTCCCTGGCCCAGATAATGGCAGAATTCCGTGTTCGCAGACAGATGATACTGAGCAAGATAGAAGATCAAGATAAAGTCCTTCACTGCCACCTCTCTGATCAGAGTGATGAAGAGGAAGACAATACAGGCAGCGAAGACAAAACCTCATATAAGTAATTTTTTGTCGTTCTTTAACTTTTGTTACAGAAAAATGTATAGCAAAGGTAGTATTACTGCCTAATCCTTCCATGATATGAGACTATCTATAATGATACTTACAGTAAACCTGTGGGACCAACTGGGTATATTGCAAAATAAGTTTAATAAATGTAAGTTTTGCAAAGATTTCTTGGGGGTCAGAATCTACCTTGAAGATTGGGGGTTGGGGGCAATGTGTGTGGGAGTGGTGTGGATGAGAAAGAAGGTATAAATGCTTTTGTAAGTTTGAGATTCTTCTCTGTTAAGATCATCTACTTTGCATGATGCTTAAAAAAAAAATCTCTGTGTATTTGCAGAGTAGCATGTTTATCGTTCTTCCACAGGCGTTCCATAAACCAAACGTGGACACAAAGTCACACTTCTCTGTGCTTCCTTCCTGATGTAACTGACATGAAATGCCAAGTAGATAAGTCTGGTTTATCCAATAAATCTGCGCTACAAACTGACACAACCACAGGTATAATGGAAGTCATAAGAGCAAATCTTACTATAGTATCAGAATATACAATAATGTCTTTAGCACATGTAATTAGTTTCCCAGCAAAATATGTGTATTTGTTACAAATATTTTTTTGGTTATAATTCAATATAGGTTTTCCAGTTTCTGTTTTTCTTTCCCTTTCTGAAACTAATGTTAGTAACCTCTAAGTAATACTTACTAGCCAGAAAGCAGTTCACTTATCAAAAAGTTAGATATAAATCTTTAGTACTGCTGCAATGAAAGAAAATGGATGCTATTATCTTACTGGAAATACTGAAGTGATTTCTGGAATATTTTTCCTCAGACTTAGGGTCTTGAAATGCAAGTGCATACCATCCTTTCTTTTCCTGTTTAGACACATGGCGGAGAAAAATACTCTGCTCTATTCTTTCCTTTTGATTCTTTTACTTCATGTGGAAGAACTCCACACAGTCAATATTACAGAGCACTATCTTTTGAATACAGCGTGTATTCCAGAATTTATAACTCTATTTTGCTTTGTTTTTTTCAAGGTGAAGAGATTGACAGCCTCCAGAAGATCCATGTTTTTAACATGGAGAAGTTAAAGAATTCAGAGTTGAGACTTGCTGAGGCTGAGCAAAAAATAAGAGAACTTGCACTTAATATCAAAAGGAAAGAGGAACTAATTAAGGAGTTAGTAAGAACAGGTAACTGGCTACTGTAGGGATACTGGATACTGTAGGGAGTGAAGATGTTCAGAAACAAAAGAAAAGAAAACCTGAAGTCCTGTATGTCTTAGTTTTTACATAACTATCTACATAACTATAGTTATCTACATAACTATAAGAACACTTTTAACAATGTAAAAATTCATAAATTTTGCTAATTACTTGCTATGATTGCACTGAAGGCTGTAAATTTTGATTACAGCCTACTACACTATGACATGAAGATTATTTGTTAAATATTTTTTGTGCTTTGTTGATTATTGCTTTTATTCAACAGTAGTGTAATTTTTAATGTATGGTCAGTGCTACTGGTCTCTTTGTAGACATGTATTTGTGACATAATGTCTGGGATAGGAGAGAAGATACATCACTGTATCTTCTATCACAGTAGAGAAATGGGAGTCAGAAGTGGATGAAGGAAAAGTCAGTGTCCCTGCTAGCAGTGTCCCTGCTGGCCCACATCCCTTACACATCTGTTCCTGATACAGAAACTAGCCTTGTGATGACAGTCAGGATCTCTTTCTTCAGCCCCTTCAATCACACTCTTCTCCTTTGCTTACCTTCTCTCGAGGTTGTCTCAGAAAGATTCTGTGCCACCCCAGATTGCCTGAACAGGACAAGTCACACAGTAGAAACACAATCAACAATTATTTACTAATAATTAAGTTGAAAGTTGAGTAATAAATAAATGGCATATTCTTCTGTAAAAAAAAAACCAAAAACCAAAGAAAATTATGAAGTACAGGAGAGCCACTTTGCCAAAATCTACAGTAGGCAGAAGAATTCAACTCTGGCACTCAGATGGCACTTTATTTGGTGGCATGAGGTGACTCATGGAAAGTTCAGATTTAGGACTCTTTTTATCTCCATTTCAGCATTAGAAGGGAACTGCAGGTTCCTTTCGTGTTGGAAAATGTATCAGAAATTACTCATTTAGGAGAACAAATTAAGTAATGTTTCAACTCCAAAAGTGAGTGTTACATTTTAACTGATTATCACGTTGGTTTTAAACTATTTGTATATGCTGTCTTTAAGGTAAGGATGCTCAGTCTGTAAGCAGGCAGTATTCTTTGAAGATAACTAAACTGGAGCAAGAAATTGAGCAGGCCAAAAAAGAACTGGCTGAAACGCAAAAACAGCTTCAGGAGCTGGACAGTAAAGAGCTGAGAGACATTCCTGAGAAAGTCACATTACAAAAAGAGTGCCAGAAGAAGATGGAGGCAGCTAAGTTGAAAGTGCAGGTATTTCTGATCTGATCATTGAGATTTGCAAATCTCTGTCTCACTGTCATATCTGAACCTTAATACTCTGCTTGTAAAATTCTTACCAGTTTCACACACTGGAAGCTGGTTGGATTGAAGTAGCTAGTGAGAAACTTCACGATATTTTTATACTCAAAATGCTAGTTAACGTGTACTTGGTTAGATATCTAAAGTATCTTCTTAGTATGAAAGAAGCTAAGAAAGTGGTGGGAGATATGAGATGTCCATACATCATTGTATACAGTCCAATAGAGGAACCTATCCAAGGGAGGGTATTACAAATTTACTACCTGCCATAAATAAAATTGATGTTTTATGAAAATACTTTATAAATTCTAGCTCTAAGCAAATCCCTGTGATCCTTTGCAAAATCAGGCCTAACACAGGCATATTTGTTTGACACTGACCTTCTATTTTTAAGTTCTGCCACCTCTAAGTTAATATCCTGTGTAGGGCCAGCTTAGGTGCTCTGTGCCTCTCGATTCTAGAATTCCAGGTCAGAAAAGTTCCACACAGAAAGAGGTAGTTGGCTTATTGACTTGAGCTCAGGACCAGCATTCTGACACCAGCATTCTGGCACCAGCATTCTGACAGCATTGTGTCTCTGCAAATTTTCCAGAATTGTGGTTCCTGCTAGATTTCAGTGCTTTCACTGTATTGCCAAGCATGAACTGTACCTTTTCATGTTGTTTAATTCTGCCTGTGCCAACTTTACCAGACAGCTCAGAAACTACAATAACAAGTGATTGTTTTGGGCAGAAGTTAATAAATCTTGCTGACCCTAAGGATTCAGTGAAATAAAGAATGAAGCTGAGTTATATTTTAGTTACAAGTTTTCCTGCTCTTAAGCTGAAATTTGACATGAACATTCAGACCTTACAGAAGAAGCAGCAAGACACCAAGAATTTGGCTTCATTATCTAACCAAAGTGAGAGAGAAGCAAGAGAACTTGAGCAGAAAGTGGTTCAGATGAAGCATCAGCAATCCCAGATACAAAAGAGACTGTATGAGGAGAGTGAAAAGAAGAAGCAACTGGAAGCAGAGCTTCAGCAGGACCAGCAACAAATTAAAGTAGGATTCTTCCTGTTTCCTTATGACAAAGAATAGGATGAATAATTTTTGCCCCTGCTTTCTCAATAAACTACACTGCCAGGCTTTCCCTAATTTTCAATAATGACTTAATGACTTTCTTGATAAATGCACCAAAGAAATTGTCTACAAACATTTTACATTAATCTGCACTTTTCCTTTCTCTTTCAGCTGATTTTTTTTTTAATTTTTTTTTTTTTTTTTTTTTTTTTTTTTTTTTTTTTAATTTTGTTATCTGATGTCTAGGTCTCAATTGCAATTTTATAAATAAATTTAGGGTCAGTATTTCAGGTTATATCTTGTGGGGACTCTCACATGAAATGCATCTGACTGACTGATGTAGGAAGAATGATGCTTTTTGTTTGTTCGTAGGAACTTCAACTTAAGATGGAGCAACAACAGAAGATCCTTAAACTTAAGGATAAAGAAATTGCTGCTTTTAAAAAGAAGAAAAATAACTCAGTGGGAGCTCCACAGAAACTACAGGTAGTTAATCTATTCCAAATCTGTGTGAGCCCTGAAATAAAAAAATCTTTCTTCATCCCTAGTCATCTATTTTTGTAAACTGTTTGGAAGAAGACTATTCCATCATAGTTTTGTCTTCTTTTTTTTTTCTGTCGCAAAAATTGGAAGTATAGCCTAGAACATCTTGTAATCTACTCTTTTTGAATGAAAGAAAGAAGGGCCTTTAGTGTCTTTTTTTTTCCTATAATATGTCAAATATAATGTGTCAAATATGGCAAAAATACTTATTCAGAAACCTGTGAATTCAGCAGGTTTGGTTGTCTGGTAGGTTTGAGGGTGACCTTGATGCGCTGTGTTTTAAGTGTTCCAGGGCTGTTCAGGCATTTTATTTTGTTTTGGTTTATACTCTGACATAAATTACAGTGTCTGGTTTTGGTTGTTGATAACAGGGTTACAAAAGTATGTCTCCTATGTAGCAGTGCCACCTACATTTTTTCAGATGTGGACACTGGAACATGAATTACCCTAAGTCTTCAAAGGTGAAAAGAAATTTTAAAAGTTAAATAAAGGAAACTTTTTAGCCTTAGCAGGAATATATCCACTGATAAACTGTGGCTTCAGAATAAACTTATAATAGACCATGCTAGCAGCATCAGAGCTGTCATTTACTGTCTTTTATTCTTTCAACATTATTATTTCTTGTCACTTGCTGTTTTTCCACAAAGAGTTGTTTTTGGACAACTATAATGCAATGAGGATGGGCTAGCTGAATTCTCGTAGTACTATCTAAACCTGGTTGCTGTGCTTGGGTAGATGACATCTATTCATAGAACTAGTTTTTAAAAATATATTCTTTAGAAAAGATACTGCATCTGATACAAGTTTGTTTATATGAGATGTAGCAATGTAACATTGCTTAGGCCTCTCCTAAGTCAGTCCAGTTTCTGTATTATTCTGAGTAAGGATTCTGTTGCAGAACTAATACTGACATTAGAAATGTTAATGTCTTCCAGAGTTTTATCAGTAATTCTGAAGAAAGGTAAAACATAGTCATGAAAGCCTGACTCAAAATGTTCTGGTTAATGCTCTCTGGATCTCTCTTGAAACTTTAGAAATTAGAAGAGCAGAAGAAGTGGCTGGATGAAGAAATGGAAAGAATTCTACAACAGCACCAACAGTTAGCAGAACTAGAAGAAGATTTAAAGAAAAGAGAAGCCATTGTAGCAAAAAAGGAAGCATTATTGCAAGAGAAAAGCCACCTGGAAATCAAGAAACTGAGATCTAGCCAGGTGATTTAAGTAAAAAACCACAAAACTCACCACAATCATAAGGCTGATTGAAAGACTCGTGGGGGAAGGAAGAGGAGGCTGAAGCCAAGTGACCACCTGTGTCTCTGCTACTGTAATGTAGATACTATGTAGCTTGACCAATAGACATTTAAAATGTAATTATCACAGAGAATCATTTTTATTCACTTTTTCTCCCCAAAATTGCAACAGCGAAACAACCAAACCAAAACAAAACAATTCTGAACTGTGGAATTCTGTTATTGCAGACCATTAAATGATATGAAATCTATGATATATTATTTATGAATATGACTCAGTCCTTTTGCAATCTAGAGAACACAGCAGGGAAATATCTTGCAATATTTACTTCTCAGTAGAAAAAGTGAATACGAAGTATCATTGTTATGTATAATGACTAGTGCCTTTAATTTTTATTATGTAGAAAACTGCACATTGAGCATCTTTATTTTGCAATTTTTTTCTATGGTATCTGTCCACTCAAAGCAAATGAGGTCCCATTGCAAGAAACAAGCAATTTTTTCACTTCATAATGTGACAGTGTTACCTACTTTTTTCTTACTGGAAAGGAGTATATCATTTTTATATCTGTGGTTGCTGTGGTTTTTTTTAGGCTTTAAACAAAGATAGTATGAAATTGTCTACCCGCTTAAGTATGCTGGATCAAGAGCTGTGCGATAAAAGTATGCAGCTTCAGGGCAGCACCACTGAAGACAAGTCAGATATTTTGGAAAAAATTCAGGTTCTCCAAATGGAAAGGGATCAGCTGCTCAGAAGGAGAGATAGTATGGATGAGAAACTGAAAGATGGTAAAGTGTTGTCAACTGAAGTAAGTAAGCACCTCTGAGATAAATACAGATTTTAGGTATTGTTTGATAATAAGGCATTCCAGTCAGAGCCCAAAATGTCTCCAAATGTCAGATAAGCTAGAAATGAGGAAGTTGGATACTTTTGTAAAAAGCGATGTTAGAATACTGCTGTGGTAGCACCAATTATGTACCAGTGAACGAAGTTTAAGATCAGAGGAACGTAAGTCAGATAGTGCCTTGCCAAACTATTGGTCTAAGAGTCATATAATGAGACATAAGGGAACTAGAAGTTCATCAGTTTATCACATGCAGGTATTTTAATGTCAGGATATGGAACAAGCAATGTATTCACATAGTGATGCCCCTTGATTTTTTTCACAGAATCTTGTGAAAAAGCAAATTTCACCTGAAGACTCCATATTTTTACAGTGAAAATAAGTCATATTACATGGATGGCCCATTACCTGGAGTTGTTCAGTATCATTATGTTGAAGAAACAATAAATTAATAAAAAATACACAGATTACTTTCAGGTCTTGAGAAGCAATATGAGATTATGGATGAGGTGATAACGTTCCACAAAGATCCCTACTTGCCTCACTCACCAAAATTTGCAGTGCTTCAGGCCATGCATTCCTGCCACTTCCCTACACAAGTTATGCTCATCAAACTCCTTACTGACCTGATCAATTCATTAATCCAACAGAAAACTAGCACATCCAAAAATAAAAAAATAATAGCAGAAGTCTAACTGTGGTGAGGATGAGGGAAGGATATAAAGAGAAACATGACTTCTAGTTTTGTGATGAACCGTTTGATCAACCTCTGTATTGTGGTAAGAGTGCTATGGCAGGAATAGACAATGTTCTAGATTTGCACTCTATCTCCTATTTTCCCCACTCCACTGTCTGTGCTACAACCAGTTCATCTTACCATCAAGTTTAGTTTCGCTCTTGAGAATGAAGTTAAAGATCTCTTGAAAGATTAATTCTGAGCTTTTTTTGGTTTTTTTGAAAGATCTCACTCATGTGTTTCTCTGTAGGAAGAACACGTTCTTTTCCAGCTAGAAGAAGGAATTGAAGCCCTGGTAGCTGCAATTGATTACAAGAATGAAAGTATTCATAATCGGCAGCACTTACTTAGGTCATCTTCTCAGAGTCTTTCACAGAGCAAGCATAATGTAATAGGGAAACTAGTTTCCCTGTCTGCTGCTGAGCTCAGAGCCATCATCATCAGTTATTTCAATAAGGTTTGTTTTGGCTAATGAATAATATTTTATCTCATTTTCTATTACTATTCTAGATATTGAGATGGTGGTAAGAAATAAAAATCAATTTAGGAAGCTTTTGGTAAATATCTCTTCAAATTACATAGATCTGCTATTAAATTATTTTTAATTTTTATGTTAACTTAAATAGAATATTGTGGGTTAGTTTGTATATCTTGTTTTGGGGCCATTAGCTTGAAAGGTGCTGCAAATCTGTAAATTACTCTGCCCCTTTCCAGTGCTCTGTGTTGCTAACTTATGGAAAAACAACATGTTTAAATAGTGGTGGTGTATTCGATTTCTTCCTGATTGAAGGCTGTCAGAAAGCTTCATAAAGCTCAGGCTACTATTCCTATTGTCTTTTTCCTAAATCCAGTATAAACTGATTTTGCATACACTCTCTGCAGTGTGCACAGCTACATGCTTAGGAATCACACTGACATCTGGAAACATAAATATTAAATGCATTAGGACACGGTGTCTTCATGACCTTGGGTGAACCTTTGGTAATTTTGTAAACAAGTTGCCTGTGGGATGCAAGTTAGAAGTTTTTCAGAGTCTGGAAAGCAATGTTCTTTCAGTTTAATTCTGCACAGGGTATTAAAAACATCCACTAGTCCATGTGATCAAAATGTATGCAGTTCAGTTCTCAATGTCACCTTGCAGCAGTGGCAAGTCTGTTTCCAATATGAGCTTAATGACTTGTAGAGACCCATTGCTTTTGTATGTTTTAATCTATTAGGCTGAAAGATAAAAGGTTTTCTTAAAATGGTTTTGTAAATCAAAATAAGTGCGTTTCTTTCTAAGATTGTTGGCCTACGTGAGTCTGAACGAAAATTACAAATGCAGATTGAGGAACAGGAAATGAAGTCCATACACCAGAAAAACACGATGCGTGAACTAGAATCTGCACTTGAACACATCAAGTTGCAGTGTGACAGACAGCTGACTCACCAGCGCCAAGAACATGAGAAAAAAATACAGTTTCTATTGAATCATTTCAAAGGTATTTTCTTCCTGGGTGGGGATTACACACCAAGTGTTGTCTTTGGTCATTAACAGAGAAATACTTTTTTCCAACTGAAAAAAAAAAAGAATTAGGTTCAGATATATATTTTGGCTGTCACTAATTCTAATGTTATGTAGGATGCCAACGAACAGCCACATGGTGTCTGTATGAATGGAAAATTGAATGTTTTTTTAAAGCAGTATCAGAATTGTTGTATTTCAATATTGAATTTACTGATATTGGAAAGTCATAAGATACTGGTCCTGCTGATCTTGATCTTCTAAGTACTATTAAAACTAAAAGGTGGGGTTGGCACAGCCTTTTTGATCTTATTTCATTCAAAACATGCACATTGCAAGCAAAGTACCATCAAGATGCTCTGTTTAGTTGGACGTCTTGATTTTTGTCACAGATACTTGATTCTTAAACTAGTTTTATTTCTCCTAGAACAAAATAGTGAAGGTATTGCAGAAACCCTGAAAGGGTATGAAGTAAAAATCCAACAACTGGAAAAAGATTTATTTTTCTATAAGAAAACCAGCAGAGAGCTGAAGAAGAAATTGAAGGGCCTCCTTGGAGAGTCATCTGAATAATTATTGTCATCCACTAAATGTAAGTATAGTATCTGATAATGTTTATGCAATCGTCAGTAGACCGTTTGAAGAGTGGTGAACACACAGAACTATGTCAGCTAGCTGTAAAACATCGTATTTTTACTGAATTAACTGTTCTTCAGGAATATATTCTACCTTTATCCTCATTTCATGTGAGAGACATTTGTTTATAGCTGTAGCTGTAGCAGTGGTGTGACAGTGGTTTAAATTATTGTTCTGCTTTTTCTGGGTTCTAACATAATTTCAGCATCTACAACCTCAAACCGTTATGGTTAAGACAAAAGAATTTTGCTATCTGAAAGCATCTGAATGGTGTTGTAAGTAACAGCTATGTTATATGACACCCATTTGATTTCTTAAAAGTTTCTGGGAGATGGTCAATGAAAAATGCCACACTTTCAGTTACTAACTTACCTTAGCAACTTACTAACTCAAGCTAGAAGAGAGCATTTACACACTTGAAGGGAAAAACGAAGTGCTTTCTACTGTGACTTTGTGCTTTGACATAAAAAACCCCCAACCAACTGCTAGTGTAAGTTTTTAATTGTTCCATGTCCTTCCTGCCAGAATCCAGATGTACAACAGAGCTATTCATGTGGAGGAGAAAAGAAGGTTCAGTTTCATCACTGCTTCTGTTGTCTCATACCTCTCAATGCCACCACAATATCTCACATACACAATACAGCCTTCTTGGCCTATGCGTGTTTCTTTTTAAGGCTCAGCAATACTGGTTCTTCCTCCTAATGGATGATTCTGTTTCTCTCCAGTCAGACAGTGCCATGCCTTCCTACAGAGAGATGCCGACCACATACCTCTACTCCAAGAGTGAATTAAGGCTCAGCCCTTTCCCTCTAGGCAAGATAATGAGCCTACACATTCATTACTGTATACTATCAAACTGTGAGCATGAATGTTGTAGAGATTGGATTATAAATGAGCGTGGGAATGATTATTCTGAGTCTAATATACAAAGAAGCATGTAGTGTAGGATATGTATCCGTGTGGGAAAACACCTATCCTTGGCAAACTGTAGCAGCGGGAAGAAGGGAGAAGACCCCTGTGAACTTCCAACTTTTTTCTGATGCATATATTTGCAAGTTTTATAAGAAATACTCTGCATTTAGTTATTTTTCTTTTTAATACATTATGGAATGTGTTGCTATACAATGGAATAAAACCACATCATAATTTGTTACTGAGCTTAGGAATAATAAAATCCCTGTTTGTATATTGCAGTCAAATTTGTAGAATGTCTTGTGTGTGTTGTACTAGTGTAGTTGCTGACTGTTTTTCAATATATGAATAATTTCATATTCGTCATGGTTCAGTTGTTTTCAGTCTGCTTACTAGGATACATGACAAGTTAGAGTGCTCAGCCTTGTATTAACAGCACCTTCTCAGAAGAGAGTAATGGCAAGTACCTCTCATGTTTTTGTAGACGGTGAACTTCTTGAATAGAAAGGGCAAAATATGAGGTGCTGGCAACTTTTTACCATGTTCATGCTGAGAGTTACTGATGCCATAAAACCATGTTGCCTACCTATGTCAGGCACTCAGAGAAGTTGTCACTTTTAGTTATTTATCTGCTGATATATTTCATTTTAGGTAACAGTGTTGGTGTTAAGTTATCCAGTTAAGAGGAAGCAGAAGTCGCTTCTGAAGAATTCAAGTGAAAACAGTTGTTAACTAAGTTCATGTCTTTACTAACTACAAGTAAAGTACTTTTTGAAGTATCAGAGATCTCCCAGTCTGATCAGTGTACTTAAGCAATGAATAAAAATAGAAATAAAATAATCGAAAATAATTCTATACTGCTTTACTGGATTTTGTAACAGTGCAAATTCCTCACGGAAATTTTTTGGGTTTTGCTTTAGATACTATCTAGACAATGGTAACACGGACTGAAAACAGGGAGAGAAGGTAATTTTCCTTAGCCATTGTGGGGAATAGCAATATTGTGTAATTATTAACGAACAAATCTTTTCTTCCTGGTGGTGAATCAGATTTCCAATTTCAGTTGTATGTAATAGGAGAAAATACAACAAAATACAGGTCTTCATTCTTGTTATACTGCAGCTTCAAAGGAACTTCTCTTAAACCTGAGAAAACATTGATTTTTTTTTTTAACTACTTCAGTATTGGACTGAATGTAGTTTAAAAAATGTACAGAAATATTCCCGACAACACGTAACTCTTAAACGCAAGAAAATCTAAGTAGAATTTAAGAAAACAAATAGGTTGGAAATAGGTTTTGGATAACAATATGTTTTGGATGCCCCATTCACGGAAGTGTTCAAGGTCAGGTTGAACAGGGCTTTGAGCACCCTGACCTAGTGAAAGATGTCCCTGCCCTTGACAGTGGGATAGACTTAGATGTTGAAAGGTCCCTTCTGACCCAAACGATTCTGTGATTATAAATTTTATGGTCTGTGTCTTGTCTATACCTACATGGCTTTCAGATGCAAAATGCAGTTGCTGGCATGTGCAACTGCCATAGAAAAAGCTCTTCCCTGTTAAGTGTTAAGGAAAGTGCCATGTGTCATTCTCCAGAGCTTGCCTAGTAATAAACAATTCCTCTTGTACTACAAAGACAAAACTCAAACATTTCTTTTGTCCCATGTTAACTGTCACTGAATGCAATATGGCTATAAAAATGCATAATTTTTTGTGCAGGACTGAAGTTTAGCCTTACTAAATCCTGGGATCTTACTTACTTAGTGATAGTTGCTGAAGTGGAACATTACAGAATGTTAAACCATGAGTAGGAGCTGGCTGATTAGGAGCAGATTACAAAACCTCTGCCAGTTACCTCAGAAACAAGCAGAGAACACAGAAGTTGCAGTAAAAGAACCAGAGAAGAGACTGAAGAGTAGACAAAGCAAAACACCTGTAAGTCTAAAGAAGACTTTTAACTGAGTCTTTTTTTTTTTTTTTTAAACACACTGTAGAACTAAGCCATTTCCAAAGCAAAGTATGTGTGAAGCGAGCACTTCACTTGGGTGGGCAGCAGGATAGTACAGTGGGACAAAAGTTTTTATTAATAAAGGTACTATGAATCTGTAATGCTTTTACAACTTATTACTGACTTCTGAAAATGAGTTCCATGAAGATGCTAACAGTGAAATAAGACTTTTCAAAGAAATGAGACAGTGTAGCTAATAGTCCACAATTATTTAGATTCCATAATAATGCTGGAAGTCTTACTTACTTACCTACTCAAGGTACCATTAAATTGCTAGATTATTTTTACAGAGAGTAATTTGATTTTTCTATATTATAGAAAAATAGAAGCCAAAATCCAAAAGACTGATTACCTGCTATTCTATAAATTTGTCTTCTCCAAAGTTTTAATTTGTCCACCAATCCCTATTTGACAGATTTGGCTTGATGTTTTTTTCTTTCACGACATTAAGTTAAAGCTTCACCCATCCCCCCTACCTGACATCCCCCACAGTAGAACTTACCTGTGTTGTTTCTTGTGCTATTGAGTGTGACATACTTAAAAATTAGTTCGTATTATGCTTGCTGATTAGCAGAAGGAGTTCTATTTAAATGAAACCAAAATTGGATTCTAGAAGTGCCTGTTGATGCCATCATAAAAAAAGTCCATCTGTTTTTAAGTGGTAAAGAAACACACATGTTTCTAATTTGGGCAATGCTGAATACAGTTCTCATTATTCAACACAATTCCTTTCCCTGTTCACCACTTGCTGTACTAGCCTGTCCAGTGTAAAATTAGTCTATCCAATATAAATTACACAGAAATTCTTCAATCATCTGATTTATTCTCTTCTATGTCGTTCTAACTCTTAAATTCTTCCTATGTCGTTCTAACTCTTAAATTCTTTCTATGTCTGTTGGGGAAAAAAAAGTGTTTTCTCATATCTAGTTCCTTTTGCATTTGTAATAACTGAATGTTCACAAAGACAAAGCTTCGTCTGTAGCTGTTACAGTTTATTTCAGGAAGGATACAGCAATTGTTTTGATATTATTTTCTCACAATGAGTCACTTTAGAAGGTGACTGTGTGTGAATTGGCAATAGACAACTTTGTTATTCTTCTGATTTCCTGTACAAATGTTCAACGCTACTTTGTATCTGTTCTAGTTACTTTGAAATTAGTTGGAAACTGTATGTGTTGCAACACAATAAAAACTTTCTTTTTCGAAAAGGTTAATTAATAAAAAAAAATCGAACCCTCATAACTAAGGCTGAGGTGAGAAAGCCAGAATAAAGATGAAGAGAAAAAGGGTCTAATTTACTGAACTTTGAAAGCGTTTAGATTGCATAGATTCTGTGCTACCCTTAAACAGGCAGTTAAAATTCTGAAAGGAGAGAAACATGCCCAGTGAAACAAAAAGTTCCACATAACAGAGGTTAGGGAGACAAAGAGGCTTGTTGGAAAGACCAAAGCACAGTGTACATGTAGAGAGGAGCTGGAGAAAAGAATTCTGGGATGGATATGACTAAAGACAACTACAAAACTTTAAATATGATTTTTGTGAAACAGACTAACAAAAATAACTTGGGTTAGGGCAAAAGTTGTGGAGTACAATTGGAAAATACCTGCTAATGGATCAGGATAATGAAAAGGATGATTCTTTTTCCTACACTTTTGAATGGGTGGTTCTAGGTAAGAACTAGAAAAGCAATCACTGAAAAACAAATGCCACTGAAAGTGAGACAAGAGGATTTCATTTATCAGAATTATTGCAGAGCTGACAAGAATATGGCCTTCTGGTTCAAACGTTACAAGGGCACGTGCTTAAGATTGGCTTACTAAAGGCAGAGTATATGCACAGGGAGCCCTCTATCCACAGCAGGAGATAATTGCTGTCTACCCAATTATGCTTTAGCACAAAGCTTTTTTAATTTAACCCCTTTAACTGAGTCTAAAACAAGAGCCCTAATCTTTGTTCAGTCAAATCAGGAATGGAAAACAATATATAGAATATCTTTTTAATGCCATATGAAAGTAGAAGTCTATACTTCTTGTCGGCGATTGAATCACGGACCCAGACCAGCAGGGGATCTGAATCGTTTATTCAAAGGAATGAGCTGGTTTTACACACTTTTCTGAGGCACATTATTTCTTTATATGATAATCGTCACCACATGACCTATCCCGTGTTGCCACATCAGCCACATACTTCCTTCTATGGGGTGATCACTCGCTGTTCACCCGTCCGTCAGCTCCCGGCAGGCTCCTCTCCATAGGGGTCTGCGGTGTGACACCTCTTCCCCCCAGGGTCCGGTGGAGACAAGCCTCTGTGTGCCGCCATGCGCTCCTTTGCAGGCAGGTTTTACAGCTCACAACCTAATTCTATCTTATTTCTCCCCATAATTCCCCCTTTTTTGTTTTATACAAATAAGAATTATGGCAGTGATTAAACAGAAAGAACTTTAAGAAACAACGTAAAGTTGTCTAAAACTTCTACCACCACTCAGAGTCTGCAACTGCTGGAAGGTCCTGTTTCACAGTGAGGACTTAGATGTTGAGGTGCCTGAGCCAGCGATTGTGATGGCTGAGGGGCCAAGGAGCCCCGAAATAGCAGAGGCCTGCTGGTGGACCAATTCCGAAGTTTAAGAACACCCCCTGACTCCGTGGTCTGAAAGCAGATGCCTCTCCTGTCAGGCTTTGCGGCGCTATGCAGACTTAGCCTGTTTGAACAGCTTGCTACCCTGCACGCCCCCAGACTTTCCCTATTGGCTCCCTTTCCCTGGTCCCACCTGTGTACCACCCCTGTGCCCTCAGATCATTGGTCTCTGATGCTTGCCCCGCTCCCCTACAAAAACCCTGGACCCTGCAGGGCCCGCCCTCTTTCGTCTCTGGTCTCCTCTAGTGGCAGGATGCAATAAACGGTCTCCGTGGAAATGCCACGCGGCAGAGCCCTCCTGACTCTTTGCCTCTGGTAACGCTGAGCAATCCGGCTTGAGTGTGTGGTGAGAGGCCCCAGCCGCGCAGGTGAAAGGAGTAAGATTGCTGGAGTGCTATACTGCACCCACTGGAACGATCCCTTTGCCAGGGACGTTTGAGGGAAACGCAGCTACCCTTCACGGACCCACCACGCGGTGTGTTACTTAGAGAGATCTTTCCTAGGCAAGACTTCCAGGTTTACTTTGAAAGAGGGTCCAGCTTTTCTAAGATCAAATTAGCAAGTCAAAATGACTGGGTTACACTTTTGGGGCGGAAACACCTGGGTCTGATGGTATAATCCCCAGTCAACCAGGGCTAGGGCTTGGCCAGAGCCTCAAGCCTTAAATGAGAGAGTTTCTCTAAAATACTTACAAAATAGCCTAAAAACTTTATTAATATCAGTTAGGAACATGGCTTCAGAAGAGTTTATCTTCCCCACAAGCTGATTATGAAGCCGGAGAATCTAAGGCTGGTCAGACTCTTGCAGGTACCCATCTTGGACTGGAATCTGTGGAAACACAAGCATATTCTTGCCCCCAGGTTATCAATGGAAAGGGGCCTTCCATTTTCCACTTTTAAGATTCTTAATAAGTACCTCAGCTTTTTCTAAGTGAACTTGTGATCATTCTGAATGCAATCGAAAAATTAAGAATATATAAACTTCTTTGCAGTCTTTCGCGGGGGGCACACCCCATCCCTGCACCCCCCCCTTTTCTGTTCTAACAATATGTAACACGAACATCTTTCAACTTAACAAATTCAAGAAAATGTGTAACATAACATGCAGTTTTCTTACTATGAACAGTAAAATAATACATGTAATAGAACCAACAAGTGCGCACTGAGTAAAAATAAGCAAGGTAATTATCTTCAACCGCTTAAATACTTTACCATTTCACAGAAAAGAGTACTTTGAAAAAACATATAGGTTAATTTCTGCTTTAAAAAATAGCTTACAAATTATGATTATTATTTATCCCAAAAAGCAATCAAAACCATGCAGGGGGGTACAAGGTGATATGGTAAAAAAGCAATCTTTGAGACAGGGTCCAGGATTGTGACAACATTTTGAATAACGAAAACAGAGGAGTTCTATGAACCAGCCGCAGGAACGACTTACTTAGTCCGCAGCTGCTCTTGCACAAGCTGGTGCAAATGCTGTAGCCCTCCCACCTCGAGGAAGGGGCCATCGGTCCACTCGGTCCTTTTCTTCAGCACAGTATCAGCTCCCAAGGGTCCATAGGGAACAGGAGCCTGGCCTTAGTGGCACGGGTCCAGCGACTGTGTGGGTTGGGCAGCCGTGCTGCTGCGTAGGTCCAGCGGCCCGTCTCCTCACTTCTCACATGCAGAGAGCCACTCACTGCCCCCGCCATGCACTCGCCACCATGCGCTCACCGCCACTTTCTGGATCCACCATGTGCTCGCTGGCATGGCCACTGGTGCTGCTATGCCCCCATGGCCCCGCACGCTCTCCCCCTGCTGCGTCTGCCGCCGCCACTGCACTCTCGCAGAGGGCAAATGGAGAGGGAATACGCTACCAGGACAGGACTCCCCGGCTCCAGCCACTCTCCATGACCTGGCTCCTGCGGATGCCGCATGGTACAGGGCGGTGCGAACTCTTCTACGATACCGTCCGGTTCCCCTCCAGGGTCAAATGGGTTGGGGGACGAGGGACCGTCTTCTCCCACAGCCACTGGTTCTTCTCCCACTGCCTCAAAAGACTTACGGTCCCTCGCTGGCGGTGCAGAAGGGGTCGGCACAGCTGCCACGGCGGCACAAGCGGCTTTCTCTGTCTGGTCTCTGGGTGCCGCAAGCGCCACGAGCGCCTTGCACACAGATACAAAAGCTCCATCAGCGCTGTGTCGCCGCGTGTAACTCAGTCCCACAACGCGTCTAAAGCATCCCATGTCCAAGGATCAAAAATATTGGTACTATCTAAAGTTGAATCACAGTCTTTCGCCCAGAACAAGAGTCTTTTCAAATCTGTAGACTCAACTTTCCTGCCATGTTTCTTTAAAATCCGTTCCAACGTCTCTGCGACGTTCTGTTCCTGGGATTCTCCATCCCCTACGTCCCCCACGGCTCACCTACAACTTGTAGGGATTATCGCTGGCCAGCTTTCCTGCTTCTCTCAGCAGCACTTCAAGTCCCACGGGGCTCGCCGACAGATGCACAGTTAGGCGCATAATAAATTCTTCACACGGGGCACCATTTGTCGGCGATTGAATCACAGACCCAGAGCGGCAGGGGATCTGAATCGTTTATTCAAAGGAATTAGCTGGTTTTACACACTTTTCTGAGGCACAGCGTTTCTTTATATGGTAATCCTCACTACGTGACCTATCCCGTGTTGCCACATCAGCAACACACTTTTCAAATGTCCTTCGGTGGGGTGATCACTCGCTGTTCACCCGTCCGTCAGCTCCTGGCAGGCTCCTCTCCATAGGGGTCTGCCGTGTGACATTTCCTGCCCCCAGGGTCCGGTGGAGACAAGCCTCTGTGTGCCGCCATGTGCTCCTTCACAGGCAGGTTTTACAGCTCACAACCTAATTCTATCTTATTTCTCCCCATAACTTTTCCCTTTTATAAATCACAGGTGTTTGTGTTGTGTTTTGGTTTGGATATTCAGAAATACGAGGAATGTTATGCATCATTTACAGCAGAACTTTGGAGATATTGTATGTAAGTTTCACTGTCATTAGACTACCTGAGGCCTTGTCTAAATCCAAGATTGTGTCACTAATGTCAGGTACAACATTAAATAAAGTTCAGTCAAACTGGTTCAAAACCTTTTGCTAATATTCTTAATTTGATTCAACTTGATGTGAGCCACTACTTTCACTTTGATTCAAAATACTGTCTGGTCACTGCATGTTCATTTTCAGTTTGTTTATTTGTTTGAAGCCAATTTAGATGGCGTTGCATTGGTTACATCGACTAACTATGGAAAAAATAACAAATTGAAGCTGTCTAGTCAAAGCTGGGAATTAAGCTGAACTTCTGCAGTAAACACCAATAACCATGGGTGAGGAAAATGACGTGGCATAAAAATTAAGCTGGTCTCTCTAATAAACATGCTGGATTCTGTTCTTTAATATCAGCAATTAAGGACGACAAGTTGCACAGGTAGTTTTACAAAGGGGAAATAAAAGCACAGGTGGAAGAAAGTGGGAAAGAAAAGGAAAAGCAAGGGGAAAGAAGGAAGTGTTTTAAAAAATCCATCAATCTAAGAGGATTAAGAACTCAGAATTCTTTGCTGTATAGTTTCCATTTTCCATGCACTGTTTATAAACTCTGTTCTCAACTATCTGACTGAGAACCCACATGCATGTTGTTCTGGTTTAAGGTATTTTCCATCTGGACCCTTTCAGATCTGGCAAACAAGATCCCATACTCCTGTCATCTGTACCAAAATTAAAATGATGATAAAAACATGCTTTGCTAAAGTTCCGTCTTTGCTTAGTTAAGAACTTACAATAACTTCCAAGTTATTTTCTGTGAATTTTTAGTATCCTTGCCACTTACAACAAATATACTTCAGTAAATAACACAAATGATTCTCCCTCTAACTTGTAAACTTTTGCTAGCTATAACCAGGTCGAAGTTATGCTACTCTGGTACAAAGTTTACTCATGTAATGACACAGTCAGCATGAGCTATATCTATAAACCATGAACAGCCTGGGATGAGGAATATCTCCTTGCTCTTTGATCTAATTTCTGCTTGAAATCACTGCTTGATTGCAGTGCAGAATGTTATTGTATGATGCCCCTCACTCTACCAGTCAGCAAGATAACGTCCCACTGGCATATGTCCAATGTTGTGCTGCAGCAGAATTCAATGCCTTGTAGTGTCACAACTAACAGGCAAAAGGAGCAGGTGTGACCAAAGAAAGACTTAGTACTTGAATATGCCTGGAATCATTCTTACCTGCAACAAACAAAAGCTCTAGAACAGGCAAAAGCTGTAATTCCCTTTAGCCAAACTTTGGTATTTCTGTTTTAAGGTCTCTTAGCAGGTCTTAGATTCCTTTAGTAAAAATGTTAAGAGTTTTGGAGCCTACCATGCTGTATTACACTTTTTTTGGTACCAGATGAACCAATGTTCAAAGGGCTTCTGAGAGGTTACCCCAAGAGCAGACCAAACCAGCAAATCATCTCGTGATTCAGACTACTGCGGGAAACGTCCATTCTCATCTAAGCAAAAAAGGATATTTGATTCTACAGTTCAAAGCCACATATGTATTTTACACCAAAACAGGAATACACATCTTGAATGTCCTGAGAGGGAAGAATATTTGGGGAGAATGCGTAATTTGGTAATGCGAATTTAATTTGTGATTGAGGTTTTCTTGGTCCAAGTTTGAGGAAGACGTGATTTACAGCTATGGAATGCTTCCTTAGCAATACTTATTAAGTAGTATATGTCTAGTATTTATTACTCTTTAGCTGGTGCCGAGTAACTTAAAAGCAACAGGTATCGAATTATTTCATTGATGTAAACTGGGCCAAGTTAATTTTCTTGCATCTTTGTTGTGGGTTGACCCTGAGTTGATGGACAGTTTTTTAGACTAATGACGCTTCTCGCAATTTACCTATTTAAACCACGTGGAAGGGGCGGGACTCTCTCTTTCGCTCCGGCCGGCCTGCGGGAAGGTCGGGGGCGGGGGGGCTCCGGGCC
>VZRS01000943.1:2569-29389 GCA_013398055.1 Ifrita kowaldi | reverse complement strand
GTGGTGACGGTGCTGGGCGACCTGGAGCAGCTGCTCTTCAGCCAAATGCTGGGTGAGTGCGGCCGGCGCGACCGCCGGGCTCGACGTCGAGATGGGAATGGCCAGAGGTGGCAGCTGGAGGCATCTGGGCTCCTGACACTCCGTGAGGGACCCGCTGGTGGCCACCTCAGTGTCTGGAAGTGAAGGGAGGCTGAGGGGAAAGGAGTCATCAGCCTCAGTATCCCCCGTCACTTAGAAGCACGGAATGGTTTGGGTTGGAAGAGACCTTAAAGCTCATCCTGTTCCACTCCGTGTCGTGGGCAGGGACACCTTTCACTATTCCAGGGTGCTCCAAGCCCCGTCCAACCTTGGCCTTGGACATTTCGAGGGATGGGGCAGCCACAGCCTCTCTGGGCACCCTGTGCCAGGGCCTCCCCACCCTCACAGGGAGAATTTCTTCCCAATATCCCACTTACCCCTGCCTTCTGGTAGTGGGAAGCCATTCCCCCTTGTCCTGGCACTCCAGGCCTGTGTCCCAAGTCCCTCTCCAGCTGTCCTGGAGCCCCTTTAGGCACTGGAAGTGGCTTTGTGGACTCCCTGGAGCTTTCTCCAGGCTGAGCACCCCCAGCTCTCCTAGCCTGGCTCCAGAGCAGAGGGGCTTCAGCCTTCAGTGCATCTTCAAGGCGTGCTTGAGGGAAGGTGCTTTCAGCTGCTTCTTGCCTTGGAGGAAAGGCAGTTCCTCCTGACAAGGAGCAGTGGCAGGTGGTGGTGGAGCTTGTCCTCCCCCACGTGTCTTGTCGGCTGTTCCTTGTCTCAACACCCACCAAACACGATGGAGGCTGCACAGCCGGGTGCCACAGCTGGTCCCCACCATCAGGGTGACTCGCCCTGGGGGTGACCTTGGGAAGCTGCTGGGAGGTGCCGTGCGAGGGTCCGTGCTGCTGCTCCGTTTTGGGCAGATCCAGAGCTCTGCTGAGGTCTGGGGCTTTGGCAGAGGAGGGTTCTCCAAGGATGCTGCTGCAGGGTTTGCGTGAGCCAGTTTCAGGCTGTGGCTGCCTGTGCTTTGCTATCCCTGTGGGTTTGATCCCCGAGCTTGTTATGTGCATTGTGTGCATGGTGGGTTTCCATGAGAACAGCGAGCACTGGCCCAGTGCTGGCCATGCCCCGGACCTCTGAACCCACTGCCCCCATCGTGGGCTGCAGCGTTGGGTCTTGGTACAGGTGAGCCCAGCCCTTGCCCATTCTCTCATGCTGCATGCCGATCTCTAGGAATTGTGGCTGCCTCTGCTTCCTGCTGGCACCCAGTCTTCCCTGCATCCCAACCGGCAGTGCCTGGGGGCTCAGCTGGGCAAAGACTGTGGGGGCTTGTGGCTCTGAAGAGCTGTGTTTGGTCTGGCAAACTGGCATGAGAAGGTGGCAAGGGAGCCCTGCACAGCCATCATGGTGCTCTCAGTGCTCAAGCTGGCTGTCTGTAAAGCCGTGGTGGTTGGTGGTGGTGGGGGAGCAGCAGTACAGGCAGGACCGGTGTGCCCAGTCCCTTCAAGTTCCCTGCCTGGGACCTCCTTTTAGGGGGCCAGGAGCTTCTCTGGTGCTTGAGCTGGCTTGAGATGCCTTGTCTTTGCTGTGAGATGAAGAGAAAGGGGAGAGATTTGCCCTGGCTGGGGCCTGGGGGAGGCGGTTTGGAGATGTGGAGCTGGAATGTGTGCCGGAGCCAGGCACCTGGAAAGCCGCACTTGCCAAGTCCACTTCCCTGCGTACCCCTGGCTGCTCCGGGAGCCTTTGGGATGTTACAACCCCAGCTCCAGCAGGGCTCTGGCACAGCGTGCACCAGCATGTGCTGGCACACAGACATGGAGCCTCCCAGACCATTGTCCTTGGCCCCTTGGCTGTGCCCAGCCATGAAGGCAGCAGCAGTACCCTCCTTGGCAGGGTCTGCCCTGAGGCTGGAGCATCCCAGCGCTCACAAGTGGAAGGCCACAGAGTGAGCTTGAGGACAGGCAGACTGTGGGGATGAGCAGGTGGGATGCGGGAGGTCAGCCCGGCTGCAGGGGCTCAGGCTGCCCCGCTGGTCCCACAACTGGGTTTACAGACATCCATCCTCAGCCCTAATGCTGCGGTAGCACCAGATGCCATGGGAGCAGGGCAGGATTGCAGGAGCATTTGTCACTTATGGGACTAACAGACTGCCACTCACTGGTGTTGGGATGCCTGAGGGAATCTCAGTGTTCCCCCATGATGCTCTGCTCTTAGGTGGGAGTTTCCTCAGCCTTCCCAGGAGAAATCCTTACGGGACTGGCCCACGTGGGAGTGACTCCCGGTTTGTGGTACTCTGGAGTACCAGAGATCCAAGATAGGATCTTGTGCACACTGAGGAAGATCATGTTTGTGGAAGTGCCCTCAGCAACTGATTTGGTTTCTGGGGTGTTGCCAAGCCTCCACCTGCATCAGTCAGGGCTGACTTTGACCTTGGGAGGTGTTGAACATCCCTTTGGACTGTACTTAGCATCTGAAGGCTAGGTCAGCTGGTCCATGAGGGCCAAACTCTGCCAGATCTGTCCTCTGTGTATTGCCAATAATTTTCCAAGACATATGGACTGCTGGGCTTCCTGCGGGGGGATTGAGGGCTGTGTCTAGAGTCAGATGGGGAGAGCACCCGGGGCAGACAGAGCAGGAACTGCACCCTGTTGAAACTTCCCTTCCCTTCCATGGGGTTGTACTTCCCACATTCATGGGAGTTGTGATGTTGAGTCACACCTACTTACCCAAGCCAACCGTGACCTGGCACATCCATGGCAGCCTGTGTGGTGGGGATGCCACCAGGAGCCTGGGGATGTGGAGAGGAAGGAGCAGTGTGACAGTGGTGCTGGCACAACCCCAACTTGAGGGTATGTAGACACACGCTGAGCCTCCAGACCCCTTTGCTTGTACCTCCGGTGCGATCCAGGTAGATGGAAGTTTCTTCAGTGGTGATGGTACCTTCCACAACCTGTCTTCCCCAGGAAGAGGTGGTTCCTGTGGTGGAGATAGACCCAGAAGGAATGGGATCCCAGGAGAGTGGGATTCAGGAGAGCGGGCTTCACACCCTGCTAGGGCTGGTGAGGAGCGCCAGGAGAGGGGCTTTCTCCTGGTTGCTACAGGAGATGCTTGGGAGGGAGGGAAGGTCTCTGCTGTTTTCATCAATCCCTTTGGCAAGCGAAACTTCAGCCTGAGCTGTTTGGCCATGTCTGCTGAAGGACACGCTGTCCAGAGTGGCATGGAAAGACCCGCAAGCTCGGTCTGTGCTGGGAAGAGAGAGGCGGAAATTGCAGGGACTTCCAGCCTCTGCAGATATGATTGTCCTTGAACTGCTGACCTGTGTTGAGAAGCCTGTACAGCTTCTAAGCTCCTGGCCCTGCCAGCCACAGTGGCTTCCAGAGACTTTGTGTGTCTTTGGTCTCCACACCTGAATTCTCTACCTCATGCTTCTCCTGCCAGAAGCACTTCCAAGTCTCTCTTGGCCAAAAATACAGTTTATTCAGTAATGGCCAAATGTTACCTCTCATTCGGTCACTGCCACTGCCTCATCTGTTTGATGGCACTGAAGCCTTTGTAGCTGAACCATGTTTAAAGAGCAGCCTGAGCAAGCTGGGAAAGGTCACCGGCACGCAGCGACCGCATGTGCTTTGTAGAGGCTATTTCCATCATCCAAATTATACATTTCACATCAACCAAAGACTGAGGCTTCTCATCAAAGCTGGCTGGCAGCTGGGGTTGCTAATTATGCCAGTGCCCAGCCACAAGATGAAGGGGACGGAGGGCATGTGGCCAGCGTGGTGGAAGAGCTGGTTGTGCAGAGCTCGCCATGCCCGTGTCCACGTGTGATGGACAAGGCTGTGCAAGTGCAGGGGCTTTTTTGTATGGGCCGTGGATATAGTGCCCAGCGTGATGGTTGCACTTACCTAGAGCTCCCCAGAGCACCTCCGAGATCCTGCTGCTGCTTTCTGCAGCCATTTCCTTGTCCATCTCTTGCTGGATGTGATGCCTCTTAAGTGGCTGCTAATTCGCATCAGCGAATAAGTGGTCAGTGTTGTGTGGGCCAGAGCCCAGGTGGACACACGTGGGATCCCGGGGGGGATGGTGTTCCCCGAAATGCTTGCTGCAGGAATCTGCAGCCCTGCCAAACTCTTCAGGTGCAGCTCTAACCCATCTCAGTCCTGCAGCCCTCAGGTGGGCCATGCTACCCTTCCCAGGTGGCCCAGCAGGGATGTCCTTGCTGGGCAGCACATGCCCGTGGGATCTCGGTACCCCTGTGGTGCCAACACACAGGCAGGGCAGAGCCCAGCTGTGCTCAGGCTGGTGCTGGCTGGGCAGCGGGTGCCCGCAGCCCCTCAGTGTTAGGGAGGAAAGCCAAGGGCTGGAATGGGCAGAAGGGCTCCGTGACGGGTGGGAGCTGCACGTCGCATCTGACTCTGGTTTAAAAAGTAAACCACGGTGCAGAAAAGACTGGCATCTGAGATGTCCCGTGCAAGGACATTCCTGACCTTAGTGGAGATGGGAGCCAGGTTATTCTCTTCTGATTGCCATCCTTGCTGGGAGACACACGGCTGGGAGACCAAAGAAGCACTTCTGCCCCATGGCATTCCTCCCTCTGCCCCATGTTGTTCCTACCGGTTTAATTAAGCACTAATGGGCCCATGGCAGCACTGTGCAGCAATAGCCAGGCTCCCTGGCAGGAGATCATGAGGAGGTCAGAGACCAAGTAGCTCTTCACAGTGATGAGAGCAGGTTATTGCCTCGTAAAGTGCTGCGGCTGTCCTGATACCACTAATGCTATTCCTCTCTTAAGGTCCCTGTGTGACGAGGTCATTGGAATGGGGATTTATTTCCTTTTACCCACAGAGCTGGACTCCTGCCTTTGGGGTAATAGTGAGGAGAAAGGGGAGTGGTACACAGTTGTGTTGCTGCTTCCAGCCTGCTCTCAGGAGCTGACAGCAAGTAGTAGATGTCTGCTTTCTCCAGCTGAGATGGCTGCAGTGACTGGGGAGAAGATCTGGAAATGGGATCCAACGGCCCCAGAGCTTCTGCTGAAGCTGTTTGGAATGTGCCCTGTTCCCAGTGATTATGGCCGTGTGGAAAAAGGGCTGAGAAAAAAATAAATCCAGATTTGTCTTTCAAAATTTCCCATGGAAAGGTAGCAGAGCAAACACTTGAAAACAAACGTATTTGGGGATGCACTGCTGAAACAAAGTTCTCCCCAAAGAGCCTGAAAATCCCTGTTCAAATGGGGCTTTTCCAGTGATTGCCTGTATCTCGCCCCCAAATCCAACATGTCTAAAAAGAAAATATGTAAGTGAATAGAAAATTATGGCAATCCTGGAAGTGCTATTTGGGATTTGCTGGTGGGATGTGACCACAGTGGGACCTGGGTGATGGACCCAGCCCACCCTTGGCTCCTGCCTGGTCCTGGTGCCTTGTGAGCAGCATGCCTCCATGTGGGTGGCACTCAGGGAACCGTTGGCAGTTCTGGGTCCTTCTGGAGAGCATCTTCCACGTGCCCCTGTTCCCAACTTTGTGTATTTGGCTTTTTATGCTGTGGCATGTGTCTCTGTGCCCACAGCTCTCCCTTGTCACAAGTCCCCCCACAATCAATCATCCTGTTGTGTCCATTTAGGTTCCCAGCTCTTTGTCTTCCTGTGCAGCTTCTCATGGTGCCAGAAAACAATGTCCCTGGTCCCTTCTACCTGCAGATCCCCCCGCCCACTCTCACTTGAGCATCTGAGGACAGCATTTGGCTGATACTTGTGCCCACTGCACAGGGGAGGATTTGTTCCAGCTCAGCACAGAGCCAGAGCCTGCACCCTCTGAGGTGTTTAACCTGTGAGTGATGCCAGCCTGTTTGCCATGGCCAGCAGGTGCCTCCCGGCTTCCCTGGCTCAGCTGTGGGTGTGACCGGGCAGTTTGCTGTAGGGCTGTGGTCTTGGGATCAAGGTTGCCTGGCTGTGCGGCAACCCACTGGCACATCCTCTGAATCAGTCACTTGTCTGGTCCAGAGTGTGTTTTGTGGCACTATGCTTGTGGCTTTTGGTGCCCTGCATGTGCAGTGGCATCAGTGTCTTGGGGTGATGTGCACCTGTGATGTTTCTGGTACTGGGCTCCGTGTGTGTGGTGTTTCTGGTACGGGTGACAGTGGTGTCCTGGGCTGTTCCAGTGACAGCTGTGCAGTGGGCTCTGTGTGTGTGTGGTGTTCCTGGTACTGGTGACAGTGGTGTCCTGGGCTCTGTGTGTGTGCAGTGTTCCTGGTACTGGTGACAGTGGTGAAGCTGCTGAGCCTGGATCCGCTCCCTGGGTGGAGTGGGATGGCTCCATCCCTCTTGTGATAGCTGAGTCCTTGCCCTCTCCAGGCTTCGCACCTTGAGTGTGTCTCATGCAGAGCTGTGGGGACACAGATCAGATACAGTGCCGTTCTGCCATATCCCCCACCCTGCAAAGTCACGTCCTCCTCCAGACACACGAAGCAGCTCTCCCAGGGGAGCCAGGGAAGGGGTTGCCAGTTCTCTGGCTGGAAAGCAGTGAGCTTGGGAGGGTAGAGGATGTGTGAGGCTCGGAGCTCGTCTGGGAGGCTCAACGTTGCCTCGTGGTGGGGTGGAGGGGCAAAAGGGAGAGCAGGGCTTGCCCACGCTGCTGCATTGCAGCTCGGAGCAGGGAGCTGAGCGGGAGGGGAGCTGGGAAGGCAGGGATGCTGCAGCCGGGAAGCTGGGAAGTCAGGGGATGCTGCATTGCAGAGCTGAGATTAGAAGCTGTGCAAATGGAGATGTGCTTGTGTCAGGGCGGGTGTGACTGAGGAGTGGTGCCCAGTGCCCACTGATTTGCTGGTCCTTCCTCTAATCCAGTTCTTCCACATTTTGTTTTGCACCAGCATTTCTCTCATTCCTTGCGCTGGTATTTGTCTTGTTCAATTGAGGACATAATGTATTTTTTATAAATTCAGGAGGAGGACTGAGATTCATCTCCCACTGGAAGGACCTGCTGAAATGCACATAGGGAAGCTGAGCAGAAGCTCAGCACGTCTGGGCAGGACATTTTCCTCACTCCTGGGAGCAGCCGTGGATCGGGGAGGTGGCTCCAGAGCCTTGTGGCCCTGGCACAACATGGCATGTGAGCTCCTTGGAGGGGGAACCTGAGCAGACCTTGGGCACATGTGTACCCCCATGCTGCCCAGTGAAATGCAGGTGTGTCCTGCAGCCAGGACATGTGCCTCCACCTCTGTGAACGTGTGAGCATGCCAGCATGTTGGGAGCATAGGATTTTCCACCTGACATGGGTATCAGTGACTCTTAATCACTCCACATCGCACTGGTGTTGTGTCAGCCTTGTTGTCTCTCTTCTTTGCCATCCTGCTCATCCAGAGGTGGGCACTTTGCAGTCCTCCCCTTTACCTGTGAGGGTCTGGCCTCAAGCATCCCCTGAAATTACAGAAAGGTTTTATGGCAGATCCAGAAATTAGTGTCTGAAGATGTAAAGGCAGGGCTGCTCTGCCTTCCCCTCAGGCTGGATCTTGCCCAGTGGGTAGGGAGGGGATGGTGAGCTGGCTAGGAGGGACCCAGGAGGTGCCTTTCAGTGGGGAGCTCAAATTGAGGGTTTGAGCTGCGCTCACGAAGCCGCGGTTCCCTCGGCAGGTTGCGAGCCTGACTCGCAGCCACAGGTGATGCAGCGGGAGGGCCGGGCTCTGTGCCAGCTCGTTGGCTCACCAGCCGGTCGGCTGGCGTCGACTGTGGGATCGGAACCTCTCTTGCTTGGTGAGCTGGAAGGATGGCTCATGGCTGAGGTCCTTGTTGAAGCTGCTGGAGGTTCTGGTTGTTTTCATGTAACCTAGAAAAACGGGCAGAGCTGTGCCATGGGTGCGGCAGCCTGTGCTGTGTGAGCTGGAGGGGAAATTACAGAACCATAGAATGGTTTGGGTTAAACTGTTAGAGATCATCTTGTTCCAACCCCTGCCATGGGCCGGGACACCTTCCACTAGACCAGGTTGCTCCAAGTCCCATCCAACATGACCTTGAACGTTTCCAGGGATGGGGCAGCCGCAGCTTCTCTGAGCACCCTGTGCCAGGGCCTCCCCACCCTCACAGGAAAGAATTTCTTCCTAATCTCTAGTCTAACCCTGTTCCGTTCAATTTAAAGCTGTTCCCCCTAACTGCAGCATGGCAGAGGGGTAGTGCCATACCTTTAGCATTGGAGAAAAGTGGAACCATCTTTATTTCTCATGCCAGCCCTGCTGGGTGCCAGCCTGCATGGTTGGTGTCTGGGGGAGCTGCATGTCCCACCCCTGTGCATCTTATGCAGGGTTGTGTCATCAAGGGTGACGAAGACGGCAGTGAGACCCTGCAACCAGGTAAGCTTCTTCAAGAGCACCCAGTCCTGGCCAAACCTAGCCCTTTCTGGTTCTGTTGGGAGCCCAGACTGCCTGAAGCTTACGAAGCTCTGCTTTGTCATGGACCTCAAGCGTCCCTGGCACTGGCTCTGCCCCAGCCTGGCTCTCCCAGTTCCATGAGCTGGCTTGAAGCACGTTCAGAGCTGCGGCGCAGGTACAACTCTGTTGCTGGCTATTTATAGTATGTGAGCTTTCAGCATTGCTGTGCACTGAGAATAACTCACTGAGGAGACACTTCTTAAAATCACGTGTCCGTCGCCCATGCGCAGCATCGTCGTCTCAGGCTTCCCACATGTCAGCTTGGGGTCTGTCTTGCTCCTACGCCAGCCCGGATTGACACTAAAAGGGTTTTATCCCGGTGTTTTTTCTGGCCTGGAGATTCAGGCAGGGCTTTGTGGCCCAATCCTTGTCAGGTCATCATCAGCTTTTGCAGGGAGCATGGTGGGGAGGGGTTTGGGCTCTGTAAAACCTACCTCACAGAGAGCAGCCCTTTCATAGCCCAGCGTGTGAGATGTGCATGGGGCGCGCAGGAACCTGCTCTTTGGGCTGGAACCTGTGGTGATGAAACTCATCAGCTGAATGAACCCCTCGGGCTGGAAGTGTTAGGCGCTGCCGGGGTATTTCCAGTTCACTTTATCTCTGGCCTGGTGTTTCCAAGCTGATGCAAACAAGTGGAAGAACAGATAGCAGCTAATTCACATTGATCACTGTGATGCGGGAGCTCCCCGAGGTGAGCTGGGGCTGGCAGGAAACGTGCTGTGGGCCATTTGATGGGGCCAGCACATCCCTCCCCGGCCATTTCCCGGTGTGGTGCCGCAGGGGACACGTTGACAGCCTCGTGGATGCTTGCTCCCATATCCCGAGGTTTCTCCCAGCTTTGATGGTTCAGAGGCCCGAGGTAGCTTTGCCAGGGTGGATGCAGAGTCGTGGGCTAACCTGGCAGCGGTGAAATCAGGTAAGGCGGGGTTGTTTTGGCAGGCTCCAAGGTGGGAGCACTGCTTTGCGGGAGGGGGAACAACAAAGTTCCCCTCATCTTAAAAGCAGGAGGAAAGGCATTTGATAGATTCTGGCTGGAACCTGGGACTGTCCAGCTCTGCCAGGGCAGGACCAATGTGGAGCCAGGTGTGCTGAGGCCACCACTGGCACAGGACCCCTGGCCACCCAGCTGTGGCCTTTCACAGCCACCTTGCATTTAGCCTCTAGACCTTCACTGCATCAAGGGAGTGACAAGGAGATGGCTCCGAACTCCCAATAGGCAGTGCAGAAGCAAGGGAAATAATGACATTCAGCTTGCTCCCATCCCAGCACGGAGGACGGACAGATGATGTCCTGCAAAATTCTGCTGCCATGAGCCCAGAGTAGCATGTGCTGAATCCTAAGGAGCTGGACTTGCCCTGCAGCCGAACTGTGCAGGACTTGAGGTTTCTGCAGGCTGAAGGGTGGGAGTAAATTGAGCGTGGCTGTGTTGGTGCTTGGCATGGGGCTTTCTGTCCTGCTGCATCAGGGCAGGGCAGGGCAGGGCTGCTGGAGGGAAACAGCTGTGGGGAGTCAATGGAAACAGCCCGGGGGCTTTTCTCTGGGGCTGCCCCATCCACTGGGCATGGTGGAAGGTAGCAGCCCTACATTCCTGCCTCTCCTGGACCCCAGATTCATTTAAAAATGTAACAAAAACCCTTCCAGGGAATTGGAGTCACCCTGGACAGGCCATGCATTGCACCTCAGGATGGGCAATGAAGAGAGGCCCTGGGGGTAGAGGTGCCAGTTGGCACCTCTTGGCTCCTGGTAGTGGTGGTTTCTCTCCCAAATAACATGTACATAGACTCAGCGGGATTAAAATCCTGCATGGCCTGGAGAACGCGTGGTTGCTGGCCAAGGGGAAGTACCAGCATTTGCCTGACTCCCAGCAGGTCTGAGTCTTCTTTGCTCCAGGCTGTACGTAGCCTGGAGCTCACAGCTCATCAGTGCAAGGTCCTTTGGCAAATTCCATTTTGATGTCTCAGCCCGGGTGATGTGAGGCTGGATTTATCACTGTCTGGACCTCCTGTCTCCCACTGTCGGGTGGTTGAATGCATCAAAAGCTGGCTGCTTTTGATCCTGACCCTGACCCTGTGGGGAGGAGCAGTGCCCAGAACCTACCCCAGGCCTCTTACTGCTCAGCCCTGTGCCTGTGGTGCCACGGACGTGGCTGGGATGGGGCAGTGAGGGGCCCTGCCCTACGTGGTGCCTCACCTTTCTCCCCAGGACTCTGGCCTGTGCCCCAGCGATGCCAGGGATTGCTGTAAGGCCAAAGCTGGTGTCCTTCAACACTCCAGGCTGAGTACAGCAGCACTAGGGGGCTGATTCACCTCCTTACAGGCTGGATCATCTGGAGGAGGGCAGACACTCCAGCAGCAGCACCTCCAGCCATCTCATTTCCATTTCCCTGAGCCCTTTTAGCTGTGCTTTTGCTGTGCTGTGCCAAACAGCATCCCGGGGTTGCTGAAGCACTAAAATCCATCATCTGGCCGTGGTCTGTAGAGCACTCAGAAATTTGGTGCTATTTTCAGTGAAGTTTTCCAAGTTGAGCTTATTGGCTCATGGGCATCTGCTCCCAGATGGAGAACATGTGGCCGATTCCTGTGAGGGGAGGGGAACGGCCCCACTCATAAAGCAGCATGGGGGATGAGTGAGGGAATCTCATCCTGGAGCCTGTGAGATGCTTTCAGGACTGTGCAGGGTGGGGCCTGGAGGTTGGGCTTTTAAAGCTGCTCCTCTGAAAGCAGAATCTGCAGTGAGAGGTCACTCGTCAGATACTATGGTGGGGAAAGTACAGTAACCTGGAGGCAGGATTCGATCTCAGCTCAGCGGCTGTTTGCACTGCTGGGCACTTCCCACCCTGCTCGCTTTCAAAAGTGAGCAGCAGGTACTTGGCACACAGTCCCTGCACTAAAATGGGTGAAACTCTGGGGGTTCCTGCAAACCTCCCTGCCTGGAACTGAGAAATGAGCACTGGCTAAACGGAACGGCACACGAACCCTGAGCTCCAAATCAAATGTAAATTTACAAAGCAGCTTTTCCTGCCTCACATTCCCAGGTGGAGCATGGTAATGCGTTTCCAAGCCCAGCCGCTCTGTGCCGCAGCAGTGACCAGTGGGGCGAAGCCGCGCTCTCTTCGCTCTGCTCCCTGTTTGTCCATCGCTGCCTTCCAGGGCAGGGGTGTGGGTTTGTTTTGTGGCTGAGATTCTCATTGCCTTTGTGGGAATAAAGCAAATCGTGTTTGGTTGACATTCTCTATAGCTTCAAAGTCAAATAAAATCTGGGTTGCCAGCTTCTTTTTGTATTTCAGGAGATGCCTGTTTTCCGTCCCAAACCATCCATGTTTTGCAGCTCAATAGCACATCCCAGACAATGGCTTTAGAAATCAGACGCCTGCATTTTGGACCCACAGTGCTGAGGCAACGCCAAGTGGTGCGTGGGGTGCCAGAATTTGTGCACATGGGGAGAGAGAAGAAGGAGGAAAAAAAAACTTGCTCCAATGGGATGTTTCCACAGAGATCATGGTAATGATCTTCCATTTCCATATAGCTTTTCATCCACTGGCAGAGTGTGCTCACTCGTAAGCCGATGCTACGCACGTCCTGTGTGGAGAGTGCAGCAGCTGTCCTCAAAAATCATGTTGTAAGGGGGAAGCTCTGGAGCAGCAGAGCGGGATCTGCCTGCAGTGAGAGTGACCCCTGAGACTGCAGGGATGCTCAGGGATGCAGGAAGGGATATTAGGAAGAAATTCATTCCTATAAGTGTGGTCAGGCCCTGGTACAGGTTGCCTAGAGAAGCTGTGGCTGTGCCGTCCCTGGGAGTGTTCAGGGCCAGGGTGGATGGGGCTTGGAGCAACTTGGGATGGTAGAAGGTGTTAGGTTGCGATGGTCTTTAAGGTACCTTCCAACCCAAACTGTTCCGTGGTGTTTGTGTCCCTGCGCCGCTGGGTACAGGAGCGACCTTGCTGCTGTGTAACATAATCTTAGTCCTTCCCCACATGATTGTTGCCTGTGGGATATGCCTCACGTCAGCCAGTGTCCAGCTCAGAGCTGTGCCATGGCCAGACATGAGCTGGCATTTGTCTTTCTGGAGTAAGAGCCCTGTCACGAGCTGGGAGCAGCAATCAGGGTTTATGGTCAGTGCCAGAGCAGGCTGCATCCCACACCGACACACAGGGTTGTTTTCCTGCCTCATCCATGCCTTTTTCCCCTGGTTGCCATGCTGGAGGAGCTGTTAGGCCAGGGAGGATCACAGAACTCTGAGGAGGGTCAGCGAGGCCGCATCTGCTGCTGGAGCGTGCGGGAGGTTGGTTAATATACAATATTCCCTTGTCCTTCTGAGTGCCTCTCGCTTTCCAAGAGCAGGGAGGCTAGTCTGGAAGCTCTTCTTCTCCCCTGTGCTGAGATGGGTTTGCAAAAGCTACAGTTTCTTCTGCTCTTTTTTTTCTCTCTTTTCCTGCCCCGGCATTTTTCCCTGGCCTGATGAATTTTTAAACAAAAACATGGTGAGGAGAGAACAGGAGAGAGGGGAGAAAACCCAGGAGAAGACATGAGGAAAAAAGTCTGTTTTCCAAATCAGAGTGATTGTGAGTGGAAGTGAAAGTTTAGGTTGTGTTTTTAATTTGAAAGTTCCAACTAATTTTAAGTCACTTTATTGACAGGAGAAAATATCTTTCCTAATACTCTTTCTAATAAACTCCGGTTTTACAAGTAGAAGTAGTAGTAGTTGGTTGAAAACTGCCATGGAATTATGGAATTAAAAGGCAGCTGCTGTGCTCTGTAATTCCCCCCTGCTGTGCTGGGGGTCAGTGCTCCCTGGAGGTGGGGGACTGAGGCTGGAGGAGGGGGAGAGGCAGAGCCCCCTGCAGATGCCTCTGGGTGCTTGTCTGTCTGTTCACGGGGGATTGCAGGGTTGATCACCCGCACGTGGTCGCTTTGCACAGGGGCAGATGTGGTCAGATGTGGGAGGGGGTCACCTTGCCTGTTGGTGCAGGACAGTGAGCAGATGTGGGACTTTGGGTGCAATGGGTCAGAATTTGGCCCAAACTGGAGCCTTCCTGCTGGAGGACTGGCTGGTTAGTGCTGGAGAAGGTGGAAGAAGGCAAGAAGGAGCACAAGGATGGAGAGGAGAGGTGGAGGTAGGAGAGGGGGTTGGCTCACCGAGCTGAGTACTGCCAGGGAGCCCAAATCCCATCACCAGGAGGGCTTGTCCTGCTCCCTAAGCCAAGCTCTGACCTGCGAAAGTCATCCAGAGAGTTGGAATTGCTGATGAAGTTGTGAGATATCGTGGTCACCTTTTTGTGCCATGCCTTGTCCCTCCAGAAATGTTCCTCTGCTGTGTCCCGCTGATGGCAAGGCCAGAGCCGAGCGTTGGAACTGGCCACTCTTGCTGCTATCCCTCAGGCCAGGCTGGTTTCTCACAACTGTCACCTTGGCAGGTAGATAGTGTTGTTGGAAAACCAGCTTGTTGCTGGAAATCCGCTGCTGTCACACTGTGCAGAGCAGAGAGGGCTCCTTGCAGATCTCATTGTATTTCAGGCTGGAAAAGAAAAGAAACATTTTATGGTAATTTTTTCAATGACTTTCCAATTTTTTTTTCTTGGTAAGCTGTCTGCAATCACTTAGAGTGTTCCTGAAGGGATTAATTACTCACTGGTGCTCATTGTGCGTATTTCATATTCTGAACTCTTGGATGTGATGTCTGCCTTGGATCGAGTGAGGGCTCACATGGCATTTCTTTTTCCATCCTTTTTCCCCTGTTCTGTTCTATCTGTCAGGCTCCTGGTGTGAACGCTCCCCATTGCTGCTGCGGTGGGTGCTCGGTCAGCGCGCCGCACATGATCCCGGTTTCCCTGCTCTGCGCTCCTTTTTCAAGGGAGTGTAGCCAGAATAAGACAAATTGCTTCCTTGTTTGAGTGACTTTTGGCTGATGCTTTCCCCCCAAGCTGTAGTGTTGGCTCGGCTTCTCTTGCAGCAGTTGTGGCTCTGGGCTGTGCATCGTCAGTGCTTGGACAGGCCCCCAGAGCAAATTTGGGAAGAAAAGCTCAAAGCACATTGCAGAGCTGCTTCCCACGGCGAAGAGGGCTTGTGCTGTGCAGGCAGCCATTGCATGGAGCTGAGATGTCTTAGAGGAGATAAATCCTGGCTGCGGTCTGCCAGGGACCCCTATGTGCCATCCTTGAAGCGTGGCATTCCCAGGAGGGTCTGCCTGTGGGACGGTGTGCGCTGGCGCTTTGACAGCGCAGGGAATGGCATTGTCTCGAGCTCAGCTGGGGATCCCAACTCTCCAACCTGGGGCTGTATCTCGGTGTGGTCTCGGCATGCTTAAAGGGTCCTGCAGGCTGCAGGGGATGGGGCCTGTCAGTGTGTGGGGTCCAGGGGCGAGTGGCCACCCACCCATTGTGTCTGGAGGCTCGTGGCCACTGTCGTCACGTGTCACTCAGCCCTTGGTGTTGGCAGGTGCATAGTGAGGGCAGCCACAGGAGCTGGCTCCACTGAGTCCAGAGGCTCCACTGAAATCCTTCTGATTGGCACTGGTGCCTGTTTTGGAGCATTTTCCACCCTGTCCGTCCCAGGTACTGCCAGGCCCCCAGTAAAATTTGGAGTTGTAGGTGGAACAGCAGCTCTTTGCATAGAATAGTAAAGTGTGTCAGCATCCCTTCACTCACTGTAATGGAGGTGGTGGATTTGAGATAAAGAACACTTCCTCCATGCTGGCTCCTAGCCCCTGGGGCACCTGGGCAGGGACTGAGTGTTGGCTCCCACAGAGCTTTCTGGTCCCAAGCATGCCCTTCCCTCCTGTGGCACAAATAGATTTCCTGAAGGAGACAGGACCTTTCTTCTCTGCAAATCACCTTTAGTGGGAAAAACACAACTGCTGCTCAAGAAAACCTTTCCCTGGTGGTGGGGACTCTCCGAGTGCACTGTGAGAGGGGGAGCTGGTCTGTAAGCAGTTGGAGGATGGTGTGGGCCGGCACTGGGAGTGGGGAACCATTGGTGCTAAGAATAGACAGTTTATCTGCATCCCTCTCCCTGTGAAGGGTGCTCGAGGCGCTGTGCAGCAATTAACACAAGTTTGTAACAACACTGCTGGCAGTCGGCAGCTCAGCCTTTGGAGCTGGTATCGAATTTGGCTGAGTATGGATGTGGGAGACTGGTGCTGCTGAGCTCCCCAGCACAAACCCAGCATGTCCCTGGCACAGGGGTGTGAGGCAGTGCTGTGGGGCAGCAGGATGGAGTCCTGGGTGCTGGGTGTGGAAACCCAGGGTGGGGAGAAACGTGGGCCTGGTGCTGCTCCTGGCTCCAGTGGGTTAGGCACCTTTCCCAGGGAAGCGGAGGAGGTAACAAGGCCGGCAGAGGTAATGGCAATGTTGGTGGGGAGGGGACCAAGCTGCAGGCTGTGGCAGGGCGTGATGCTCTGTGCCCCTGACTGCAGCAAGGGTGGCCCTGGGGAGCTGGGACAGTGGGCACTGATCGGGATCACCCCATGCTCTGCACTGAGTTAGCAGGATGCCTCATCCGCTTCTGGGCAGGGGCATGGGAGACCTGGAGAATGCAGGAGGTCATTGTATTGCTGTCAGAGCCATGGTGCCCTCTTCAAGCAAACCTCCTGCCACTCACCATGCACAACTTCATCTTTGGGAGAGCGTGGGGGATTTGCTTTGGGGTGAACATCACCTGGGCAGCTGATGCTGCAGACTGAAGGGACCCCAAATTCTGTGATATGCGTGTTGGTCTTCAGCCCTGCCTGGGCTGCTATTACAAATGCTGTCACGATTTTCAGGGGTGAACCTTGCCCCAGTGCCTGGTAGGACCAGCAGCCCCAGGCACCCACCCCAGCAGTGCTCACCCACCCTGCTGCCAGGGGACCGCAGGTGCAGGGAGAGCCCGAGCCTTGCGGGATCCTGGTGATCATATGTGCAGCAGACTTGTTTCCGGCTCCCCGCAGGCTGCTACTCCTGGTGCCAGAGTGAATTTGGCACCTGGCCCTCCTGCGAGGCTGGGGAGGGGGAGAAGAAAGGCCAAGCCCTCCTCGCCGCAGGCAGGAGATTCAATTCTCCCTGGGCATTCACAAAGACCGTTTATCTCCAGAGCAAAGCCCTGGTAACCACCGGGCAGAGCGTGAAGGGCTGATTAGGGGCTGTTCGAGGAGGGGCGCCAGGGTCGCGTGCAGGCACTTCCCTTCCCATTTCCAGGGCTTTCCGTGGTAATGGCTCCTATTCTCCTCCGTTGTTAGGACGTCACTCACACGCAGCTCCAACGACATCTGTCAAAACACGTCTCCCTCTGTCCTTGGCGCTGCCGGGGAAGAGGGATCCGTTGGCCCCATAATGAGCCTGACATCAATTAATCATCAGCCTTAAAAATTAGCATCATGGCAGTACATGTTGGAGGAAAATGATTCCCCAGATGGAAGCAAAAATAGCCTGTGTTATCTCCCTCCTCCCGCGGGACGTGGTAACAATAGATCCACTAACGAGCCTGGAACTCGTTAAGCTGGGTTTGCCCCCCGAGGTGCTCTGCCTCCTGCCCAGTCTCTTCTCTCAACGGGCTCTTGAGGGACCCTCTCGTGCAAGGGCTGATGACCTACCCTGGGGTCTGGCCCTGCTGTCAGCTGGACCCTCGTGGTGCACATCCCCCAGGCTTTGCAGAGAACCCAGGGTGAGCTTGCAATGCTGAGCCCCTTCCTGAAGCTGAGCGTTTGGAGGGTAGCAGCTGTTCCAGGGTCTCGCTCTTCCGGAGCGAAGGCTGCTCATCCCTGGGTGGTGCTGCTGGGCTGAGTTGGGGGTTTCAGCCAGTGCCTCCAGGACATGTCCTACTCTGGGAGAGCTGTCCCTTGTCCCTCTCCAGAGTGACAGCTCTGAGGACTGCTGGTGCCCAGAGCTTAGTGAATGCCAGCTCCGATATTTGGGAGCTCGGCAGTGGGCTGGAGGTTTCCAGAGACACCCTGTCTGGGGAGTGACTGGGGCACTTTCTCTGGAGGCTCTCGATGAGCTGCTCTTTGTGCCTGTGCCTTGCTGGGATTTTCCGTGCTCGGAGCTGCTCTTCCTTGCATCCAGGCAAGCGGGAACCCCAGGGAGCAGCTCTGCTGCCCGTAGCCTCCTGCCACTTTGGTTGCCCACCCCTGGTACTTGTCAGGTGAAGAGTCCCCATTGCCAGCTGCGTTTTTGGTCCATTTGAGTGGCTCTGATCTCTCAGTGTGGAGCAGCTCCACAGGCTGCAGGGGAAGCTGGGGAGGACATTTTGCATTCCTGCTGGAGACACATGAGGACTCTTTGGCTGATCTGGTGATGGACAGACAGACCAAGTGTCTACCAGAGCCCAGCTGAGGCTGGGGAGAATTGTGTTTGCAACGCATTGCTCTGCACAAAGCTCTCAGTCACAAGGCGAGGGGGACAAAAGGCTCCCTGTTCGCTCCGTCCCAGTGGGTGCAATTCCAACAGTTAAAAAGCAAATGTGAGTTGTTTGTCTCTGTGAATATAAAGCTTCCCCAAGCATGGCCGTATTCTGGCTGGGAATGGGGAATTTGGCTCTGCTAATGACTGTTCTCCTGCAAAACAGAGCCAACTCGAGCCAAGAGCTGCCCGGCTGGGCCCTTCTCCGCCCGCCCCAGTGCAGGGATGTGGGCTGGGGAGGGGAGAGGCTCTGGGGACTGATAAATGCCCTTTCAGCCAGGCCTGGGCACCCTGCGGGGAGCAGCGGGGAGGGATGGATGTGGGCACCTTGGCCTCTTGTACCCAGGGGTGACTGCCACCCGTGAGCACCCTGCCAGTGCCTGGGACCTTCTCCCAAGCCCAAGGGATTCAATATCATCAACAACAGGGAGCCCTAGGCAGGGGACATCAGATCTACTGATTTGGGGCATCTTGGAGTGGGAGTCCAAGGGCTACTGTCACAGGGGCCTGGGGTGAGGGAGGAATGACTGAATCATGTGCTGCACCTGGGCTTGGGGCGTGGACACATCCACGTCATCTCCATGGATGATCCCCGGCAGTGGTGGGGTTGTTGGGATGGCATTGGTGCCTGTGCCCTGTGGCTGCCTGCATGTGGCTGCCCTGGGGGCCTGGGGTGCTTGACCCCTGTGCCCGTGACAGCCAAGCCGTGCTGAGCACAGCCCATGGGCATCTCCTCCTCCCTAGCTGCTCCTGCATTTACCCTGTCTTCCCGTCGACTCTCTGGGTCACAGGGCCTTTGGAGAAGGGCTCTACACAGTGAGGGAGGGTCATTATGGGGTTAGGACATGGCTGTGACCTGCACAGGCCCTGTGCCCTCCCTTCCCTGCAGGGAAGCCACATTGGTCCTTGATACGCTGTCAGCAGTGGGTGCAGGATTCCCCATGCACCCACATCCCCCCTCCTCCACCAGGCAAAGCTTGGAGTGAGAGCTGGCGACGTCCCCAGATGCAGGGCACATCTGGAGGGCACCGAAGCAGTTAAGTGAAGGGCTGATTTGTGCTATAGAAACCCGCAGTTCCTTCCTTTGATCCTCTGAATCAGCCCATTGCCTTCCTCATATAAAGCCCCATTTATCTCCGCTCTTCCCAGTAAGTTTGAAGGCGGTCGCGGCTCGTGGCTCCTCGGCAGCAGCAAGGAGCCCGGCTTTCTCTTCCGCTGAAGCAGAATCAGGTGAAATCTCTATGGCAACTGGCAGATGACAGGGAGTCTTGTTGCCTTGGAAATGAGGCAAGGCAAAAAAAAAAAAACCAAAAAAACCCACCCAAAAAGAGCCATCTGGAATTTTGAATTTCCACAATGTCCAACCTGCGTCTGGTGATGTGTGGGGAGTGTGAATCCGCTGTTGCCGGCTGCTCCAGGGCCTCTGTGCTGGGGCCTGGCTGTGCTGTTCTGCCTGACCCTGGGGAATTAGGGCTTTTTTCCCTTTCTTCCCCACTTTTTGGCTTTTTTTTGCGCAGAGTCTGCAGCATTGTCCTGACTGTCTGCTGGTGGCTGTGGGAAAAGTGTTCTTTGTGGGGCGTTTGGGGAGCTGAAACCAGGCTGGACACAGCTGTGCCGTGTTCGGGGCCAGCCTGGCACTGGCACACCTTGGTAATGCAGAACCGTGGGGAGAATGGCAGGCTCCAGGGCAAACTGAGGCACGGAGTGCTGTGTGACCAGTCTGACCCTCCTCTGTCAGCTTAGCACAGACCTCAGGTGCAGTGACCACTGGTGACACTGTGTCCATGTGCTCAAGGCCTTGGGGCTGTCAGCAGGGAGTTAGTGTCACCGTGTGTGACTGCCACTGTGTTTGCCAGTGTCCAGAGGCTCGGGGCACCCCTTGGAGCATGGATTTGGCCTGTTCACCTACCACCCCCCTCCTTCCCAAGCTGCACAGGTGTTTCCCTGGGTTATTTTGGAGACCCATGGTGCTGGGGACAGGGGTGTTGGGATGCTCCCAGCTCCTCTGATGCTTTCAGGAGCAGCTTTGGAGGCAGGTGTGGCTCTGGGATGTGCAGTGCCTTGTGCAGGAGCGGGATCTGTCCCAACACGGGGGATTTTGGGTTCCCCCAGCTCATCAGCACAGGGGAGCAGAGGGCAGCACAGAGGTGGGATGCATGGACATGGGGCAGCTAGAGGCTCTGGAGCGGGAAAAGGAGCTGTGATTTGGATGTGCAGGTGGGGTGGTTTGGGGCCAAGTGCAGCATCCATTGAAAGAATAACCCACAAATGGGCTGGAGGCCCAGTCTGGATCTCTCCAGCGGGTTCACTTGGAAACTTGTGTATGGGAGAGACCCAATTAAGTAGATTTATGGCTGCTCTAGCCTGAGAAAGTCTGAATCCTTTTTAAAAGCTTGGCTCACTGGAGCCAGACGGGGTCCAGGCTCCAGGTCTCTCAGCCCTGCCCTTGTTACGAGCAGTGATTCGCAAGGCTTAGCAGCCACGATCGCCCCTGAAGTGCTGATTCGGCTCAAGTCCCAGCCTGTCACTGCTGCATGGCTGCTTATTGTCTGCTCTCACCTGCCAGTGGCGAGATGGTGGCCCCCTCCCACAGCGTGGGGCTGCCCCAGCCTGCACTGGTGGCAGTGGTGGGCATGGTGGTGGTGATGGGGGTGGTGGGGTGGTGGGGATGGTGGGGTGATGGGAATGGTGATGGTATGGTGATGGAGATGGTGTGGTGATGGGAATGGTGATTATGGTGATGGGGATGGTGATGATGATGGGGATGGTGATGAGGATGGCGATGGTGGGGTAATGTGGATGGTGGGGTGATGATGGAAGTGATGATGACTGCAGTGGGGGGGGGTGCAGTGATAGAGGCAGTGAGTGCAGGCAGGGAATTGGCTTCCTCCCCCTCTGCAGTCACCCTTGCACCCTCCCACAGAGCTACATCATTTTGAAGAAGGGTCCACCAAGGTGTGAGATGTGGGGTGGCCGTGCCAAAGCAGGGTCTTGTCACCTGTCCGCCTCTGGCTCTGCAGGGGCTGGTGCTCCCTGGGGGGCTTGGGCTCTGCAGGACACATGCTATCCCTGCAGTGCTGCCCACTGTAACTCCATTGATTCCCCCAAGACTTGCTGCTGGCCTGTCTTCTCTCAGCCAAGGGCAAGTGCAAAACATGCTGGGCTGTGTCCAGCCTCCTTCTGCAGCCTTGCAGGGCTACGTGCAGGGCAGCAGCACGTGCAGAGGCCAGCCTGCCTTGGTGGAGTCATGGGTGGGGACCTCAGGTATCTGCAGCTTCCCCTGCACATCCCCATCCCTGATGGCAGGAGGCTGTGCTTCCATGTCCATGGGGAATAGCACCTCCCGCTCCACCAGCTGAGGGGCTGCTGCTGTCATCCAGGGATGGTGGCCAGGCTTTCCCCATCCATCTGCCTGGGGTCAGCAGAGCACCAGTCAGCTGTCTGGGTACCCTGGTACCCTATTACCTGGGTGGCCCTGTCCCTGCCCCTCGGGGAGCAGGACCCTCTCCTGACACTGCTGCAGAGGATGCAGGGCTGGCAGCTAGCTCTCTGCTCACACCAATGAAAGCAATTAAACCAGGAGTGCTAATGAACCTGCTGCCTTCTGGGTGGGGCAGCAGGTTTGCAGGAAAGAGCATGGTGCTTTCCCAGGGCATGAGCAAGTGTGGAAGACATGCTCTGCCCAGCCTGGGTGCCCTGGGACATCTCCTGAGAGGGGGGTGATTTGAGGCTACTGGTACATCCTTGGTGGGAGCATGCAGGGATGAGCTGGAAAACGAGGCCGACACTGCAGACTTGGCAGTAACCCCAGAGCCCTGGTAGCCGTCTCCACTGCTCGTTCTGCCTGTTTGGGAGCTGTTGTGGGGAGAAAGACAGCTAAGCCCCAAAGAGAAGGACTGCAGGTTGAGACTGCCCAGCTGTCCAGGAGTGGGAATCAGAGCTGGATGTAGTAATGCAAGATAAAGCCATTTCCTCCATTCAGGAAGACTCTGCTGTTGGCACACCAAGATGCTGGTGATAGAGTTGCGGGCTGTGGGGTGTGAGTGTGGAACCCGCAGGGCTCGGTGAGGTTCACACCGGGCTCGGGCTGTTGGATTTCCCCTCAGGTGGTCTCCGAGTGCCAGAGTGGAAGGTTTTCAAGAAAAATACCAACAAAACACTGCCTGTGCTGATTCATTCATAAACAGGACTGGGAGCAGGGGCTGGGGCAGATGGAGGGACCAGTGCGAGTCTGCTCGAGGGTTCATGGAGCCGGGGAGTGCGGCGGGGCTGGAGGAGGCTCACAGCCCCATGAGAATGGGTTTTATTGCAGAGTTTATTTGTGGATTTTTCAATGCACTGGAAGGAATTGAGCAAGCAGTTAAAAATGTTTACCAGCCTGGGGAAATTCGTTACAGCTACTGTGTAATAGGTGCCCACCGGAATGACTCAAGAATACCACACAGCCTTTCCCGGTGAATTCCTGCTTGCTGCTGAAATCTTTACTGGGTCAACAGGAGTCCTTTCCCAGTTGGATCCTCTGAAATGAGACCAGTTGGGTCTCGGTGGGCAAGAAAACACAAGCGTGAGTGCTGAGTGAAGACAGGTGCAGACGGTTCACCCATGCAAGCCTGGCACCCTTGTGCCAAGTGTTGGTATCGTGTCGCGCTGTCCCACTGCCTACGTGTGGACACGTTGGCACATGTGCAAGGTCACAGGCACAGGTGATACACATGCACCCGTGCACCTTTCTGCAGGCTTTTGCTGCCATGTGGCCCCCACACGAATGATGCAAACGCATACACACACACGCGCGTGCGAGTTTCTGTGCCAAGGCACATGGGGCACACGTGTCCCACGGATGCAGCCCTGCCTGGCCCCAGCAGGAGCTGGTGGCCACATGCTTCTTTGAAATGAACTGTCAGAGCCATTTGGAGTTGATTATTTCCTCATTCCTTGACGTACTTGGCCACGTCGGCAGCACCCGGCTGCGGGGCCACGGCTGCACCCCAACGTGTGGACAAAGGAGCTGCCGCCTCTTGCTCTGGGAGGTGGCGGGGAGAGCTGGATGTGAGCACAACCTGGAGCTCCCCAGCCTTGTCCATCCATGGTTCTGTGCTGCCTGTTGCAGTCAGACTTGCAGCAAACGGTGCTGTGCACTGAGCCAGCCATTCCAACACATCTCTCTCCTTCCTCCTCCTCCTCCTCCTCCTCCTCTTCTTCTTCCTTGGCTGCCTCTGGCCCTGCATCCCACCTTGCAGATGTTCCTTCTCATGGTGATGGTACCTGCTGCTGTCCCAGCTTGGCCAGGCAGGAGATGGAGGTGATGGGCACTGTGTGGGTCAGGGCCAGGCACCCACAGTGCCAGGGTGCTGGTTGCATGTAATGTGGTGGTTGGCGCTGGAGGCCATGCCAGGGAGTGCTGCAAGCGAGAGGGTGGTTAGGGGTGGGCTGAGGCTTCCTGCCTCAGTTTCCTTGTGTGCCAAGTGGAGCTGTATCATATTTGCTGATGTTGAAGAGAGCACTGAAAGGGCTCAGTTGAGAAAGGAGTGTTGAGTGAGAGCTGCTCAAGCACAGCAGAGGGTATGGGCAAGTGAGACCCAGCCTGGCACAGAGATAAATGACTTGAGCAATGGGGCCTGGTGACCTCCCAGTGCAGGGCCTGGGGACAGTGGCTGCATCTCAGGGCTGCCCTGTGCATGGTCAGAATGGGGGGCAAAGGGCCAGAGCCAGCACCCCCTTCCCTCTGTAACAGCAGGATGGACGGAGCCTGTGAGAGCAGCAGTATCTGCTGAGGGGCTGCAGGCCAGCCTGGAGCTGGGGCAGGAAGACATCAGTCCCTGAGCCTGCAGCTCCAGGGGAGTGGGGAATGCTGTGGAACACATCCCAGCCATAGCTGCTGGGAAAAGGAGCCTGGCCTAGGCCGGGTGTCCGACTGACCCCACCACGGCATGGGCTGAGCCTTCTCTGCTGCTCCATGCTCCAGCAGCTGGAAACATCTGGCTGCACAAGCTTACTAAATCGATGTGGAGAGGAATCCAGCGCTCTCCAGCCGTTCCCACACTTCAGCCTCTCCCAGTGGCTCCGGTTTCGACTCAGCTCTGGCATGCAGTGACTCGGTGAGCTCTGAGCCAGCCCCTGGCCCCTTGCTGCCCTTGGGGAACAGACTGCGGGAGTCCCGGTGTCACCACCTGGACAGCACTGTGGGGGCAGATGGTGGCACTTCAGTGCTAGCAGCAGGATGTGTGCCAGAGGTGGGTGAGCAGCTCCCCCAGTCCCAATTTGGCCCTTTCCTGGGTAAGAGCTGCTGCTTTTCCTGGAGTCCAGAGTGACCTGGACTGTCACCCAAAAACTGGGGTGATGTCATCCAGGCACGGATGGCCAACGACGCAATGGATGAATCTGGGGATGTGGGTTGGTGCCATTGCCCTGAAACTCCTATCCCTGAGCCCTGGGATGCTGCTTATCACCACTGGTACCCCAGCAGCAGAGCAGTGCAGGGGAGGTGGTACCCCTGTGCCGGCCCCTCAGTCAGGGCAGCTGGGGACACAGCGCGGGCTCGCCCCACTGCTCCTTGGATGGGGATGGCTATAGCAGCCCCGCTGGCAGTGGCGCCCAGGGAGGAGGCAGCGCCAGGCCCTGGCGCTGGCTCTGTGCCCAGGGGAATGGCTGCGGGTGGCCGTGGGGGGGGAGGCAGACGGGGTTTTGGGAGGGAGCCGTGCCCGGGAGGAGCACGCTGCCGAGCTGGCAGGGGTGGGAGACACTGCCGGCGCCAGGGGACAACAGTGGCTCTTCATCCCATCCCACTCTGTCCTGCCCCAGCACGCAGGGACGTGGCACTGCTGGGGTGCGTGTGCCACCTTCTCCAGCTGCGGGAGCTGGGTCTGGGTGACAGCACCCACTGAATGGGGCCAGGGTGAACGAGCTGAGGGTGCCGAGTCCTTCCCTAAATGGAGACCTGCCTGGCGACACTGGTGGGTGTTGTATTGCTCTTCCCTGAGGTTCAGGGAACCCAAAGCTCCCATTGCCCTACACACTGCAGTGTGACAGCCGGGGACTTGGCCACAGGTTCCTGCCCTGCCATTTCAAGCCTGAAAATCCATCTTTGCAGGCAACTTGAGGGCAGGACCTGGCAGCTTTGAGGTACCAACACGACCCTTTCTGCCTGCCCCAGCAAATGGGCACAGTGTCCCCTTGTCCCTGACTGCAGAGCAAGGTGGGTGCCACCCTTCAGCACTGAGGGCCTCTTGAACCTCCCCTGCACCCTGGTTTCACGTGTGCAGCTGCCTTGGCTCCATCCCTCTCCTGTACTGCCTGTGCATCCCCATCCTGTGACTCTGGGGACCACTTGGAGCTTCTATGCTTTTGATTAACTCCTCCAACCTCCACAACTGAGATTTAATAATGAGTTAATAATGACTTGTGTCCTGCTGAGCCAGTTTCTGGGAGCTGGACTGGGGTGATTGGACACATGCAGGGATGGGTGTCCTTATGCTCTGATGTGGCTGGCCACATTGGGTGCCCTGTGGGCTCACCAGCCCTTTTACCTCATCTACAACTGACTTTAACCTGCTTGATTGAACCCGTCTCATCGGGGCTGTTCCTGCTTGTCACCCCCTTCCAGGCTCATGTGTAAATCGGAGCCGCTTCACTGGTCTGAGGTGCTCCTGTTTGGGCAGGTGGGCGAGGGGAGCCTGGGGGGCAGCATCACCCATGGGTGCTGCCTCTGGCATGGCCAGAGTGCGATGGGGACAAGGGACACGAGTCCTGCTTGAGCACTGGCGTGTGGCTGTGCCATTGTGGGGAGCTGCTGGGGTGTGTGCTGGCAGCATCCCCATCCCCATGTCTCTGCAGCTGGGGTGTGTGCTGTCAGTGTCCCCATCCCCGTGTCCCTGCTGCTGGGGTGTGTGCTGTCAGTGTCCCCATCCCCATATCCCTGCTGCTGGGGTGTGTGCTGTCAGTGTCCCCCCTCCCCATGTCCCTGCAGCTGGGGTGTGTGCTGTCAGTGTCCGCCATCCCTGTGTCCCTGCAGTTCACACGGTGCCGATGCCGTTGCAAATCCTGAAGCACTGGTTGCCACGTTACATTAGGAGGAGCCACATCCCATGTCCCTGACGCCTGCTGTCACTGCGGATCCGTGGCAGGCTGCAGCTGAAAGGCCTGAAATCAGGGATCAAAGCCGCAGTGGCACGGCTGTTAGTGCCCGGGGTGCACGCGAGCGGGATGGGGACACGGGGCTGGAGCCATGGCACCGAGCCCACAGCATTGCTGGGACTGTGCCAGGAGTGACCCCCCTCCTCTGTGCAGGTGTCTGTGTTCTTACACATCCGTGCAGGTGTCTCTGCGGGGTGTGCCCACGCCTCTGTGTGTGCAGGTGCATGTACATGTTTGTGGATGTGCCTGCAGGTATCTGCACATGTGCACAAGTGGTTGTGATGTGGGCAGGTGCACGTGCACATGTGCATTTTGGGGAGTGCATGGCTCTGTGTGTGTGTACACACCCATGCCGTGGGTGTGCACACCTGGAGAAGTCCCAGGGCAGACAGAACTCGGGGGTAACTCAGCTCTGGGCTGTACCTGTGGGGGCTCAGTCCCACTGGCTGCTCCAGCCCTGCACTGAAGCAGCCACTCCTTCATGAGTGGGGCTCAGTGTCCTCCACTCCCTGGCATCCCCTTGGTCCCACTGGCTGCACACCAAGTGGTGCTGCTCCAGCACCCATGTTCCCAGGCTGGAGCACCCCTGGGGCCTGGGGGATGCAGGGGCAGGTTTGGGGACATTTCCAGAACTGCTGCTCCTGTCACCTGTGTGGGTCCTGTGGCCCCACTCAGCCTCTGCCAGCTCATCCTTTCTGGACTAGACATCCCCATCCCAACTGCATGCTTGGGAGTGGCTTTTCAGAGTGGTGCAGCTCCAGCCTGGTGCCAGCCTTGCCCTGTCCCTTCCTGGTGGGCAGAGCCAGGGCTGTTGGTCATGGCCACGGGCAGGGGGATGCTCCATCCATCCATCCATCCATCCATCCATCCATCCATCCATCCATCCATCCCT
>VZRS01000942.1:0-11930 GCA_013398055.1 Ifrita kowaldi | reverse complement strand
TGTCTGTGGTCACTGGCACCAACACGACCCCTGTGCCTACTGTGGTCACTGGCACCAGTGTGACCCCTGTGTCTGTGGTCACTGGCACCAACACGACCCCTGTGCCCACCGTGGTCACTGGCACCAGCATGACCCCTGTGCCCACTGCAGTTGCTGGCACCAGCACAACCCCAGTGCCCACCACAGCCATTGGAACCAGCATGACCCCAGTGCCCACTATGGCCACGGGCACCAGCATGACCCCGGTGCTCTCCATGGCCACCAGCACCTTCATGACACCTCGGGACGTGTGGGAGAGGAGCATGAACACATCCAGGGGAAGCCTCCCCTGTGCCAAGGACAGCGCTGCCGAAACGGACTCCCTGCTCTGGCAGTAAGTACGAGGACGTGCCCCCCTGGATGGGGCTGTGGCACCTATGAGCCGTCCTTACCCTAAGCCCTCTCTCTGTCCCCAGCTGTCCCCGGGAGCAGCTGAAGACCCTGCCACGGGCAGAGCTGGAGGGGCGGCTGGAGAGCACCCTCATCATCATCGAAGCCCTCTCGCTGCAGCTGCGTGACTGGCAGGAGAGCCAGCGGCTGCGGCCTGGCGTGGGGCCGGCCAAGCAGAGGGATGCGCTCACACAGACGGACATCACCCACCCTGAAGGGGTAGGAGTCCTCTCTGAGGTGATGCCACCCTGTTCCCCGCAGCCTCGGTGCTGTGACAGTGTCCTTGTGCCGCTGGCAAGACGGTGACCCCGTCTGGGTTGGTGGAGCGGAAGTAAAGCGGGGCTGCTGCATCACGGCATCACGCGCCCGGTGCTGCATTATCACAGCTGGATCAACCCGCTGAGTTTGCTGGATTTGAACGCCTTCGTGGGGGAAAACATCCCTGGCACACGTGGGGGGAGGATGGGAGGTGTCATGGCTGACCAGTGCTGGCCCCAGGGTGGAGCGGGGCTGGTGCGAAGCCGCCTCTGCTCTGGTGGATGCCCTTGGGAGGAGGGGATCTACCGGCAGCTCTGCCTCGAGCTGTGCAGGATAACAGAGGCTGTGCAGTGGCAGTGGGGAGCGGAGCGGGATCTGGAGCTGGACGCCGTGGGCACGGTGGTTGTCGCTGGTGATGAGCGTGCCAGGTCTCAGCCATGCAGGGCACAAGCGTGTGCCCAGTGCTGCCTGTGCCAGCTGCCGTAACGCTGGTGTCCTTGTCCCTTCCCCAGATCACCTGGAGCAACCAGTGCCCCCTGTTCCGGGGCCTCGCGGATGCCGCCTTTCGGAGCTTGCAGGATGAGCAGGGAGCCCTCGCACAGGAGGTGAGCTCCTGCACATCCCTCTGCTTCTCCTTTTCCCTGGGTTTTGGGAGACCTGTTGGTACACACAGCAGCTGTACCTGGTGCCTCACGGTGCTGTCTGCTCCCACAGGAGGAGCAGGAGAGGGCCCTGGTGTCCCAGTGCCAGGCTGTGCCTGAGAGTGTTCCCAGCAAGCTGCAGAGCTGCCTGGAAGAGCGGGATGCCATCAGGCAGCGAGTGGATGAAGCTTTACAAGCCAAGGAGCAGGTAAGGGGACAGCTGTTGTGGGATCCTCATGCCTTTGGCAGGGCTACCTGCATCTCTGCCCATCTCTGGAGGTGAGGATCTCCCTGGCACCCCAAGGGAAGAAAATCCCGATGTAGAAGGAAAGAAGTGCTGTGTGATGGAGCTCTCTGGATGTTTTTTTGGCACGGGCTGTGCCCCCCTGGGAGCAGGAGTCCCAGGCTGATGCAGCGTGCAGGGATGGCTCCTGGGAGTTTCCCCTTGTGCAACAGCGCGGCTGGAGCAGCATCCTTTCCTCTGCAGGGATATCTCTTCCTGGAGGCTTTCTGTGCCCATGCCAGCGCCCAGATCAGTGCCCGTGACCAAAGCCTGGCCTCCCAGCAAGAGCTGAGCACGCTGCTGGCCCGTGCCATCAACCTGCAGGTACTGAGTGAGGTGCTACCCCCAGCCACCCCACACTGGATCAGGGGCTGGAAGGGCATCCCCACATCCTGAGCTTGGGTGATGCTCTGCGATGGGCTTGGGTGCACCAGAGGTTTCCTGGCGCTGCCGCAGGGAAGCTGCTGCAAATTCGGCCTCAGGGCTGGCACTTGCCTCCCTTCATGGCCATTAAATGTGGTTTTTCCACCACGGCAGTGCTGACTCATCCCTCCTACCCTACAGACATCCCTGTCTGCCGAGGCGCAGACTTTCCGGGAATTCTTAGATGTCACCTTTGAAAATCTGGAGAAGGAAAGGAGGGCCCTGGATGAGGAGGTGAGGGGTGTCCCATGGGGGGCTCAACCCCTCGCTGCCCTGCCAGTGCCCTGTGCCCTGGCTGCTGTGACCTGTCCCTGGTCACACAGCAGGGCAGTGCCATGGCAGTGCCACGCTGAGCTCTGCCTGGTGCTGTGTCCCTTCCCAGCGGGAGCAGGTGAGGGCCCTGGTGTACCAGTCCCATGCCATGTTGGAGCACGTGCCTGGCAAGCTGCGGAGCTGCCTGGAGGAGCTGGCTGCCACACAGGAGCGAGCAGAGGAAGCTCTTCGAGCCAAGGAGGAGGTACAGGGGTGCCCAGTGCTATGAGATATCTGAGGCACGGGGTGACTTGGGGCACCCCTTGGTGCGAGAACACCCCATGGGGAAGAGCGCCCCAGAGCAAGCACTGTGTCTCCACAGGCGTCCTGCCAGCTGCAGAAGACCGTGGTGGCCCTGCAGGACACAGAGGCTCAGCTGGAGCAGCTGACAGTAGCCAACTCACGCCTGGGCAAAGGTAGGGGGGTGGGCGACATGGGGTCCCATCGCCACTGCCCCTGTCCCCCTTGGCTGACAGCTCTGTCCCTCGCAGACCTGAGCTCCGTGATGATAAATCTGGCCAGCGTGGAGCAGGAGCGGGATGCGCTGCAGCAGGAGAACGAGAAGCAGTGGGAGGAGATGGCCCAGTGGGTTTGAGCCCTGATGTCCTGAGCCCCTCCCCTCCTCTTGGCCCCCCAAACACAGCACCCCCTGATCCGATCCCATCCCATCCCCACAGGCTGGCGCGGGAGAGGAACTCCCTGCAGCAGGAGTGCAAGGAGCTGTGCCAGGAGCTGCAGGAGGCCACCGAGTGCCGGGAGGTAGGAGCTGCCTGACCTTGCCCGTGCTGCCGGCCCCCATCACGGCCTCTCCAGGAAAGCTGGCAGATGGCCAGGAGCGGGATTAGCCCTCCTCCGGAGAGGGGATGAGCTTGCGAGGGCGGGTTGACATCCCGCACGTAGCGCAGCTTTTCATCCTGCCCGGCAGGGATTCCCAGGGAGGGGGCTGGGCAGTTCTTGGAGATAATTTTCCCCTGCAGGCATGGAGCCATCCCCCAGCCTGTCCTGTGTCCCCAGTAAACTGGTTTGTAGGGTTTGGTCCGCTGGGATAAAGCTGCCCCTGATTAGAAACAGCACCCTGAGGCATGGGAGGGTCTGTGCTGGGGGTCCCGATGAGCCACCTGGGGTCTTTGTTTGGCTGCTCACGGCTGTGTCCCCCCACCCTTTTACAGTTCCTGGATCAGGAGAACCAGATGTGCCGAACTCAGCTGCTGGAGGTGGAGGCCAGGCTGAACTCCACGCTGGCCACGCTGCAGGAGCGCGTCCTGCAGCACGAGGAGCTGATGGAGTCCCACCAACGCCTGCGGTACCGCCCCACTCACCAGCTCCACTCAAACCCCTCTGTTTTTGGGAAATCAAGCCCTTGCTGGGTGTCAGAGGGGACATTGTGACCATGGTCACTGCTGCCCCAGCCAGGTGTGGTGGTTCTGTGGGGGTGGGAGAGGCTGTGGGGAAGCCCAGCAGATCCCATCTAGAGGGAAGCTGAATAAATCTGTGGGATTTGCACCATTGCTGGTTCATGGTGAGAGGCAGGCATTGGAAATGTCCCCATCCCAAATTAAGGAAGGGAAATGCTGCTCCTGCTGAGGCTGATGCCATCCCACAGGGAAGAGCAGGCTGCCCTCAGCAAGGAGCTCAACAGCACCAAGGCCGAGCTCGACAGCTTGCAGAAGAAGAGGAACAAAGTTTCCTGGTGCTCCACGGACATTATGGAGAGCAAGATGCGGTTGCAGGAGCTCGCTGACTGCCTCAAGGCCGCTCTGGAAGAGCAGGTAGGAGCCCTGTGCTGGGGGACAAGGACAACAGGGTGGCCCAGGGGGTCACGTACCCATGGCTCTCCATGGCATGGCTTTGAGACGCTGTGCTTGCTGGGGCAGTCACAAGCTGCAGTCTGGTGCTCTGCTCTCCTTCCTCTCTGAAGGATGATGATGATGCTCCATCGAGAAGCAAAGCCTGGACCCCGGGCCCCCGGACCCCGGGCTGGCAGACGCCACGCCGTGCCTGGACCCCGGCCTTCCGCACCCCGGCGTGCCGCACCCCACACCGCGCCGGCAGCTCCTCCGTGGGCAGCGTCCTGAAAGCCGAGGCAGGGAAAGGTGAGCTGGCACCCCCTGCTCTGGGTTTTGGGGAGTCCTAGCATGGGGATCATTCCCTCCCATGCTGGGGGATGTGCAGGGCTGTGCACAGTCGCCGTCCTTCCTCTCGTAGATGCCAATGAAACCACCAGGAGTGGGAGTAGAGTTGCCAGGAGTGGGAGTAGAGTTGCCAAGGACAAACTTGCATCCACACCAAAGCCGATAGGTATTGGGGCTGTCACCCTGTGTGGGACCCTGCTCTGGAGCTGCAGGGCTGCTGTGCAGAGGGATGAGCAGGCACGCCTTCCTCTGTGTGCCCTGGGGCTGATGTTCCCTCTGTGTTGTTCACGAGGCTCTTTCCTGCCTGCAGACCCCGAGGACACTTTGCTGGACAGCGTGAAGGAGCTGAGAGCTGTGGTCTCCAACCTGGCCATGCTGAGCTGCCGCATCCAGGAGCTGGAGCAGAGCGAGTTCAGGGCACTGCAGACGGAGATGTGAGTTCAGCAGGGGACTCATGTCAAGGGTTGGGCAGGGGCATCACTCTCCTGGGCATGGCCTTTCCTGCAGGCAGCCTGCCTGGGTCTGCCTCTCGCCACAGCCCTGAATTAGACCTCTTCTGCCATGGCAAGATGGGCTTTTTCCAGCTGGCTGGGATGGACCAGGTGTCTTCTCTCACCACAGGCCGAGTGGGTGGCCAGGAGGGGGTTTGGTGCTGTGCTCGGCTGTGATCCCCACCTGCTCACCACCACTGTCCTCTCCCAGCTCTGACCTGCAGCTCCGCCTGGAGACGGTGACAGCCGAGAGCCAGGAGAGGGTGGATGCCCAGGCTGCCACCATTGCCAAGCTGAACAAGGCGCTGAGGACCAAGCTTGAGGTGAGCCAGAAGTGGGCCAGCGCTCACCCCAGGGCAGAGCCGAACTGGGACGGGCGCTGATCTAGGACACGGAGAAATCTGGTGATGCCCCATGGGTGCTCCTGGCTTGTCTGACCTCCTCAAACATGAGAAAACCCGCTCTGGGGTGCTGGGGGTAGCCAGGGCTGGGCACTGCCTGACCCCGCTTCTTCCTCCCTGGCAGAACGAGAAGGAGCTGCAGGACGTGGTGAAACAGCAGGAAGAGAAGATGTTTCAACTCATCGACAAGAGTGGGGAAGTCACGGTGTGTGATGGGGGCAGGGGTGGGCGGGCAGCACCCTGCGGGGCTGCCAGCCACAGGACCCCTCTCAGCATCCCCTCTTCCCCCGTAGAGGCTGAAGGCAGAGGTCTCCCAGCTGAAGCGCTCGCTCCAGCATGCAGAGACGGAGGCCAGGGTGCTGTGGGAGGAGATGCGGGGCAAGGAGCACCAGGTGGACACTGCCTACATCCAGGAGCGGGTCATGCTGCGGCGGGAGGTGAGGCTGGGGAGCTGCAGGGCTGAGGGCTCCTCGTGTCACCCCACCATGGACAAGGAGACTTCTTCAGACCTTGCTCCTCACACCCTGCCCCCCACTCCAGAGCTTTCCCCCACAGGGATCTCAGCAGGGCTTGCTCCTTTTTGCAGGTGGATAAACTGCGGCTGCTGCTCCTGGAAAAAAAGGATGAGAATCTGCAGCTCACTGACAAGTACCTGGAGCAGGTATGGGGAGCCCCAAGGGGCTGCCCTGGCTCCACTCATAGAATCAGAATGGTTTGGGTTGGAAGGGACCATAAAGATCACAGAGTTCCAACACTCCTGACGTGGGCAGGGGTCCCCTTTCCCTTCTGGTCTGATCCCTGTCCAAGTTTGGAGCACAGTCCTGACAGGCATCTCCCACCACCACAGGTCCGAGGGTTGGAGACGAAGCTCCACCACACCCAGAAAGTGCTGAGGATCCACGAGAAGATGCAGGAGAAGATGAAAGAGGTGAGATTTACGGTTCATTGCTCACCCTTGCTGTGACTGCAACAACACCAACCCAAACACAATTGCTGCTGCTGTCCCCAGGTCCTGTCAGCTGTCCCTGAGGTGGCTCTGGGCTGCCAGGAGCTCCAGAGCCTGCTGCACTACCTGGGCCTGAAGCCAGCCAGCAAGGAAGCTGCCGAGCCGCTATAGCCCATAGCCTGAAACCTTTCCTGTTGTTAATGTTGTAATTATTTACTGAATAAAGTCGTGTTGGCTTTTACCCCGCCTGCTGTGTGCATTCAGGAAGCTCCTGGTGCTGTGGGTGGGGACAACTTGTCCAGCCTGTGCCGGTTGCTCCTGTTCCGTCATGGGGCTGTGGGCACAGCTCCCTGCCACCCCAGGGCCTCTCCTTCTTGGTGGGGGACACGTCCCCCCCTCCTCTGCCAGTTTCTCACAATAAGGGACCGCGTTCCCCAGGCTCCCACCCTGTGGCCCCGGCAGCAGCCGGAGTGCCCGGGCTGAGCCAGCTTCCCTCCCCTGCTCCCCGCTCCTCCTCCTGCCCTAGATTCCCTCTGTGCCCCGCTCCGCAGGGGCTCGTCTGGATCCTGCACCCCATCATGGGGCTGTGGGCACGCGCCTGTTGCGTGGGGATTGTTCCAGAGCCTGGATCCCGCACCTTATCACAGGGATGGTTCCAGAGGCTGGATCCTGCACCCCCATCACAGAGCTGTGGGCACACACGCCTGTTGCACGGGGATGTTTCCCCCTCCCAGCCTGGCTCCAGTGCGCAGCATCCCATGGCTCAGCCAGCGCCGGGAGCTCTGCCAGCTCCTGCTCCCAACCCCCCTTCCTTTGGTCCCCGCTGCTGCATGGAGGAGGGGGCTCCCTTAGGGGCTCCCCGGCTCCCAGCACAGCTCCAACCTCACCTCCCTCCTTCCCTGCTGAGGCAGCTCCTGCGGGATCTCCCTCCCGGTGTTCCCGACCCCAAGGATGCTCCCCACCGCCATGGGGACCATGCGGCACCTCCCTCCCCTGCGCTGGCCCAAAATAGCAGCGCTCCAACAAGTGCTCTGGTTTTTAATGGCCTCTTTCTCCTGCCCAAGGGCGGGGGGGAAATCACCTTCCCCTGCCCTCTGCCACAGCCCTGCCGCTCTGTGTGGGGCGGGTGCCGTGACACGCCGGGCCCTGGCACCGATTAACCCGGGCAAAGTTTGGGGCTGTGCCTCCGTGCCCTGGGTGCGTGGGTGGCTCGTGGGGCAGCAGCCCTCGCTGCTCCCTGGCATCGCCTCCCTCCCTTCTCTGTGACCCCGCTGGGTCGGGTACAGCCCTCCGCGGTTGTGGGGGGGGCCCCCGGCTCTGGGATGCAGGGAAATGTGCTCCCTTCCTTGGATTAGGGCCACGCAGGGTGGCTGAGCCTCCTTTTACGGCGGGATTCAGCACAGCGGGGCCCTGGCAGCCATCCCCGTGGGGCGAGTGGGGACACTGGTATTGTCCCTGTGCCGGCTGCGGGTGGTTTTATAGGGACGTTGGTCTCCTGTGAGTGTCCCCACCCTGTTCTGGGGGGTCTGGGGCTCAGTGCTGCTGGCCCCTGGGCACAGAGGTGACCCAGACAAGGTATCCTGCACAGTAACAGTGACCCCATCCTGGGGGTGGGACAAGGGGGTCCCTAGCCCAGAGATGATGAGGGGAAAGTCTCTGTTTTTAGTCAGTAGTGGGAATAGGGGGNGCCCCGCCGGTCACGTAGCTCTGCGGCACCGCAGCCACATTTACCGCGGGGCCGGAGCGCGCAGCCCGCAGTCCGTGCTCGCCGCCGCCGCCCTACACGGTACGGGGGAGCCGGGGGTCAGGGAGANTGGGGGGGGCCCCCGGCTCTGGGATGCAGGGAAATGTGCTCCCTTCCTTGGATTAGGGCCACGCAGGGTGGCTGAGCCTCCTTTTACGGCGGGATTCAGCACAGCGGGGCCCTGGCAGCCATCCCCGTGGGGTGAGTGGGGACACTGGTATTGTCCCTGTGCCGGCTGCGGGTGGTTTTATAGGGACGTTGGTCTCCTGTGAGTGTCCCCACCCTGTTCTGGGGGGTCTGGGGCTCAGTGCTGCTGGCCCCTGGGCACAGAGGTGACCCAGACAAGGTATCCTGCACAGTAACAGTGACCCCATCCTGGGGGTGGGACAAGGGGGTCCCTAGCCCAGAGATGATGAGGGGAAAGTCTCTGTTTTTAGTCAGTAGTGGGAATAGGGGGGGCACAGCGTGGAGGTGGCACGGAGGTCGCTGTCCTTAGTTGGCAGTGGCAACAGGGGGGCACAGCAGCGTCCCCAGCAGCAGCAGGGAGGTGTCAGAGGTCTCTGCCCATAACCAAGCAGGGGGGTGGTGGGACACAGGGGTCTCCAGCAGCACGGAGATGGCACAGCNAGCCGGGGGGAGCTGCCGGGGGGGCAGCCGAGCCTCCCGGGTGTCTCCGTGCGGCATCCCGGGGGTCGGTCCGCGCTGGGGGGCTCCAGGGCAGAGGGACCCCCGGGCACGGGGGTATTGGGGGTTTGGGGGGAGCCAGGATACTCCTCCTGCGCTGGCGGAGCTGGAGCCACGATGGTGCCGGCCGGGGGATCGAGCGCCCCGGCTCCTGGGGGCATCACCGGCCCCGCGACGGCGCCAGCCCCGGGGTAGCGCCATCCTTGGAGTACCCCAAACTTTGGGTACCTCCATCCCCGGCTTGTGCCGCCCTAGGGCGGCTCCGTCCCCCATTCCCGGGCTATTTCCGTCCCCCCGGTATCCCCATTCCCGTGTTATCGTCATCGCCCGCGTAATCTCCCCGCGGGCTATTCCCGGCCATGGAGTACTCCATCTCCGGGGTACCCCAAACCCCGGATAACTTCAGACTCAGGTAGTGCCTCCCTGGGGTCTCTCTATCTCCTTTTCCTGGAGTATTTCCGCCCCTGCGGTATCCCCATCCCCGGACTGTTTCCATTCCCCGCGGGGGATTCCCATCCCCAGGGCATCCCCATCCCGGTCCCCTCGTGTCCTGCGCGGGTCCCCGCGGAGTTGCGCTCCCTCAAGATGGCTGGGCTGGGGGCGGGCTGGCAGGCAGCAAAATGGCTGGGAGCTGCCCGGCATCCTCCACGATGCCTGCCACGAGGCTTACACAACGTGCCCTGGCCGGTGGGGCCGGGCTAGCAGCCCCGTGGGGGTCCCCGCTCCGCGGGGAAGGGGCTACGTGTGGTTTCGGGGTGTCGCCCCGGTGGTGCGTGACTCAGTCCCCGTCCGCTCGCAGCCACCGCCACCATGACGCACCAACACCCCGCGCTGACGGCCGAGCAGAAGAAGGAGCTGTCGGACATCGCGCTGCGGATCGTGGCCCCGGGGAAGGGCATCCTGGCAGCCGATGAGTCCGTAGGTCAGTTTTGGGGGGGGAGAGAAATCTGTCCGGCCACCCCTTTTCCCCGCGCCGGATGGAGGCTGACGAGGGTGCTGGGTGCCCGCAGGGAGCATGGCCAAGCGCCTCAACCAGATTGGGGTGGAGAACACGGAGGAGAACCGCCGGCTGTACCGCCAGATCCTCTTCAGCGCCGACAGCCGGGTGAAGAAATGCATCGGGGGCGTCATCTTCTTCCACGAGACCATGTACCAGAAGGCTGATGACGGCACCCCCTTCGTGCAGATGATCAAGGACAAGGGCATCGTCGTGGGCATCAAGGTGCGGGGGGTGCCCGGTGGGTTTGTGGGGTGCTGAGGGTGCTTGGAGGGTGCTGGTGGGGCTCAGCACCACATTCCCCTCATTCCACAGGTGGACAAGGGTGTTGTTCCTCTGGCTGGGACCGATGGCGAGACCACCACGCAGGGTAGGTGTAGCAGGGGCTGTGGGGTTTGGGGCAGTGGGGTCTGGGGCTGTGGGGCTGACACGCTGCCCCGCAGGTCTGGATGGGCTGTGGGAGCGCTGTGCCCAGTACAAGAAGGACGGGGCAGACTTTGCCAAGTGGCGCTGCGTGCTGAAGATCAGCGAGCACACCCCCTCCGCGCTTGCCATCATGGAGAACGCCAACGTCCTGGCGCGCTACGCCAGCATCTGCCAGCAGGTACCTGCCTGCTGCCATCGCCCCACGGAGTGGGCAGTGACCCGTAGGATGGGTATTGACCTATGTGGGCAGGTATTGCCCCACGGGGGTGGGCACAGATCCGTGAGGCTCAGCACTGCGCCTGTGCAGTGATGATGATCCCTGGGGATCATCCCCAGCGGCTGGACATGACCCCTGTGTTGGGTAACACCTCACGTGGGTGGACGTGGGCAGTGCCCCGTGGCACGGGCATCACCCATAGGGTCAGGCGTCAATCCACGGGGCCTGGCATTGCTACGTGCACCTCACAAACACGGACATGACTCCATGGGGCCGAGAACTGACCCTCCCAGGTTGGGCATCCCCCCATGGGGCTGGGCATCACTGCCAAGGGGGGCATTAAGCTTTGGGGCTGAACATTGTTTCCCAGGTCTGGGCATTGTCCCACGTAGCCATGGGGCTGGGGGATGCCCAGGGACATCCCTGTGATGGTGTCTGCCTGATGTTTGCAGAATGGCATCGTGCCCATCGTGGAGCCGGAGATCCTGCCTGATGGTGACCACGATCTCAAGCGGTGCCAGTATGTGACAGAGAAGGTGAGTGCTGGGGTGGCAGCAGGGTGGGCACCGTGCTGTGCCACACCATGCCAGGGGACTCCACGCTGCCTGTCCTTCCCAGGTGCTGGCAGCTGTCTACAAGGCACTGAGCGACCACCACGTCTACCTGGAGGGGACCCTGCTGAAACCCAACATGGTGACCCCGGGACACTCCTGCCCCACCAAGTACAGCCCGGAGGAGATCGCCATGGCCACTGTCACCGCTCTGCGCCGCACTGTGCCCCCAGCTGTGCCAGGTACCAGCCCTGGCGTGTGGCAGAGACTGGGAGGGCGATAGCCTGTGTCCCCTCCCGTGCCATAACCCTGCTCTCCGCAGGTGTCACCTTCCTGTCTGGGGGTCAGAGTGAGGAGGAGGCTTCCATCAACCTCAACGCCATCAACACGTGCCCGCTGGTGCGGCCATGGGCCCTCACCTTCTCCTACGGGCGGGCGCTGCAGGCGTCGGCGCTCAGCGCCTGGCGTGGGCAGAGGGACAATGCCGATGCTGCCACCGAGGAGTTTGTCAAGCGTGCAGAGGTGATGGGGGTGGCCCTCCTGGGATGGAGGTGCCAAGGGCTGCCTACCCTGGGGTGGTGGGGACACCGAGGACTGTGTGCCCATGGGAGGAGGGCTGGCTGAGGACTGTATCCCACAGGGTGAGGGAAAACACCAAGGGCTGTGCCCCTTGGGATGAGGGATGCCAAGGAGCATGGTCCCCATGGAGGGGATACAGTACTGTCTCTGTGTGGGGACAGTGAGGGTTGTGTCCCTACAGAGGAATGAGGGGTGCCAAGGGCCACATCCCTGGGCTCTGCTCCCCAAGGACTGTGTCCCCGTGAGCTGGGGGACCCTGAAGGCCGTGTCCCCAGTGACTTGGGGCCCTTGAGTGACACCCCAGAGCGGCCACTGACCTTTCCTTCCCCTGCAGGTGAACGGGCTGGCAGCGCTGGGCAAGTACGAGGGCAGCGGGGACGACTCGGGGGCCGCCGGGCAGTCCCTCTACGTGGCCA
>VZRS01000938.1:43095-105298 GCA_013398055.1 Ifrita kowaldi | reverse complement strand
ACCCCAAACAAAAGCAGCACACCAGGTCTTCTGTTGGTATCCTGAGCATTAGAGGCACCAGCAGAGGCCCAAATTCTGTTCCTTTTCTATCCATCATCACTGATAGAGCCTTGGTGAGAACTCCTTGAGAGCAGACATAAATTAGAGATTAAGGGAGGGAGCAGACTTATGGGGGTGCAAGGACATCAGATGGCCAGGAGTGCATCCTGTGGCTGAGCCATGGCCCCAGGAGCTGGGCAGGTCCTGGAGGAAATCTGCACCAGCTGTGAGGCTACAGCAAAACACGCAGGGTGAAGGCAGTGTGAGAAGGGCAGGTACTGCTGGTGCTGCTCTGAGAAGGTGCTGAAGGGCAGCAAACACAACCTGCCACTCTCAGGCAGATTGCTCTGGCGGGAGGGGATGCAGAAATATTGGTTTATCTTTGTGCACACACACCTGAAAACAACACAGCATCTAAATTTGCTTTGACTTCCTGGAGCACAGTGGCTTTGAAGTGAGGAACTGCTGATGCTAAATGAGAACCAGGCAGTCTGCAGGGAGATAAACTAGATGGGCAGTGAAATGGGAACTAGATTTGGGGGGAAAAAACCACTTTTAATTCTCTGTGCTGTGTTACTGAGGTGCAGTTTTTTGAAATATCCATGATTCAGAACCATTAACAAGAACGTTTTACCTGGATTATTTCCTTTGAGAGTATTTACAAGCCCCCAACAAGTTCAGGGACTGCACCTAAGAGATGAGTACAGCAACATCCTCCTTTGGGGTATGCACCAGTCCAGCTGCTCTGTTCACACAGGGACATTTGGCTGCTCCTGGATAATATCCCTGTACAAATAACAACATTCTGATGGTGTGCTTCTTGCCCTCTAGATGGTACTAAGCACCGAGTCTGAAATCGCTGATTAAACTGCCTGCTGTCAATAACATTTTCGGGCTCTGGGGGTTGTTAGCAAACCTCTTGGCTTTTCCGTGGTTTTGATCCATATCCAGCTTTATAAATAGGTGGGTTTTGTTCCATTCAGTGTCATCGTTAGTTCAGCATGGGAAATGGTGTGATGCAGATTAAAATAACGAGCCTGGAGGCACAGAGAACGTGTGTGAGTCTCAAGTGCTGCCGCCTTTGCTTTAGACAACACATTCAACCCCCGTACACAGAATGACCCAGTTCCTATAGGGTTTTTTTTCTGTGTGTTGGAACCTTATTAGACTTGGCTTTTATAATTCCTGCAGGCTTTGGGAAGTATAAAGGGAACACACATCAACTCCTTCCTCCCTGATAAACAGAGAGCTGTTCATGGTGCCAGGCAAAAACGTGTACATTGGATATCATCTGTAGCTAGGAAATTGTTTGCGTGGCTCACATTTCTCCCCAGGTGTGGCATTCTGCTCTGCTGGGCTTTCCTCTGCAGACACACCTGCCCACAGGGCAGCAAAACCATCAGGCCCCTGATGGCAGGTCCACACTGTCACCTCTCCACAGGCAGGAGAGCCAGGGAAAGGCTTGGGTGGAAACACAGACTGGAGCTGGTCAGTGCGTGCTCACCTTGGCTCAGCTGAAAGGGATCAGGCAGGGCTTTGTTAAAGCACCCCTTCCTCCCCAGCTTTAGGGCAGGAGGGTGTCCCAGCATGGGCACAGTGCCCAGGGCCAGCGCTGAAGGGGCTCCTTCTGGGGGAGAATTAAGCCAGAACAGCCATTAACAAAACAAAAGTGACCTTGGCAAGTCAAACAGTTCATTTCAAACCTGTGTGAGACACCTGCATTTCCACAGCAACAAAAATAGGAGGCTTTGCTTACAAACAGTGTCTTGTTCATCTAAGAATAGCCACATTTCCACAGAGTTCTTAAAAAAAGACACAAATGCTAGTTTGGATATTAAGATTAATATATTTAATCTTTCTTGTTTGTAAAACAAGACATAAATTTGTGTATAGATATAATTTATATATTTTTTTTTATTTATATATACTATATACAGACAATAAAAAAATTTTCCTCTGTATTAGACTGAGAGATTTATGGAGGAATGATATAGGCATAACGGGGAGCTTTGAAGAAACTCAGAGTTTCATAGTAGGTAATTCCTAGGGAAAAAGAAAACACATCTCCCTGTCAGCCTTCAGCACTGTAACAGGCCTTGCCCACCGTGGACTGAAGTCCCAACTGGCTCTTCCACTGGATATTTGCTACATGGTTCTTGAAATCAGGAGGCTGTCCCCACAGCAGGATGCTCTGTGCCTTGCTGACAGCCACGGCCCCAGTCCAGGACAGCCACGGGCCAGGGGAGGTTATTGCACTCCAAGGATGCGCATGTTAAAAGCACATTTGTGCATTTCCATAGCTCCTATGGAAGAACAAGACATTTCCAATGTGCATATTTGTAAAAAATAACAGAGATGGGAAGCGACTGCTCGCACGGAGATCCCTGATCATCCCCAAGGGCTGGGGCGAGCTGGCTGGGTTGGACAGCTGCCCTGGCTCCCCTGAGGCCGATGCTGTGACCTCCTGCCCGGCTGGAGGAGCTGTGACAGGGACAGGCACCGGGATCCTGGCGGCACGTGAAGTGCAGTGGGTGGCAGGGTGAGGGCAATGCAATGTGTGACCTTGCATTTCTCTCCTTGCTCTGTTTTGGTGGCTGCAGGGAAACACCAGTTAAGGCCATCTCATTGATTGTGTCTATTACCAGACTGGGAGGAGGAGGGGAACACAAACAGGAATTATTTTACTATTCACCTAGAAATGAAAAAAAAAAAAACAAAACCAAACCCCAAAACAATCAAAAAAACCCTAACTCCAAGTAAATAACCACCTCACAGAACTAAATAATGCTTCTTATGGCAGTCAACCTGGTGAAGACAGAAAAAGAACCTCAACACCCTGACAAGGAGGACAGCCCCTGCCTGGCTCACGATCAGAGCTGATCTGGGGCTCCTCTCTGATGGTCACAGTGAAAAGAAATAGGAGAGGGTTTGGGCTGAGCTTGAGGGCATGAACCTGACCTCTGGAGAATGGTGTGAAAGTGGTCTCCCCTCAGCTGCTAGCCCAGCTTCCGGCTTGCAGTGGTCAAAGATCAAGCAATCTGGATTTCTTGCAGGGTCTCTAGCATGGATTCAGCCATCCAGAAGGGGAACAGAATTGTTTAGGTTGGAAAAGACCTCTAAGATCATTGAGTCCAACCATTCCCCCAGCACTGCCAAGCCCACCACTAAACCACGTCCCCAAATGCCACAACTAAATGGCTTTTAAACCCCTCCAGGGATGGTGACCCCCCCACTTCCCTGGGCAGCCTGTTCCAAAACCTGACCAACTGCAGTGAAGAAATTTTTCTTACATCCAATCTAAACCTCCCCTGGCACAACTTGAAGCCTTCTCCTCTCATCCTGTCACTTGTTACCTGGGGCAAGAGACCAATCCCCACCTGGCTGCGCCCTCCTGTCGGGGGTTGCAGAGTGTGATAAGGTCCCCCTGAGCCTCCTTTTCTCCAGGCTGAGCTCCCCCAGCTCCCTCTGTTGCTCCCCATCAGACTTGTGCTCCAGACTCTTCCCCAGCTCCATTCCCTTCTCTGGACACGCTCCAGCCCCTCAATGTCTTTCTTGTCCTGAGGGGCTCAGAGCTGGACACAGGATTTGAGGAGTGGCCTCACCAGTGCCCAGTCAGGGGGACAGTCACTGTCCTGGTCCTGCTGGTCACCCCATGGCTGGGACAGGCCAGGTGCCATCGGCCTCTTGCCCACCTGGGCACACCTGGCTCATGTTCAGCTGCTGTTGACCAGCACCCCCAGGGCCTTTCCCACCGGACACTTCCCAGCCCCTCTGCCCCAGCCTGGAGCTGCAGGGGGTTGTTGTGACCCAGGGGCAGGACTCAGCACTTGGCCTGAGCCCATGGACCCAGCCTGTCCAGACCCCTCTGCAGAGCCTTCCTGCTGTCCAGCAGACCAACACTCCCACCCAAACTGGTGTCATCTGCACACTGACTGAGGGTGCCCTTGAAAGATACTAAACAGGATTGGCCCCAGCACTGTGGAACACCACTGGTGATGGCCCCAGCTGGATTTAACTCCATTCCCCACCACTCTCTGGGCCCGTCCATCCATCCAGTTTCTCCAGGAGAATGCTGTGGGACACAGTGTCAAAGGCTTTACTAAAGTCTAGGCAGACAACATCCCCAGCCTTTCCTTCACCCACTGAATCACCCTGTCACAGAAGGAGACCAGGCTGGTCAAGCAGCACCTGCCTTTCCCCTGTGCTGGCTGGGCCTGATCCCCTTGTCCTGTACGTGTGATGGCACTCCAGATCATCTGCCCCATGGCTTTCTTGGCACCCAGGTCAGACTGACAGGCCTGTAGTTCCCTGGATCCTCCCCACTTGCAGGCATTAAGCCCTTGCCTTTGGCACAGGCAGTGCTCAGGACTAGAGCACTGGTGCCTAAGCAGTGAGAGCAAAGCCCAGTAGGGTGCCCTAGCTCTGTCTCAGGATTATGACAACCTGCCCACGCTAGGACTACTTCCCAAGCCCTGGCATAGCAGCAGGGACTTGCACCCCAGAGATCCCTTCTGCTGCTAATTACGTTGTGTTTGTGAGCCAGGAAGATCCTGGAGGCAGAAGAGTTGTTTACGTGGCAAGACAGGTTTGGCTCCAGACTGCCCAAGTGAAGCCAGGAGATCTCAGCTCAGCTCCTGGTAGCTCACTGGCCCACCACAAACTGTGACAAAGGTCTTTGCACAAGTGAGGCCCAGAACCCCATGGAACCAAGCTAGTGTGGAGATGGGGTGCCTGTGCCTCCCAAGTACCGTCACCAACAAGCCAGAGTGGGAGAACAAGCAGAGAAGCTGCTTGAGCCCCTTGACCAGCTGATTGCACAGCTTGTGACAGGGCATGAATTCACCCTTCAAACCAATCACCAACACAAACCATCCGTTCTGCAGAGATCAAAGAGTGTCTTGGCTACCGCAAACCCCGGCAAACATGGGCCTGCAGACATCGCATCCTCACCAGACCTGCGAGATTGGAGAGCATGGCCTGGCACACGCTGGCTTGTTGGTCGTCACAGCTGGCTTTACTTATTGATCAATGTCTTTAGGGAGCGTGTGAGAGTGCTCATGACAGTGGCGACCGTGGCTGACTGGCGGGCGAGCTGCTCCACAGTCTGCTGGTGGCTCAGCATCCTGGCCGTGGACTCCTCGGCAGCCTTCAGGAGGAAGGTGTAGTTTCTCACCACCTCCTCCACCTTCGTCAGCAGCTCTTGGCGCTGGGACTCCGAGCGCACGACGTACACCAGCCTCACAAAGGTCTCGATGAGGCTGCTTAGCACCTGGAAGCTGCTCGTGATGGCGGAGAGCATGTGGGTGGGACTCTTGTCGACGGCGGCCACGCGGCGGCAGGACGCCCGGAACTCCTTGAACTTGAGGGCCAGCTCCTGCTTGTACTCAGCCAGCTGGGAGATGTAGGGTTTGCAGTCCCGGACCTCAGGGCTCAGCACACACTGCCTCAGGATGGTCAGGAGCTCGTTGGTGTCCAGCTGCACTTGCAGAAACCCATTGGGGAAGCTGTAGGCATGGCCTCGAAGGGTGTTGATCTTTGCCAAGCTCCCCTCAAAACTGGAGGTCCTTAAATCTATTTCCTGGGTCTGGCTTTCATTGGGACTGCTGCAGGCTGTTGCGTCTAGGACCTGAAGAGTCCTGCTCATGACTGGAACCATCTGATTGTCCAGCTTCATTCCTGGGAGTATCTGCATGGGGATGGAATAGGACAGCTCATCCTTCTCACTCCCATCATCTGCAACATCGCATTTTCTGTAGTAGAAGCAGTACCGGATGGAGCAGCACTTCTCATCCTCCATGTCTTCATCCCGCAGCTCAGCAGGACTTGGGTACATCTCCTCCTGGACAGAGAACACTGCTGGACCCTTCTGGTTCTTTTTGTCCTGTGCTATCTGGACATAGGAGGGGTCAGCCACCCCAGAAGCTTCCTGGATTTTGCTCTTCAGAACAGGACAGAGGATGCTGGGCTCAGGCTCTTTCTGGGGGCCTTTCTGCTTGGTTGTGTAGATGTTCTGGTAGATGTCAGAGGACAAGGACGTCCTATCAGTCTTATCTATTTCACTGACACTGTAGCGACGCAAGAGCTTCCTGTAGTGGGGTGCGCCCATGCACTCCCCTCGGGAGGTGCACGTTGTCAAACAGGACATGCCGTTCTCTGGATCTGACCGGTAGTCTCTGGACTCTAAACTTGTGGAGCGTATCCGTTTGCCTTTGGAAGGGCTGCTCATGCTTGTCAGCCTAATGGCTTCTACCTGCTTCTGGTCATCTGCAACTTTATCCCTGCCTCGCCTCTCCAGTTCCGGCATCACCAGCTGGTTGGGGGGTGGCCTCATCCCCCTGCAGATCCGCTTGCAGTCACAGCTGCGCCTTTGCTCCCTGGACATCCCTGGGACTTTTTGCACAGGACTGCTCCTCAGCTGGCAGCTGCAGCGCCCAGGGGCAGGTGGGTGCAGATATTCCTGTGGGGGGAGGTCACCTTTGCTCTTTGGCTTGAGCAGCTCTTCCAGGAATTCCAGCTCATACTGCTTCACCTTCTGCAGCTGGGCCTGCCGCTCGTCCGTCTCCTTCTTCAGCCGGGTGGGAAATGTTGCAGAGAACAGGTTCCTAAGCCTGAAGGGAGCTTTCGGGGCTTTGGGTTTAGCTGGGACATCAGCATCTTGTTGAGTCACCTCCAGGACTTTTTCTGCTTTTTTGGAAGGCACAGTGCTAATCTGCAGGCTCTCGGATCTGGGCATCAGCTGGATTGGCCCTTTGGCTTCCTCACTGGTGCTCCTGAAAGTGCTACCAGGTGCTGGAGAGTGCACATTGCTGCTCTCAGCTTTTAAGATTTTGGCCGAGCTTTCCTGTGGTATTTTCTGTCCTTGGTTTGAAGGAGCTGTGTGTTTCTGCAAGACGAGGCTTGTGGCTTCCCCACCTGCCTTCTGACCTGTCTCTCCGCTTGCAGCTTTTCCTGGAGCATCTCTACTCACTTTTTGCTGGTAGCTTTTAGAGGCAAAAGTCTTACTGGACGTAATTTCCTCACCTGCTGAGGCGAGGTGGAAAGCTTCAGCCTGACTGCCAGGAGCTTCTTTAGGACTTGGAGAAACTTCACAGTGCTGCTGCAGAGAGAGCTGCTGCTGCTGCTGCTGCTGCTGCTGCTGACAGTTGCATAACGTCTCTGCAGTTTGTGGACCTCCTTTAAGTGTCAAAGGCTTGCTGCTGGCTGGTGCACAGCTGCTGGTACCATTCATGTTCTGGTCTTCTTTTAAGGCTGATACCACTTGGGGAGCTGAGGCTTTTGCATTTGCCACCTGCTGCAGAGCAGCTGAAACGATGGCTGGAGTTACACCGCTTTTCTGATCCGGGAGGAGCTTGGAGCTCGGCTGCACCTCTTTGGGCATCTTCTCTTGCAGATCCTGTGTCTGCTCCTTGCTCGGGGCTGCTGTGGCATGCAAAGATACCTCAAAGGCAGCTTTTGTGTGACCTTTGCACTCAGAGCTTGGCACTGAAGCCCCCTTGCTCTGCTCACTCAGCTGGGGGGTCAGCCCCGGCTGCGCAGCCGAGGTGCAGCTCCGCTCCCCGTGCTGCTGCTCCTGTTTGCTCTTGCAGTTGGTAAGGCTGGGACTTTGGGTAGAGAAGGCTGGCTTCACTGAAGGGCTCGGGTCCTGGCGGCTCAGGGGGTGGGGTGAGGTGAGAACAGCCTGGGCAGCACAGCTCTGGATTCGGAAAGGCAAGTCCTTCCTGGCCAGGAGGTTTTCTTTGTTGATGTGTTGAGTGAGGAAGTAGGCTGCGTTCTGATGCTGCTTCATAGCAGAGACCATCTCCGAGACATCGGTCAGCTCCGAGGAGTTCGTTTCGTGGCCAGAGTCCAAGGATGACTCAGGAGTGATGGCAGCCAGGACAATAAGACCTGAGGAGGGACACAAAGAAAACCCCAAAACAACCCTCACACCAGAGTGCTGTGTGGAAGGAGAGGGGAACTCCTTGCGGCAGGAGAGTCCCAGGAGTGCAGGGCACATTGGAGAAACTTCGGGGACTTCTCACAACTAAGAGTTAAGGCTTGTAAGGGAGATCACTTGTCAGCATTGAGCTGGCTTGATAGCTCAATTCAGCAAGAGCTTCTGGCTCAGGAAAAGATCCTGTGAAGCTTTCCATTGTTGGTGGTAGCAGAGCTATAGGGACGTGTCTGGCACAGGAAGGAAAATTGGGCAACAGGTACTCTGCCATAGTGAGTAGGGCAACCGAGGTGGGAAGAGGGACAAAGGACTGTGCTGCCAGCAGGCTGCTCCCAGAGTCACCCATCTGGCAGCTGGTTTGCCTTGTGAAGGGCTCACACACTGCAAAACCTGGATGGGAACCTGCAAAGACCGACGGCCAATGGACCCAGCTGAGTGGGGTCACAGTGGGGAGGAACTCATGCTCACAGTACTGGTTTGTTAGTGACTCGCCCCAGCATTGTGGCATGTGGACTGTGGCAGATATGGGATAACCAAGAGACTCCCTCAGCCACTGTCAGGGAGAGGAGTCCCACCTCAGCTTCTTAGAAATCTTCTGAGCAGCAGCTTGGCTGCTCCTGCTAGAGCCTGTTGCCACCACTTAGTTTTTACTAGAAGCTGCTTCACAGTCACTTACAGGATGGGAGGAGACTAAAGGGAAGGATGTACAATAGGAAAGAAAGGCTACAGGGAGAAAAGGAGTCACAGCCACTGAAATACCTGCTGTCTGCTGTGGTGGGGGATGTGGACAATCCTCTGAAGCAGCCAGAGCTTCCAGTGCCTGCAGGGTGGACACCAGGGCATCATCCAGCTCTTGGGCATGGTCTCGGACCGTCCGTGGCTGCACGTTGTCAATCAGCGTGACCGGGATCTCGTCGTAGAGGATGCCACAGAGGTGCCGGCCCTGCTCCTGGCTCTGGGCAGCTGCCCGGCGCTTGGGGTCATCCTCGTCGGAGCTGTTGTCTCGGAAGCCAGGAGGTGGGGCGGCGATGGCGGGGAGCAGGGACGTTGTCTCGTCTTCTTCCTCATCGTTCCCGGGAGGGGGAAGCGACATCAAGTCCACCATGTTGTCGCGGGTGCTGCCGGGCTTGCCCCCCGTGCCCGAGGCCAGCCGGCTCTTGATCTTGGCCTGGCAGGACTCGCAGTAGAAGTGGGAGGCGTCGCTGCGCAGGTGGGTGTCGATGGTGTGTGCCCTGGCCCTGCTCGCGTGCCTCTCTTGCTCAAGGCCATCCGGGTCGTACTCCTTGGCTGCCCCGTTGTAGCCTTGGCCAGAGCTTTTGGAAGTGGGGTCAGATTTGGTCCTGGGACGAGTTTCCTCAAAAAAAATCAGGTTTTCATTGATATCCGTCCCGCTCTCTCTTTCCTTCCTCTGCTCTCGCATGTGCAGGTAGCAGAAGCGGATGAGCTCCGAGTCCGAAGCCCTGGTGGCAGAAGCCCCGGCTGCTCCGGTGACAGTGGCAGAGCCACCCACCAGCCCATTCTCCTTCTTTCCCATGTGCCCTGCCGTGGCAGGCCGGTGGAAGTTGTGTGCGTTGATGTAATCTAAACCAAAACCACAACAGGCACATTAGCAGCAGCACCCGGATGAAGGGAAAGCAGCCTGGGGAAGCTCCTGCTCACCCTGGAGAAGCATCCGTGTCCTCTCTGCCCTCCAGCCCTCAGCACGCTGGACTGCAGTGGGACACCCGTGTTCCCTGCAGCACAGTCAGGCCACCTGGCTGGTCCTTTGGAAAACCTGCTGGGCCTGTCTGCCAGGAACAAGGGTAGAAGAAATGTCCTGCACCACAGAAGGGGTTGGAAGGGGCATTTAAAGGCCATCTGGTCCCATCCCCCTGCAATGAGCAGGGACATCTTCAACTAGATCAGGTTGCTCAGAGCCATGTCCAACATTCAATGTTGAATGTTTCCAGGGATGGGAACCTGTGCCTATACCTCACCACCCTGATCACAAAACCCTTCCTCCTTGTATCTAATCTGAATCTTTCAATTTAAAACCATTCAGTTTAAAATCATTGCCCCTTGTCCTATAGCTACAAGCCCTATTAAAAAGCCTCTCTGGAGCCTTCTCTTGTCAACACTAAAACCTCCAACTCTCTCACGTAGGAGAGGTGCTCCAGCCCTCTGATCATCTTCATGGCCTCCTCTGGACTTGCTCCAACAGGTCCTTGTCCTTCCTGTGCTGGGGACCCCAGAGCTGGAGGCAGCACTGCAGGTGGGGTCTCACCAGAGTGGAGCAGAGGGGCAGAATCCCCTCCGTTGACCTGCTGGTCACGCTGCTTTTTGGGCAGCCCAGGACACACTTGGCTTTCTGGGCTGTGAGCTCATGTTGCCAGCTCATGTCCAGCCTCTCCTCCACCAGCACCCCCAAGGCCTTCTCTGCAGGGCTGCTCTCCCTCTGTTCATCCCCCATCCTGGATTGATACTGGGGTTGCCCTGCCCCAGGTGCAGCACCTTGTACTTGGCCTTGTTGAACCTCGTGGGATTCCCATGGGCCACTGCTCAGGCTTGTCCAGGTCCCTCTGGATGTCACTCTGTCCCTCAGGCATTTCAACTGAGCGACTCAGCGTGGTATCATCTGAAAACTTGTTGAGGGTGCTCTTGATCCACTGTGTCCTTGATGAAGATATGAAACAGTCCTGGTCCCAGGACAGGCCCCTGCGCTTGATCCCTCTGCTGGGGGCAGAGCTGGGCAGAGCCAGAGCAGGGCTGGCCAGCACAGCTGACACAAACACAGGGATGTGGGTGCTGCATCAGTGATCCACCAGCTGTATCCAGAGGGCAGCAGGAGCAGCCTGGCTGTTCCAACAAGGACCTCCAGCCTCAGCCTGCCAGCTCACACGTTCTATGGCAAGAAGGAATTGTTGCCATTTTTGGGTAATGTTGGCCACACCAAGCAGTGTTCCTCAGGACACTACTAAAAGTGAAGCAATATTGCCTTGTGGGGAGACATCCATGGTAGTTTGGCTGTGTTCAAGTGACAGACACCCCCCAGCCCCTTGTCCCTCGCTGCCCATGATCCATCCATGTGTTATTTCTATCTGGCTGACAGCTTCTGGATTGGGCTGGCTGTAACAGAGCCCGTTGCTCTTGCTGTTAAGTATCTCCCAGTGACAGCCTCCCCTTGTTCCCTTGTGCAAGGAAAGTGGCTGAAATACTGCTTGGATTTCTGGCCAGTGGTCCATCCCTCTGGAGGGGCAACTGTCTGCATTGCGGGTTGGATCGTGCAGCTGTGCCGAGAGCGGCTGCCGGGGCATGCAGGTTCTGTCTTACCAAGGATAAATTAAGTCAAATAAATCCTAATTAAATTCATTAGCTCAACAAATTGGACAATTTGTCTCCCCAAACGCATGTTTGTATTATACTGTTCATCACCTGCAATGCTAAAATCCCAATAAAAACAAAATCTCTTTCATTCCTGGCCAAGGCAGCGCTCAGAAATGACAGCTGTGTGAGGGAGCACACGGCTGCCTGAGCTGGGCACGTGTGGGCTGCAGCAGGGTGGCAAGGGCTGAGGCAGAGGTTTGCTGGCTGCCCATGCCAAGCCAAAGCCTGCTGTTCAATGGGGCCAAACCCCTAAAATCCAAAATCCAGCTGCTGGATGCTCTGGGAGAAAACTTCCTGACAAGGAGCTGAGAGAGCAGCTAAGGGCACAGAGCTGATGATGGCTGATGGTGAGAGTGGGGAGAGGAAGGAACAGGGAGGTGAATCACCTGTGCAGCTCCAGCATGGCACAACGGAGGGCAAGGCTCTGGCACATGGCTCCGCAGGGAAATGCAGGGGAGATGGATCTAACTGACAACATTCGGACGGTGTGTGCATTTCTAAAAATGTCTGCTGTTCAGCAGGAGGCTCTAATGGGCCTCAGGGAAGATGGATGTGCTCCTCTTCTAGGTAAAAGCATGGGCCAAGGCTGCATTTTACACTTAAGATTCTGGCACAGTCTGCCTGCAGCCTGGGAAGTCTGGGCTAACTTAATTCATCCCAGTGGGGCTTTCTCCTGCAAGGATGTGCTAATGATCAGCAGCCGCTGCTCCCTGTGATCCGCCCAGCTCCTGACAGCTCAGCCTGCAGCCCTGTGGAGACCAGAACTGTGAGCAGACTGTTTCCTCAATACACTCTAAATTCACTCCTCCGGAAGGGTGCTCGCGGCTGGGTTGAGTGCACTGGCTCTGCAGGAAACTGCTCCACTCCACTGCTCACAGAGGGTTCATTGCACCCAGGAGGACAGACCAGGCCATGCAGAGAGGGGCTGGCACAAATCCAGTGCTCCATTGCTGTCCTACCCACACTGTGACTCCCTCTCACACTCACTCCTGCCCCTGCAGAGTTCATTGGTTTCTTGAGACTGTCAAGAACAGGGCAAGACCTACAACCCCTTTTTTTGGTAGAGGTTTGGACCACGGCCCTGAAGCAAAATTTCAGGAAAAAAATTCTGGCTGTTGTCACAATAGCTGGAGTGTGGGAAAACACCACTTGCACATGCTGAGACATCCCCTGAGGGGCCAGGAACTGTGGGTGCTGCCAGCCTCCTTCCAAGCCTTTGGGTTTGGGATGATCTCCACTTCTCTGACTCCCCGCAGCCCACGTGCCCCACATGTCCCTGTAGCCCATGTCAGGGGGACACGAGCCAGGGAAGGACCACTCTGATGACAGTTAAACCAGTTAAGTTGCAAACACTCTCTGCTGACAGCAAAATGTGACTAATACATTTCCACAGGGCACAGCACCCAGTGACAGCCGTCAGTCAGAGGCACAGGGGAAGAAGGGAGAGCAAACTGCTCATACTTACACCAAAATCACCTGCCTGGCCTTTTCTGGATTCACTGAGGTTGCTGCAGATGCTTTCCTGATCCCTCTTGTGAGTGTGTCCTCCAAATCCAGGTTTGGGTGCCGTCCTCAAAGGCACCAAGTGCTTTCCCAAGGACCCTGCGAGCTCTCTGCACTCCTCCCACCTCCCCAAGCCAGGCTCATCTTGAGAAGGGAGTTTTAACACTGCCATCTAAACTGTGGACTTGTCACAGCTCTCTGGAGCTGCAGTGTCACTTGGGAGGTCTGGGAGTGACCATCCAGAGGCGGCTGGGTTGGGATTTTGCCCATCTCCAGTCACCGAACCTGTATTTTATATTTCCCTATACCAAATACATGGGATGTGAACACCTGCATGGAACAGCAGCATGTAGTTCATGGCTGGCTCTTGTTTGAAATCACTCTTGAGAATCATTGCTCTTTTTGGAGGTTGACTCACACCTGCAATCCATCCTCGAGGAACAGCATTGGTGCCTGTTGGGACAGAAGCTCCTGCTGTGTCCAGATCAGCCTTCTGCTCCCTGAAAAGCTGGGACAGCAAAGTTGCCTTCCTGATTTAGGAGATCAGCAGAGCAGCCACGCTCGCAGGGCTGCCCATGAGGCTCAGAGCCCCAGGATGGAGGCAGCAGTGTCCAGAGGCAGCAGGAATGCACTCCCCTGACTTCACACACTCACTCATGTCGATCCCTGGAGCGGGATGCCAGCCAGGGAATGTGTGCTGCATCCCTGCAGCAGTGCTCAGGCTGCTCTGTGAGGGGCCAGTGCTTGGCTGGCAGCTTTACAGGTCTTCCTGAACAGCACCTCCTGGAGCTGCCACGACAACACTCGTGGTGAGGGTTTAGGGCCTGAGCTGATGCCACAAGTCATTTTGGCTGATCCAAAATGAGGACCTCTCTCCCTGCTCCTTGCTTTCTGGTTAAAGAGAGAGTCTGCTGGTGAATGGGAGCAGAGGGGAGACTTCAGAGAAACCCTTCACCTTCCTAAAGCTGCAGAGCCCAGAGAAACCCTTCACCTTCCTAAAGCTGCAGAGCCCTGAGCGGAGGGAGGGGAGGGAGGCTGGGGAAGGGGCTGGCACAGAAAGCAGAGGCTGAAACGTACCTGCCTTGATAATCTGAGGTGGGGGCGGCTGGCTGGGGGCCCTGGACAGGATCATCTTCTTGGAGTCCACCAGGAGACGGCAGTAGCCTGCGATGAGGCAGGCGAAGTTGGTGGCTTCAGGCCACTCCATCAGCAACACCAGCGGCTGGAAGGCAAGAGAGGCGAAGCTCGTGAGGGCTGCTGGCTCAGCTGAGGGGGACCAGAGCTCCACAGGGGCTGCGCCGGGCCCTGCACTGGTGGAACTGGTGAGCTGCTGGCACTCCCAGCACTCCCACAGGGAAAACCAGCTGGGTGCACAGCCTTGCTCCAGCTCACCCAGCAAATGGCCGTGCACAGGAGCGTGCCTGGCTGCAGCTGTGATTCCTGCTTGCTGACGGCCCCAAGGATGAGGGAAGAGCTGCAGCCCCGCCGGGCACAGGCTGTGCATGGCAGGGCCCCACACAACATTCTTCTGATCCTTTGTCTGCACATCAGTGCTCCGAGCCCACCTGCAGGCACCTGTTCAACCATCAGGGCCTCGGGAGGAGCGCAGGGAGTTTGTGGAGTCTCCAGCTGCCAGAACCCCTCTTTCATTGCAGGCACTGTGTCTCCCTCCCGTAAATTAAAACATCTGCTTCCAGCAAGACGCCAAAGGGACCAAACCCCATTGCAGGTTCCCCCAGCTACCACTCTGAGACTGTGGATCTTATTTAAACCTAACCCTTTGGAAAATTAAATTTGTGCTTAGGAGCAGATGGTGCCTTCCCTTTTAGGAGAGCATTTATTTGCATGCTAAAAAAGATCTTTGCTTTAAAGAGAGATAAAACTCAGACATGGTCTGTGTGACACATATAACCTCACAGCACAATCTAGCAGCAGACAGTGCAACTCCCAGTTCCCAGATTGTCCCAAGGAGAAGATTAGCTAGCCCAGGGAAGCTGTTGGGGTGGGATTCACTCTTACCCACCCAGTGAGGTCCTGTGCACTGCTGGGACCAGGCTGGGCAGAGCAGCCTGTGCCAGCACAGCTCAGCTGAGAGGTCCATGCTCAGTCTGAGCCCCCAGCACTGCTCAAGACAGACCCGTGAGATGGAAAAAAAATTGACAGTGCCTTCAATAGTTATGGCAAAGGCAGCTCCTGCCCTCACCTACCCCTTGCACAAAGCACCTCTACCTAAAGGACCTTTGCTCCCCAGCCCAGGGCGTATCTGAGCCAGCTGGGGGATGCTGAACTGCTGCTGTCCTGGGCTGCCTGTCCTGCCACGGTCAGCCTCTTGCACACTGAGAGCCCTCCAGGACTCAGAAGAACTCATTTACCACATTCAGGGAACACCAAGGCTGTTTTAAAAAAACACTTAAGCCTACACAGTGTGGAAAGCATTAAAGCTATTTTGGTTTTCTGGTTTTATAACCAGAAGAGGTTCCTGGTACCCAGTGGCCAGTTCTGTGCTCTGCTTAATATTTGCTGTTGTAAGCCACCAAGCTAATTCTGGCAAAGGAGGGCCCAGCTTAGGGCAGAGTGTCGTGCTCTGGACCATACAAGACACTTGGGTGTGAAGCCATCAGCCCTGGGCAGAGCTGCACACGATCCCCAAGCCCTGCCAGCCTCTGGCAGGGGCAGATTTCTCCCAGGGCCAGGGTAAAGAAGTTCCCTCTTTGGCTGCTGTGCAGGAAGATAAAGGAAAAGAAGTAACTTGATGTGGAAGAGAAATAGCCTGACAAGTGAACGTCCTCTGCTGAGAGGCTCTGCCCCTGCCTGCTTGACAAGGCTCCTTCTGCATCTTGGAAAATAAACCTGAGATGACACAGATCAAAGGGGAAGTATCAAGCCAGAGAGAGAGAGGAGTGAAGAGATTCTCAACATAGCTCGAAGGAGGCAGGCATGCAGTGGTGAGGGGGGTGACACCTCTTAGCCCAGCTCCAGTCTTGACATAAGTGATGAAAGGAAACCATGTGTTCTGCGTATGAAGTGTCCTTAAAACAAGTGTCTTCTACACAGGGCTAAGCCCTCCCGGGCTTTTCAAGCCATCTGTTGAATGAGGACATTTCTGTGCATTTTCCCTGCTCTGTTCTGCAGGGTTTGGAGTGTCAGCAGCAAACCCCAACGGGAGGGAGGCAATGGCTGATAAACACCCACTGCTGGGAGATTAAACCAAGAGGCCAAGGTGGGCTGAGAATCCCCTTCCAGAAGGGAACTAGGGGACAGTTTGCACCATGTGTGAATCCCACCAAGGCAGAGTGGCACAGGGCTGTGAACCTTCACTGCCTCCCTGTCAGCGCTCACCGTGCAGTCCCCAGGGCAGCCCCAGTGGCCCAGATGGGGACCAGTACCTCCGAGACCCATTTCCATCTTTGCTCAGCTACCTCTGCCTCAGGATGCTCCCATCCATCCAGAGATGGGACTGTAGGTTCTTGCTGGCACGGGGCAGCCCCTGGATCAGTCCTGAAGGGCGACAGGACTGAGATACAACAACCCTGACTGATGTTTCTCGACTACAAATGAAACACCAGGGTGCTGCGAGCTCCCCACCAGGTCTCCAAGTCTCCAGAATGGCTTCCATCTATCCAGCAATAGATGCATGGCATGCTGGGGTTAACTGTGGCATTTTGCTCTGAAAAAGAGGAATCTTAAACCTGATTAATATTACAGCTTAAAAAAAATTATCACTTACCCTGATATACTGACAGGGAAGCTGTGTGAGAGTTCTTCAATTGTCAAGAATTGTTCAAATATTGCTATTAGGGATTAAATCACTTCAGGTGCAGCTTGGAGCCATCCACCTGTGCTGTCAGCAGCACTCTGGTGATCTCCCCATGGCCTGGGAGCCCACAGTGCCATGGGGCTCTGTCCTGGTCATGGATTCTGAGCTGTTTACAGACAGTGATTGTGAGCAAAGCTGCTGCAGCCAGGCTGTGAATCTCCCTTGGCCTTGGTGGCTTCTCTGCTGCTCACTAACGGACGTCTGGCACAGGATCTGAGCCTTTCCCACACGGGGTTACAAGATTGAGTCTCTCTCTTCCACTCCACGAGGTAGTTTTGCTGAGATTGCAACAGCTGAGCTGCCTTTGAGATGTCCACCCTGCTGCCACATTCCCCTGAAAGTGGCCAGCTGATCTGAAAGTGATTTATGGGGTCAAGAGGCAAAGAGACAACATGATTGCAGCAGCCCTGTTCTGTTGGGAAATTGTTCCACCAAGAGGAGGTATCGGGGGTGGCAGCTAATGGAGGTGTTATTTTTAGGCATTGGCAACCTTGGTCACCCTGTTCCATGTGGGCAAGGCAAATGAGATGGTGTGGAGACAGCCAGGCACGGGTGAGCTGAGCAAATATTGACTTTGTGAGCAGGTGCATGAAACATTTCCAACTCATGGTGCTGAGGGATGGCAAATTCAGGGCGGCTTTGTGGGGAGCTGCTCTAAATAAGAACAACTCATGACTGCAGCCTGTGCTTTGGGCTTCCTTGTGACACCCATGGCTTCTGGCAAATGGGATTCACCTCCTTTTCCCTGGAAACATCCTGCAAGAGGCAGTGAGGGCTCGTGCCTGTGGTCAGGACTGGCCTGGTGCCCGCAGGGCTGGGGCTCATTGCAACATCCCTGTGTCTCCCTGCAGTTTTTCCAACTCGCTGCTCAATCTCAACCCGACCTGGCAAAAAGGCAGCACCCTGGAAGAGCATGAATCTTCCCAAGTTGTCTAAACCCAGTGGTGCAGCAGGGCAGAGACTCCCGTGGGCAGCCAGAAGGCAGGGAGGGATGCAGCAGGGGCAAAAGCAGTGCTGTTCCTCTAAGCCCTGCTGCCTGCCCTGGCAGCTCTGTGGCCACAAGGTGCAGAACCCTCTTTCCCAGCTGCTAATCAGGAGGTGATGTTGGTCACTGGTGGGGAACAAGTTATCAACCTGGATAACCCCTGGCTGTCCTCCTAGCACGCACCTCTGCCCTGTCTCATGCCCGCCAGCCCATCCTCTTCCTCACTCTCACGGGCACATTCTTGCTGCTACAGCACCTCGGTGGCCCCCAGGGCTGTGCTTCCTTGGGAGGGCAAAGCAGAAATGCCTGTCTGTGTTCTGTCAGGGCAGCAGCACCTTTAGGATGAAAACTCTAAGCTGTACACGGAAGCAAACTTCCTGGGGTAATCCTACTGCTCTAAAAATGCCAAAAATCCAGATTCCCAGTGGGGTGCCCAGGTAAAGGTTGATCTCTGACCTGTAATGCACCAACATGTAAAGAAGTAAATTTTAACAAGGATGCTCTTTCTACATCTAAATGTGTAATGCCAGCCTGAAATTATTGATGGTTTGATCTTTCACTCATAATGGTTTCCTAGATTTTCTAGGCCTCGTGAGGAAAGGACACCTTTTCATTCAAAGTTTCCTGCTTGGCAACCAAGCTCTCTGGAAAGGAAAGCAAAATACATTTATACCGGATAGAAGAAATTACTTTTGCATTAGCTTATTAATGATAAAGTGATTTTTCTATTATGCCCTGCCTTTAAATCAGACCTCAGTGTCCTTCTGGAGGGTATTTTCTTGTTCAGACAAAGGTCTGGAGGAAATTTCCTGGCCAGGGTTATGCTAGATGATTTTAACAGTCCTCGTATTGAAATTAATTTATGGCCCAATGTATTCCTACTATAACCTCTAAGCTTATATGCATTTCCTTTTAATCTCCCCCCTTTATCATGTACTTTGGGTCTTACCCTGCTTCCTTTAATGCGGTGCAGCAGAAAGATGGGAGATGAATTTACATAATTTATGTTCCTTGGTTTACTTGAGGTGCACTGCCAAGTTTTTATTTAATAATACAGGCACCGGGGCCTAACGAGGCAGCAGTCAATTTTTCACTTCTGCATTGACCTTTCCTTCTCTCCCCTCAAGCATTATTAACTCAGCTCTATCAATACCAGGCTGCTTGTGACTAGCACTGCTGTTTCCCACTTGTTGATCAATAAGGGCCTTGCCTTGGTTAGACCTGCAGGTCTCTCCTTCCTTAGAGGGCTGCTCTTTTTGGTTGGGTTTGGGCTTTCTTCTCTTCTTTTTCCTTTTAAAAACATTTTAAGTTTTTTTGGTTTTTTTTTTTTTTTTTTTTAATGATCAAATCACATTTGGCTTTGCAGGCTTGGAAACTCATCCTCTCCACATGTTGTCTGCTTCTTGTGTTTCTGGCTGGCTCCTGTCCTGGGTGCTTGCAGGCAGCGCTTTGGGTGGCACTGGAGATGGGAAGTGCTTTGTTTTGCATTCCTTGCTTTACATCCCATTCCTTGCTTTACATCCCATTCCTTCCCCTTAAATCCCTTTCCCTCCCTTTACATCTCACTGCAAGCAGGGATCTGCGTCTGTCCCTCCCACCCAGCTACTGAGCCAAAGGAATTCTCCATCCCTCCCTCTCTCCCACGAGACAACAGCGTTTCAGAATGGCTTCATGCAAATAAAGATTAATTTGGTGTAAGGAACTGGAGCCTGTGGGCCCATCGTTACTCCAAAGCCTCGCTCTTCCTGGAGGAGAAATCTCAGGGGCTTCAGTCCGTGCTTGCAGGAGCGGGAGGAATGTCAGCCTCGCCTGCCCTTGTGACTTTGATGGGGCTCCCCGCTGTTTTCAGACTGGAATTTGGCAAATCCGCATCGGGTACTCGCCTCAGCACCACGGCACATCCCTGCCACCATCAGCCCAGGGGAGCACAGCCAGGGCTGGGGCTGGCTCCAGCAGGGAAGGCTCAGAGGGGTCACCATCCCATCACCTGTGAGAGGAAGGGGCTCCGTGGCTCCTTCCACGGGGAGAGGAGAGGGCTGAACCCGGGCTGTGCATGGTGTGCTTTCTTTCCTTGGCAGGCTGGAAGCACCCCGGGGGCCCTGGGACACCAACATCAGCACCCAGGCACAGCAGCAGTCGGGGACCTTTCTGAATTAATTTTTCCTTTGCTTTCCTCTGTCAAGTCTTGATCTCGGCTTAAGCGCCGGCTGGCTGCAGGCTCTGCTGGGAGACCAAAGTCAATTACCGCGATGCCTTTGATTGAATTGCGGCTGGCGAGCAGCCAACGCTGTGGGCTCCTGCCCGGCAGAGGGACAGGGCACAGCCTGGGACAGCTCCTCTGCCCAGGCTCAGGTGATCCGGCTGTCCCCCCAGCGTTCTTCTTTCATTCGCATTCAGAGTGCTTCAGCAGCCTTTTTGTCCAATGTCAAGGCTGTTAATAACAAAAAGCCCAGCTGTGTGTAGCTGCGTAAATCCGAAAGGAGAAATGCTCCATTGGAAAAGGCATTTCGGGAAGAACAAACCCTTGGCTCCTGGGGGAGCTGCGGAGCCGCACAGCCGGCGGAGCGTGGAGCTGAGCAGCTCCCCCCGCACCTCCTGCACTGGGGAACCCGGGGGAGCAGTCACCCCCCTGTGCCCTGCCGGGGCTGCCAGGCTTGTCCAGGTGCCAGGCAGGAGATGCTGACATTGTCCTTCCTGGGATACTGCGAGGTAGGAGAGGACTTTGCAGTGCTGCGCTGGGGAGGAAGGGAGATGCACGCCTAAAGCTCGATTCTGAGCTGGCTCAGAAGCATTGGCCACTCTCAAATGCTGGTCCCAGAAGGAGGGGGAAGCCCCTGGGAGATGCAGGGCCCCCAAACCTGGTGAGCTGCACTTAATGCATAAAGATCACGGGAAACACCTTGTGCCACCTCCCTGCCCCCAGCCAATCTATGAGCTCCAGAATCAGTGCCCAAACATGAGGAGGAAGAATGGAGAAGCAACAGCCCCAGCAGAAAGGAGGCTTTGTCAGGTGAGAATGACCACTGGAACCTGCAACATGACCACCTGCACCGCTGCAGTGGAGCTGGGGATGTGTGGTCCTGCCCCCAGCCGTGGGCTGGCACCTTTCTCAGCATTGCCAAGCAAAACTGCCTCACTCCCTCCGTGACTGTTGAGACAAAACCTGCTCCTGTCCTCCCAGCAGCTCCCACAGACCTTGCAGGGAACAAAAATCCTTGGAACCAAGCAGCAGAGGCCTGGAGGTTTTTGTTCTTCTGTCCCGAGGTTGTGCAGCTCCTCTATGAGGGGTTCTGCCAGCATTTGCCCCCCTCTCGCCACACTCACAGTGGCAAAAATCTAAAGAAGGCAAAGCAGAGGTACCAGCCCTGGGTTTGTATCCCAAATGGGCTGTTTTAAACAGAAATTGAAGCCCAGGATGGAAAAGCTCCAAAACAAACCAGTTAACTACCTAGTGAATAATTCATAAGACAAACAGTATTTCTTTTCTGCCTGAAATAAATGCAAATGGTTTACGATCTCCTCAAGCCTGTTTGTTACCTGAAAATCTCCCCCAGCTCCTTCCTGGCAGGTGAGTCTGGGCTGTGGCTGCAGGTCAGCAGCAGATAAGGATGTCTGGACTGTGCTGGCTGGTTTGGTCAGGGTGTTCAGACCTCCCAGCCGAGGGCTGCTCCATGACCTGACCCCTTTTTTAACCCATCACTTTAACTACACTTGGAAATTCAAGATGGTCTTTCTGCACAAAACCCTAAACCATCACTGACCATCTGTGTTTCCACAGTAACTCAGCGAGCACCTCCTACAGATTCAGGCTGGGAGCTGCCCCAGCACCAGCATCCCATGAGAGCAGCAGTGCCAGGCACCAGGGTGAAATAGCTCGGGGGAACATCCCCTCCTACACCGCAGTCCATGGAGCTCTGACAGGCTCCCAAGGGTGATTTGGATGTGACAGGTCCCCAGAGCAGTCAGGACACCACTTTGAGCCCTCTAATGGTTTGCAGCTCACAGCAGAAACAGATTGATTTGCAACCTAGGGCTTTAGCCAGTGACACGTTCAGTGCAATAGAATAATTGCAGAGAGCAGATTAGCACTGTGAGGTAATGATCTCTTTGCCTGCTTTTCTTAGCCTGCCTCATCCATCGCTGTCCTGCGTAGGATTAGCATATGCCTCATTTTGGAGCAGACATTCTGGCTTTAAAACCCAGCCCTCTGGATAATGGCTAAATGAAGACAGATAACAGCAGCCTCTGCCCTGGCACGGTGCTGTTGAGCCTGCTGAAATCCACAAATGGGGTGCTTGCTCCACTCCAGGCAGGCAGAGGGGCTTGTGGTGGCCAGAGGCAGCTGCCTGGAATTTCTCTTGGAGATAAAGCCATCGGACCTGCTCGCAGGGAGTATGTGAGCTGGCTTACTCCAGTGAGTGAGCTCTTCAGCATTTAGGGGGCTGGATAGCAGGGTCACAGGAGAAAGTCTGCTCCTGCACAGCAGGAAAGGGCTGCTGGTGGTACAGAGTGGATTTCTGCTGCGGAGAATGGCTGTGGGGAGCAGCGCTGCAGGATCTGTGGACGAGCTGCGTGGGAATTGCCACCTAATCTAGAGCAGATGGATGCCAGCATCACCTAAGCCTCCAGAGCATCTGTCCCTCCTGTGGCTGGGGGGAACAGTGCCCTCTTCCACGCCAGGGAGAGGACAGCAGCACCCCAAGAGCTCAGTGCCATGAAACTAGGTGACAGTGGGGACAGCCATGCTCAGAGCACTCACAGTGAGCCACCAGCAGTAACAGGGTCATGACCAGCCTATTATTAATGCATTAATATGGTGATTTTATACACACAAATCCGAGGGGCATGGGCAGCAGGAGGAACCAGCAGGGTTACTCATGGTGCAGGCAACATCCCTTGGTTATTCCTGCTCTGTAAGGAGTAAATCGCTGGATTCCTGCACAGCCCAGGCAGCTGGAGGGGCTGGGCAAGGAGGGCTGGAGGGGAAGGTGAGAGCTTTGGATTGCGACAGGCACAGCAGGACACCAAGGCTTTAACTGGCCTCGGTGGGATGCAGAAATGGGAATGTTAAAAATGTTACAGTTGACCAAATACCCACTGAATGATGAATGCAAAAAAAGGGCTTCATCGATGAGGCTGTTGGAGGGGAGAGCTGAAGCAGAGGGGATGAGGATTAACCCGGCTCTGGCAGAGGCTACTGGGGTGTTACTGGAGGTTAGCAGAGCTACTGGACCAGGCTCAGCAGCAGTAGGAAAACAGACTTGGAGGAGTTAATGAGCCTGGTGGGAGAAAGTGCTAAAATCCACCGGGACAGGAGGCAGCAGGAGAATCCTAAACAAATCCACCACGGCTACATCTGTGAGACTACGACTGAAACAGTGCAAGGAAAGGACTGCAGGGAGGGCTGAGGCTTAGAGACCTTGCAGGAGATGAGGAAACACAGAGACAGCTGGCAAAGCAGCTCAGCTCCATCAGTCTCGGGGGAAAAAGGGATGAATGCAGGGGCAGGAAAGCTGACCCACAGCCAAAGGCTCAGAGAGCTTGTGCAGATACACCCGTGTGCTGAGCAGCAGCACCTCCACACCCCACAGAGTCCTAGCTCCACTGTGCCAGACAGCCTCTGCCAAGTGCTGCTCCTGACTAATTTACCCAAACTCAATCCTAACTCTGTCCTGTTGAATTCAAAGTGGGAGGGGAGGAGGCTTGGCATTTTATCGGTGAGATCTCTGCCTCTCAGCTGTCCTTCCCCATGGGGCAGGGGAGAGCTGGGTGCAGGGAGGCAGTGACACCGAGGATGCCCTGCAGCAAGCACACAGCTATCTGCCTTTGAGTCTGCCAGGGACATGTCCCAGCTTGTTGAAAACCTGAGCAAAGGCCAGTGCAAGATGTCCTTAGGATCCTGTGGCTGCTGGACCAGGCACCAAAGAAGTAAATAAAGAAGAATAAAGATCTTACTGTACTGCTGACAGTTTTCCTGGAGGGTTCGGGACCCAGGAGGGGTGAGGAGGGGTGGCAGGGCCTGACCATGGGATTGACTGTCAGAACCAGCACTACACCACACAACAACCAGCAGGGCATGGGGGATGATAACACACAGGGCTCAGGAGGGCGTGTATGCCAAGGAGTGCTCTGGGGGCTGAAGGGGAGGATAACGGGGGCAGCTGGCAAGATACCCAGGGGGTGGCTACTGGGCCAGGGACACACAGTGCTCTGTTCCCACACTGAGCCTGACACCCCCTGCCCATCATTTCCACTTTATTCAACAATCCTGCCTGGCTGGACATGCATGAAACCTCCCAGTCCCCTCCAAAAGCTGCAACCAGCTCAGGTATGGCCGTGTACTGCTCCTCACCAGCCCTGAGCAGAGCTGAGGTGCCGCCCTGCCTCCAAAGGGTCCTGCTACCTGCCTGGCCTGTGTCACCCCCATCTGCCCCGAGGACCCTGCTTGAACCATTAGACAGATGTTTGGGTCATGACCAGAGTGCCACCATGCCCACCCTGTGGCCCTTGGCAGCAATCCTGCCTGTGTGGAGCAAGGAGTCAGACCAGCTGGGGAGATGCTGCAGACCCCGGTGTGAGAGGGGCTTTGCAGTCTCTAGGAATCCCCAAACAGATTCTCCAACACACACTCGTGATGTGAATCCCCTGAAAGGCTGGCCCCAAAGCCCCAGCCTCATCTCCACCCCTCTCTGTGGTGTCTGCCTCCACGGCACCCATGCCTACCTTGGCATCCAGGATGCTCGTCTCCACCCGGGCCACCCCCTGGTTCTCCCTGAACAGCTGGATCTTGCTGACCTTGCTGAACTCTGACAGCACCGTGGTGAGGTTGGTCTTCAGGTCGATGACGTGGCTGATGCCGTGCCGGGGTCCCACCAGCAGGGTGGTGGCTGGCTGCTTCTCATCCTGGTGGCACAGGCACATGAGAGACAGAGAGAGAGAGAGAGACAGACAAGGGTGAGCAAATGCACCCCGGGGCTGCACAGGCTGCACCTGGCTCTCTCCAAGGAGCCCAGCCTCAATGCTGGCAGCTTGGTCAGGCCCAGGATGGCTTTTGCAGAGCAGCAGGTAAGGCTGGTGCCATCAGCCTGCCTCCCTGAGCCCCTTGGCAGAGCTGGGAGTGGTGTGCAGGATGCTAAGGCTTTTTAAAAATAAAGCTCTGAACTGACTGTCCACATGAAATAGTCAGGCTCACTGGTGTCACTACGCTAAAGTAAGAGTGTGTTACAAACCTGTCTGATCTGACATTGCCTCCAAGAGAAGGAAGCAAAGGAGGGAGTGAATGTATTTCAGGAAAGAAGAAAGACCAAAGCCTTGACTGGAAATTGGGGAGTTTCTTGCTCTGGTCTAAAAGGATGCTTCAAGCCAGGCATGGAGGAGAAGAGGAGCTGGGCAGACCATCGCAGAAGATAATATGGGAATATTTTTCACCACTTCAGCACAGTTCAACTCACAGGCTGGGTGAGAGGCATTGCTTTGGTGTCAGAGATAAAAAAAAAAAAATGCTGTTACTCAGGCAGTGTCAGGAGCAGGCCCTGACTGCTCTGCCATGGCACCAACCAGACACCACGAGGTTGTGCCTGCACTGATCTCCTGCAGGCAGCCCTTGGAGCTGTGAGGTGAGGGGGCAGAAGGCTGCCAGAGATGGAACCCAGCAGGCAGAGCACAGGAAGCCAGGGAAGTGCTGAGACCATGGGCAGGGGTAAAGGGAAGGATGGCAGAGAGGTGACACCTACGTGGGGACCCCTGGGTGGGAGGTGAAGTGAGAGGGATGAAGGGGTGAGCCAGGCAGTGGGGAGCCTTTGTGCGTCCTGTTTGGGCTGGTGGCTTTCATCCTGCTGTGGAGAACGTGAGGTGGCTTGGGTGAGCAGAGGAGATGAAGGGTCACTGTGGCAGTGATCAGGCTGGACCACCTGTGACAGAGGCAGCGAGCCCAGCCAGGGCTGTGTGGGCAAGCAGGAGACATGGTGCCCTTTGCCAGGAGTGGCCCTCCTCTGGGATGGATGGCAGGATGTCCCAGGGCACGATGGAGTTACAAACACAAGCCTGAAACTACTCATACTGAGCAGGTCATCTCACTGCCCACCAGGCTGGCAAGAACAGAGCAGATCCTGACCCTGCAGAGCTGGAGATCCGACCTACTGACAGCAGAGGCTCCAAAGGCTTTTCTGGGTGGGCTTGGAGCTCAGCAGGGCAGAGCAAGAGACTGAGGGAAGTCATTTCTGTGGGAGCCACATGTCCCCTGGCTCCCCCCCAGCACACACTCAGCAGCAGGCACCTCCCAGCCCAGCCTGAATTACCGTACCAGTCCCACTGTGTTGAAGAGAACCCCGGCAAAGGTCGGCAGCTCGTTCAGGATCCTCAGGTACTGCAGCTTTGCCTGGGCTGTGGAGACCTGACAAAACACATCACAGGGGTGATCACTGTCAGCACAGGGGGAAGAGATGCAAGAGGCTGGGGTGGACGTGGGGGCTCTCGAGTAGGGGTGCACAGCAAGCTGTCAGACAGCTCTGGGCATGGGCTGTGCTGGCAGCGAGCCTGAGTCGTGGGTGAGGGGGTCTCCACTCCCCTGCCATCCTGGGCAGCTCTTGGAAGGTAACTCAGAGCAGAGGCACAGCCAGGAAGGAGCCCCAGTGCTTGATGTGCAACTCCCCTGAGATGTACAACCCTCCCTCCCTCCCTGTGAGGGCTGCAGGGACCGAGGCAGTGGCTCAGCAGCTGCCTCCAGAGCTTTCCAAGGCCAGACGCAGAGATAACAATGAACTGATGTGTGCCACTTCAGCTGAGCTTCAGCTGACCTCACCCCTGATCCTCGCTGCACTCCCTGCAATCCAGATCAGCTCTTGAAAGTGGATTCGGGAGAGAGAGAGAGTGTCTACCTGGCTCTCTGGGATTGATCTCCCATCCCAGGGGATTTAACAACAAGAGTCCCCGAGCAGCTGATGACAACAGGCTGGTGTGGAGGGCAGGCTGCCACCCCAGCAGCGCTGAACAGGGGCTGTGTGGGCTGGGCTCACCTTGGTGCCGCCAGGCTGGTGCTGGTGGGCTTTGAGCTGCTGCGAGAGGGATTTCCGGAGGCTCTTCTCTTTGATGAGCTGCAGGAGCGAGGGGGGCAGGAAGGGCTCCAGGCCCCACTCCTTCCTGTGGGGAGGGAAGCCTGCATGAGCTGCCAGGTCGGAGACACTGCCAGCGAGCAGAGAGGGACAGAAAACTGTCCCAGAGCATCCTCTTGCCGTCAGAGGGAGCTGGAGCCACACCAGCACTTCCTTGGTGCCACGGCCGGAGCAGCAGCAGCCCCCAGCCCGGGTCCCCAAGGGCATGGGACCCCGGGCTGGTGTCACAGCTCCCCAGCATCAGGCTGGGGAACGGCAGTGCCAGGCTCTGCAGCAGACCCCAGCTCCCACTCACCCTCATGTGAGCTTAGGGGATGCAGGGCAAATTCCCAAACCTCTTTTGGGGTCCTCCCAGGGTGACCCCTCCCTCCTTCCTCCCTGTGCCGACTGCACACACGGGCTGGGTGTGGGTCTAGGTCCCCCAGGGGCTGCGGGAGGGCTGAGCCAGGGCTGCACAGCTTGGTGACAGGCTGAGCTTACACAGCCACAGAGCCTTCTCCTTGCCTTGGGTGCAGGTGGAAAATCAGCCGGGGGTTCCCATGGAAATGATCCTGGGCTCACAGCAAATGTCCCCAGCCCTGGCTGCTGCATGCAGGTGGATGTCAGTGTGAGGGGGTCTTACAGAGCCCCAGGGGCTGCGTGCCACTGCTGCCAAGCCCCTGAGCCACCGCCCAGCCCAGGGGGGGCTCTCGGGGCATCTCATGCTCCGTACCCCAAAATGTTGCTGGGAGCACCCCAGGGGTGCAAGGAAGGGACACAAGGGAGGGCTGTGGGGAAGCCTGGGGACAGGGAGGAGGACTCACTCCACGTTCTTGAGGGAGACCTTCTGGCTGGGGCGGGTGGCTGAGACAGTGATGTAGATGTGGAGGGCAGCCAGCCCCAGCAGCATCTCCGGCTTGGGGTCTGTGCCGAAGCGCTCTCTGATCACATCGTTGCGGCTCTGTGGGAGGGAGAAGAGGTGTCCTCAGGCAGCCACAGGGACAGGGCACTGCCACCTGCAGGGTGCCTCCACAGGGCCCAGCCTTGGCAGACGTGTGGGCCACGAGCACCACCAGCTCCCAGCCCCCTACCTGGATGTACAGGTACTCGAAAGCTGCAGGATCCCGGCGCAGCAGCTCCACTGGGTCCTTGGGGAAGAAGCTCACACGGAAGAGGCATCTCATGCCGTGGTAGTGTGTTCTTTGCACAACCTGTGGCAGGAGCAGAGGAGAGCAGTGAGCCCAGGAACCATTGGCTGCAGGGCATGAGATGCCCTCTCCTCTCTTCTGGGGTGATATTTTGATTTCTCTCCTCCATGCACCACCTTTCATCCCAGGAACATCCCAGCCTTCCTTGGTGTGACAGCTTTGCCTGGTGCTGTAGGATTTGTGCCACCCAGGCTAACGTTTGCTCCATGATCCCCATTTTATCCCTCGTTCTGTGCAGCACCAGCTTCCTGGATCTCCCAGCCAAGGATGCTCATGAGTGCTGTCTGCAGCTGCCCAGGCTGGAGCACAGAGCAGCTCCATGCTGCTGTCAGTGTGGCATGGGTAAAACCCTGATTGTCTCCCTCTCTGGCCACCCTTTTCACCCCCGAGCCTGCAGGACCATGCCAGAGGCAAGGAGAGGCTGTGCCACCCCACAGCACAACCCCAGCCAAGTCCCATGCCGGGGGAAGAAGAGGCTCAGCCCCTCACCACGGCCATCCCAACACCCTCCCACACCCCCCAGCTTACGTGGGCCAGTGGCTGCTTGTCCTGGAGCAGCAGGAAGCGGTGGCTCTGCTCCGGGCTGGAATACTCCAGGACCAGGGCAAAGTGCTCGATGTGTCTCAGTGACAGGCGGTCCTGCAATGTCACCATCACGTCCTGCAAACGCCACGGACAGGCTTGGGTGCGAGGCACTGGCTGCTTCCCGAGGGGGAGCTGGGACCTCACTGAGAGCCCACCCCTCCCTGGCAACCGGGGCCATGCCAGGATGAGGCCCGGAAGCGCTGACAGCGGCCACGGGACGGTACCCAGTGACCTCGCAGGGGAGGTGACCAGCAGCCAGGCTCCCAGGTGCTGAGCGGGGCTGCAGGGAGGTGACCCTGGCAGGGGGACTCGCAGGAGCATCCACCCTGGCTGGAGGGCAGGCTCAGAGCGAGGAGAGAAGTCAGGAGAGGGAGAGAGCCAGCAAACGCCCATCCCTGCCAGCTGCAAAGCGTGCTGCCTGGGGAGGCAGACGGGCCATCCATCATGCCAGAACAGCTTGCAGCCAGCCCAGGGCTGCTGCGGTGTTCGTGCATGGGAAGCAGGAGAGGAAAAATGGATTGGGCAGGTGGGAGGAGAGGAGTGTCACGGTGCCGTGGTGGGGGGAGTGCAGGGGCTCACCTTCACAGTGGTTCGGCCATCGAACGTGAAGGATTTGATCTGCCCGTTCTCCAGGAAAACCTTCAGCACGTTGGGAATGAGGAGGAGAGCTTCTTTCTTCAACATGTCCTGGCATGTGCGGCCGGCAAAGGGGGAGGCGAGGAGGGTGGGGGGCACGGAGAGACGGAGGGAAGGTGGGCAGAGAGAATGAGTGTCAGTGATGGAGTGCTCGTGGCACCCTCTGCTGCTCTGGGCTTTTGTGCTAAGAGGCACATTTCCCCTGAAAACCCAGCAGTCTGTTGAGCCATCAAGAAGCGCAGAGCTGAGGCAATTCAGAGCTGCCTGACAGATTCACCTCCTCAGCTCCCAGCAGCTGCAGTGGGAACAGAGCTTCCTCCTCTGTCCAGCACATCCCAGTGCCCATGCCTGGCAGCCTGTCCCGCTCCCCAGCTGGCGTCCCAGATGGCTGGGGCGGCTCAGAGCTGATCCCCCTTTCCTGACCCTCACCCCAAGCCTATCCCTCCTCAACCCTGCACATCCCCTCTGCAGAAAGTTGGGGAGAAGGCTGATTTTATTTAGTGAGAAGCATTTCAATCAGATAATTACCTAATTGATTTTGCTTAAAAATAGAACGTGCTAGAAGTGCTTTACAGGGTTTTTTTTTCTCAGTTTTGTTTTGTTGTTAATAAAACCTTTATGCAATTAAGAGATAAAAGCACTGGGCTGGAACTCTTCGGCTTCCACAGCCATGCAGCAGTGCCCTGGTCACCCTGCCCCACATACAGGCACTCCAAAGCCTTTGGCATCGGGCTGGAAGCCACAGACCTTCCTTAGGGCAGGCACTGGCATTGCCTGGATGCCTCCCTTGGGTGCCCAGGGGGACTCAGTTGAGACCAGGTTTCTAAGGCCAGTTTTTGGGGCTCCATCAGAGGCACAGGGGAGGATCACAGGAAGTCCCCCCAGCAGTGACCCAACACACTGACTGTGCCTAAGGGCATCTGCCCTGTGGGGCTCCCCAGGCCAGACAGCTGCTCTCACCTGCAGAGCCCAAATCGGGGAAGAGGAGCCCTGTGGTCCCCAACCATCTCACACCCCATGGCCCTGGGGACACCTCAGGGGGGTGAAGTACGGAGGAAGGCAGGGCAGGACTTACTGGGTCTGTCTCGCCGACTGTCACCTGCTCTGAAAATCGGACTTTGGCCGGGTTGGACCTTAGCTTCGCCTTCTTGGCTGCGCTGATGAAAGCAGATTTGGGAGACTGGAAAGAGAGCACTGGGTAAATCACCTGCCTGCCCTCAGAGCCGTGGTGTGGGGAAAGCCAGACACGGGGCCCAGGGGAAACCCCTCTGGAGCCAGCGGGATGATGGGGAGTAATGGGCAGCAAACCATGAAATGGGGAGGGTGGAAAGCAAGTCCCCTTGGCTGTGGTTACACAGCGCTGCAGGCAGGGCCAGAACGATGAGCAGCAGCCCCTGAAGTCACACCAGCAGCCATCAGTGTGACAGGGAGGCTGCACCCCAGTGAGCACCAGTGCCTGGCACCCCTGTGCAGGCTGAGCTGCAGCAGATGTCAGCCAGGTCTTGCTTGGAGGCACTGGCACCGGCTGGATGGGAGAGATGAACCCCTTGGATGAGGGTTTGCAGCCACAGGGAGATGGCAGGACCCTGGGCATCCCTGCAGGATGTTCTGGTGGCAGTGCCTGCCCACACTCCAGCACGGAGACAGCCGTGCCACAGAGCTGTGTGTGTCTGAGGGTGCCAGCACCAGCTGAGCCGCCTGTCCTGGCTGGCGGCCGTCCCGGGCCAGGAGGAAAAAAGCTTTTTTGGAGTGTGGCACACGGCCCCGCTCCTGGAGCAGAGCTGGGTTGGGGCATCTCCTTCCCAGAGAGGAGGGGAGCACAGGGGAGCTGTCACACTTCTCTCCTTCCCCGACATCAAAGGACTCGGTGAAGCACAAACGCTGCCTCTGGCGTGACAGTTCACTCTGCCCCAGTGCTCCAGCAGCACCTCCAGCCCTCCTGCAGCCCGGCCCTCCCAGCTCCCCAGGGACTCCCGAGCCAGCAGTGGCCCCTCCCTGCCACCTCTGGCACGATGGGTTACTCCGTCAGGCACGTGTGATGCCCTCAGCAAACCGTACGGCTTTGGGGGTATTTTTCCTCCCTCCCTCCTGGTGATGAGGACAGGGAGATGGCTGCATGCCCACTGACCCCAAGGGGCCGCGGCAGCTCTAAGAAAGAGAGTGCTGGGGCTGCTCTTGAAAGAGCCTTGAGGTGGTGAGGCAGGGGTCACAAATCAGTTGAGCTGCCTGAGAGGTCTCCCAGAGTCTCCGGGGACCCTGCCTTGGTCTCCAAAAGGGCTTTTCACCCCTGTCCTGGCTCCCCTGGAGCTGGCCATGGCCCTGCCAGTCTCACCTGGTGGGTGTGCAGGACCGTGAGGATGATGAAGTCCTTGGCCTTCCTGTGACAGAAAGGAGAGATGAAGATGGGTGGGACCTTATGGTGATGGACCTCAACACGTGCAACTGGCTGCTGAGAGCACATCCCACCCTTCCCAGCCCAGTGGTGGCCGGGACCTTCGTGGGCTCCTTGGGGTGCTTGACAACACGGCTGTGGATACTTTCCCACTTCTTGGCCAGCTGGGAATGGCTGTGGCACTTGCTCCAAGGCGCTTCCCCTGCTCAGGCTGAGAATTTCCCACCCCAGCAGTGACCACTGGTGACATGGGTGTGCACTGACACCCCAAGGCTTTGCTACGGGCACAGCAGCCTGGCGTGAGCCCCTCCCCAGAGGCGATGAGGGACAAGTGTTGTCCTCACCTGACAAGCTCGATGAATCTCTCTCTGGGGGCTTCACTCACATCCTCATCGTTGATGGCCAAGATCTGGTCTCCTGGCAGGAGTTTATCCTCAGAGGGGCCGCCTGCCAGGAGAGAGGGTCAGGGCCAACCCAGGCATCCCGGAGCTGCGGGGTGGAGGGGAAGCAGGAGGGTCCCAAGCACCCCCAAAGCATTTGCCCACGTACGTGGCTGTGGAGGACACCCTGCAGGCCCACCAGAGGGGACAGGAGAGGACAGGAGCCCAGGGAAGGGTCCCACCAGGGGGAAGCACCACTGTGTTTCCCGGCACGCTGCAGCTGTGTCCGGGAGCACCTCCACACCCTACCTGCTGCCACCGACCGCACCACCACTGGCCTCTCGCTGCCAGCCACAAAGCCGAATCCGAAGAGGGGGTGGCGCTGGACCGTCACCTGTCGGAGCGTGTCCGAAGGCAGCTGCCCACATTCCATATCATCGCCACCGCGCTCCTCCGGCATCACATGGCTGCGCTGGAATCACAGGGACAGGCTGTCATGCACCCCACCACGCAGCCCTGCCCGGCACACCGAGCCCTCTGTGACCTGGAGGGCAGCCCCACTCCGCCTGCAGCGCTCCCAGCACTCCCAGTCCCCTCCTGGGACAAGCACAGCCCCGTCCTCCCGTTCAGAGCGGTGCTGCTCGGTGCCTGTCCCTGCCACAGCACCAGCGGCTCAGGCAGGGGGACATTCATGGAGATGCCACACCATCCTCTCCCAGGGTAAATCACACCATCCTCTCCCAGCACCTCGCTGTCCCATCCCTGCCCCAGCATTTCACTTCATTAGATGGGAGATCCGTGTGGGATAAACTACTGGTGGTGTGGCTCTGGCTACTCCCTGAGGGATGGCACTGCCGTGAGGGTCAGGGGAGACAGTGGCCCTGGCACAGCCAGAGATCTCTCTCTGCAGGGCTTTAACAGCAAACTCCAGGGCTGGCTTATTCACTGCTGAACAGTATCAGAGATAAGTGAAAACAAGTTTAGCCAGTCTAAAAACTGGGATTAAGGCAGGCCCAGCTGTGCTACTACAACCAAATCTCCACCATCAGCCCAGGGACTCCTCGGAGTGGAGACAACCAGAAAATGGGGAGATGCAGCCCAGGGCAAGGTCGTGTCAAAGCTGCCCTTGGCATCCTGGAGCAATGCCAGCCGTGGCTCCAGGCTGCTTGGCAGGGCTGTGAGCCTGCTATGGGACAGCAATCCCAGCACCACGGGATGGCCACGGAGCACAGCACAGATGGCAGCACACACAGCCCAGCCAGAAAAACAAAGTGGTGAACGTGCTGTTGTTTCTGTGCTGCTCACTGCTTGTTCCTGTCCAGACTATTTAGTCTCTTTTAAAGAGATCCTTCCCGGCCTTTTGACAACACACCAATTGTTCCATCTCTTATCAGTTTAGGATTTGATGCATCGTCCATCTAATGCTATCTGTCTGTGTTTCTGACAACCCCACCCACTCCCATCGCTGCAGAGCCAAGAGGGACAGCATGTGGGGCTGGAAGGGGACAGGGGCTCCTGGCAGCTCCACACCAGCACACACAGCTTGGGGCTTGAGGACATCACTGTGCCGAGCCTGACCCCCAGGTAACCACCCAAAATCCTCTAAAGGAGGATGCCATATCTGCCATGGGAGCCAGGAGAGCTCTGAGACCCAGGTGAGTCTGCCCAGGGTCAGGGATACAGCGCTGGCCGTGGGTGAGCTGTGCTCTGTGGTGATGGGATGTCACCACAGCCAGGTGACCCATCCCCAGTGCCCAGCTGGATGGGTGCTCGCGGCTTTCCCCTCCATCAAGCAGCGGCACATGGCTGGAGAAGAAAACAGCGAGGCCTGGGGAAGGGAACTGGTGAGGAGCAGAAGGGTCTGGGCACCCCTCTGAGCACGGGAATGCCGCACCCACCAGCTCTCCCAGCAGGAGCAGAGCCAGCTCCATCACCAGGAGAGTGCAGCTGCAGGGAAGCGCAGGCGAGACCATCTCCCCAGCGACTGTCTCTGCGCCGCCTCATTAGCTGCTCTGCTACTCCCATGAGCATTTAAAAGAGCAACAGTAACAACTACAACAAAAGGGATCACACGATTCAACCAATTTTCTCAAACAAACGTTATCCAAGGCCACTGTGTGCAGCTGGAAAGGCGGCTGAATGCAGCACTGCGTCTGCACACGGCCGGCACGGCCAGGGAGAATGCAGAGACAGCAGTCCCCGAGCTGCTGGCTTCCCAGGGGACACTTCTCCTTTCATCCCACCCGTGCTGCCCACAGCCATTCCAGCCCCCCCCATCCACAAGCCCCCGCAGCAGATGAACACCAGGATGCCTCAGAGATGTGGCTGAGCTCAGTGCGATGGCTCTGGGGAAACAGAGGCAGCGGTTTGCTCACCGAGCCACAGCAAAGCGGATGGTGAGTCCCAGGCCAGAGCTGCCCAGTCAGAGCTGATGTGTGCCCAGCTCTGTCCTTCTGTGGGCAGTCCGGGAGTCGGTGTCACCCCCACTCCTCCCCACGGGACGCGCGGCTGAGCCACAGCCGGTGACCGCCCAGGGACCAGGGACCAAATTACCATCAGAATTAGTTGGCCGGGAAATCTTTGCAGCTTTAACAGACAAAAGGAAAAGAAAGCACACCTCACTTCAGCCACAACCAGCCTGCCATCCAGCGTCAAAGGGAAGAGAGGAATAAAGAGATGGATACTGACAATAAAAACTCCTTTACCGGGCTCTTAAGCTGCTCCTCTCCTGATAAGACTCGGACGCTGCAGAAGCATTACCAGGAAATTAAATAAAAGAGGACGAGTGTCCTCGTAAGCAGGACTTATCCACTGCTGGAGAAGCAGTGATATGCTCAGCAGCAGGTACAACATGCCTTCTCCAGGCTGAGGCTCTGAATGTCTTTCCTGCGGCAGCTCTCCCATGCCGGGCTCGGGGAATAACGTGTGCTCACCCTGGACCAGAGCGAGAGGTCAGAGAAAACCAGCAGCACTGCTGGGTAAGGTAACTCCCTAACTCCGGCAATTGGCCACACCCCAGGAGCCATCACTTCCCTGGAGCCTGATTTTTTGTGTTTCTTCTTTTAATTTCTGGGCAGAGAGGTGCACTGGGCTGCAAAGCTCTCGGCCTCGCTCTTGCAGCAGGGAGCTGAGGCTGTGAAACAACCCCGGGAGCTCAGCAGCTCCGTGCCATCAACAGCACCCAAACCCAGCCTCACCCTGGGGCCACAGTGCTCGGGGAACACCCACCAGCCCCTTGGTGGGCACAGAGCAGCACTGACCCCATCCCACTGCAGGGAGAAGATGGCTGTTCATGTCCCCACCCTGCCTGCTGCCCACCCTCAGCCCAAGAGCCTGCTCTGCACCCCCTCGTGCCCTCAAGGACCACCATGGCACAATGCCACCAAGGCACAAAGCCACTGGAAAACAGCTCAGCACAAAGTAAAAGGACTCATCAGGAGAAACCCCTCTGTGCCCAGCAGCTGCAGGAGCCCACCACAGACGTACCCCTGTGGGAGCACCTGGCTCTTCACGGCGTCTCGACCGACATGGCATGAAGATATCCCACTGCTGAGGCTTGGGCACTCATCTGCTGTGCTCAGAGCTGACACTGATCTGGTCACACTGTGCCACCCAAGGTAAGAGAGACATCAGCTCCGTCCAGGCACTGCCCATCGTGATGCACCGCCAGGGGATGTGCCTGCAGCTTGCTGAGCACCTTCAGACCTCCCTGCCAAGGAGCAGGGCTGAACACGGAGCCCTCATCCCCCCCAAACAGACAAAGGCAGAACAGGAGCTACTCCATAAGCTGATGCATACATTTTTAATTTCCTACTGCAATAAATCTCTGCTCCCTCTGAGGACTGATTTTCTGCCTTTGCTGTTAATGCTGACTGGCCATCTGCCACCAAAACAAACCAGTACCACCTGCCTGGGAGGAATGATGGTCTCCATCTACCCAGGACACTCACACCATTTCCAACTGCCTTTAAACAGTGTGGCACCAGGTGAAAACACTTTCTGCAGCCGAAGAAGGGCTCACAGCTCAGCTCCAGGATGGGGAGCGGGTATGGGGAGGTCTTGCACCTTCTGCAGAGGGGCAGTTTGCAGGGGTGGGTGCCAGCTCTCCTCCCCCTTCCTCTGCTGCCACGAACAACCCAAGAACAAGCAGAGCCCGTGGATTCCTGCCTCTCCTACTGCAAAACCATGCCCGGCTCCTCCATCTGCCAGGCTGCAGTTGGTGAACGGCTTGTGAGGCATGTGGGATCCTGAGCACGTGTGGCAGCGGCAGGAAACGCCGCGGAGCGGGCCAAGAAGTGTTTTTATGGGGAACATATGGCAGCTCCAGCCTCACACCCCAGTCTCCATCTCAGATGGAGCCGTGGGGCTGCCAGGGCGCGTGGGGACCAACAGTGGGGACAAAAGCAGAGCAGGCAGAGCTGGCTGGCACGGGATCCACCATGACGTGCATCTCTGCTCCGTCAGCCCTGCATCTGCATCCAGCAGGCATCTGGTCACCTTGGAAGATGCCATTTGGCCCAGGTTTACGTGTCAGACACCCCCAGCATGGGCAAACAGATGCTGTACTTCCAGAGCACTGAGGAGCTGCTCGGTCACACGGAGCCTGACAGCCTGGGAAGGCTGCCCCTGCTCTGGCAGTGTTTAACAGCTGACTGAAGTGAGGAGAGCTGGACTGAGGGGTGCCAGCCTGGCTGAGACCAACACTAAAGGCAGCAGAACATCCCTGGCCTTCACGGGTGAAGTCCTTCATGGACCCAGCCTGGAGAATGCAGCCTGCACACAGCTCTGCCATATGGCCCACGACTTCACCCCCTGCGCTCCAGTTTGGATTTGCTGGCAATATTGGGAAGCAGTTTAAAATCAGCAGAGCTCCTCAGAGGGGTTAGCTCTGCTGCTGGCGCTGGCTCTGTCCTGAGCTGGCAGGCGAGCTGGGTACAAAGCTGCTGGTACAAAGGTGGGGTGCCAGATGGCACCCGTCTGAGGGCACAAATACCCCTGGCTTTCAGCGCAGGGACAAGCAGACAGCAAGCAGTGTCCAGCAGAGCTGCTGGAGAAGCTCGTGAGCGGCCAAAGGCAGCTGTAAATAACGAAGCAGCAGCCGCAGCCTGGCTCCGGGCAGCAGCTGCAGCCGTCTGCTGCTCAGCCTGCAGCTTTTTAAACGGTCCTGGCATCTCACCTAGAGATAAACACAGGCACAGGGGCCAGGAGGGTTGGGGGCTAGCTGGAAATCCGGCACCTATTATATCCTGGGGGTGGCAGAGATGGGCTTATTGCCTCCTTGGCCAGCTCAACAAGGTGCTGGGGGCAAGAGGGGCCCAAAAATTCTCAAAGTAACGATGCCTATGGCAGAAAATACAGTGTAAGCATGGCTAGCAAAGACCCTGTGTGTCACCACAACCTCCAGCCACGCTCAGATCACCAGAAAAAACAGCTTCTGCACAGGGAGAGACTGTCCTGAAACAAACCCTGTGGGACACGGCCAGATGCACCACGGAGAACCTGAAGCTCAGCCTGTATCACACCTTCCACAGGCAAATGCTCACAGACATTGCCTTCCCCAGCTAAGACTTGGGATCTCCAGGCTAGAAAGGAGAAGAGGGACCATGATGGTCCCTGACACCGGGCAGGGAGCTGGCCCTGCATGACAACTGGAAGGCACCTGTGGAAGGAGGTTTGATGCACGGGAAAGGCACTTTGCCACACAGGAGCCAGCTAATCCCAGGAGCTCCCTGCCACAGGATGCTGGGGAGGCTGGAAATTCAGTTGGGTTTGAAAAGCAATTTGCAGCTACTAAAGCCAGAGGCCTCCACAGTTCCCATGCTATAGCTTGCCAGATCCTGGGGGAATTTACACCAAGAGTTGTCTGATCAATGTGCAGCAGGAGAGAGGACCCGAGCCCACCTCGCTGGCACAGTTCATGTGCGTGGGCTGCCCGAGGTGCCCATGAGTGTGGCAGAGATGGGACCCCAGTTGCACGTGCCCGAGTGTGCCACTGGATGCCTTCAAGAGGCCCTTGGGTTCCAGGGCAAGCACTCAGCACCTGCAGGAGTGAAGGATGCTGAGTGTGAGATGATGACCACCTCCAGGTTGTTCACTCACACAGCCTGGCCATGCCTGCACAAACTGGGGACAGGCTGGGGTGCTGTGGAACCTGTCTGAATGCCCCCTGGAGACAGCGGGTTCCCTCACTTGTGCAGGTTTCCACCACGTTACAAACACCGTTCTCCTCCAGCTTGTTTTATGCTATTACAAACACCATCCTCCTCCACCAAATTGTTTGATCCAGGGGCTCCCACTCAGGTAAAAATTTTCTCCTCCAATCTTCCCTACGATTTTTGGCTGTTTAAAGGATTTTTGTTCTCCCCAGCCGGAGAGGAGGATCAAAGCAAAATCCTTTAGCAACAGGATCAGGCCCAGAAGGCTCATGCTCCTGACTCACCCAGCAGCAGGGGCTGCTGGCAAAACAGACAGAGCCTGGGCTGGAGAAGAGGGACTTGAGACAGGCAGGGCTTCCCTTGCAGGGCTCTAACAAATCTGCCTGCAGTGAGAGAGGGGTGTGAAGAGGAAAGCCTGTCTCCTCTCTAGGGCATTGAGAGCATGTCCTGAGCATGGGCTGCAAAGCCGCACCACGGGACAATTTTTTTTAGGGTATCTTTCTTTACATTTGGGGATGCCCAAGCAGCTGGGCACCAATCTAGGGCCTGGGAGAAACTGGTTTCCAGCCCCTCCTCTGCCACCATCTGCTATGGTGACCACGGGTGGGTTACCTTGGTCCTCTCCTCCGTGGTGCTCCACTGGTGCCAGCAAGGCAGGAGCCCCCCCTTGCCCAGCCAGGCAAGACTCGGGGGGATTTTTGTCTTTGTAAGGACTACAGAAATACAATAAACAGACAGTCAACACTGGGATAAAATGAGATGAACACATAAGAGGATTAATCAGAGATAAGGAGCAATAGAATAAGATTTGCAGCATTTTTCTCCATTATTTGCGTGATGCTCAGCTGCATGATGGGGGCTTGGAGTGATACCAGTTCCCCACCACTCTCTGCCTGCCTGTTACTGCTACAGTTTTAACTCAGGAAACCTCTGTGTTTTACTAACTTTGCTTCTGGTGGCACTGGAGGCAAATACCCCCTGGCTCCGTGGGGAGGAGGGGGATTACACCAGCCCCAGGTACTCCTGCACCTCTCACACTGGCACGGGCAGCTTGAACCCAAACTGAGCCTTTCCTGCAAGAGCCCCCAGGCACACACAGCGTGTCCCCAGAGCCTCGTGCTCCTCAGGGGCAGGGTCTGGCTGCTGCACGGCACAGCAGCTCCTCTCCAGCAGCAGGAGAATGGCTCCCCACACACCTGCGTGGGCACCAGGCACCCGAGGCCCACCTTGCTCCAGCAGATTTGCAGCAGGAGAAATTTATCGCTGCATATAAAGTTCAGGGGGGAGTTAAATAAGGCAGGAGATTTACACATCCTTTACATTCCATTAGCAAGCAGGCACAGCCTGCATCCCCTCCCAGGCATCAGTGAGGAAGATTCAGGGAGGCTGTCAGCCCTCCTCTCCCACAGCTGGCAGAGAGGCTTGAAAATCCAATCAAGCACTTTCTTCTGGGCCTTCAGGAATCCCAGGACTTTCACTGTGGATTTACAGGGAGCAATTTCCTCAGTGGATGGCTTGGACTCCTATCTCCACCCAGCACAGCACAGAGCAGGGCAGGGAAGGGACCTGAGGGAAGGAATGCCAGAGGAGGCAGGACAGATAACAGCATCCCCAGCCCAGACGGCTGCGTGACAGCCCCTGGGTGCAGAGGGAGCATGAGTTGGACTCAAAGCTCACCCAGCAGCTCCGGCAACCCACAGCCCTGCCCTGCCAGCCCATCCAGGGCGAGAGCTTGCCTTGACATAGAGGTGGCAAACATTGGAACATTTCTGGCAGTACAATATTGGTGAGACAGTCCCCCAAGCTGTGACAGAACTGGCCCACAAGCTCGCCTGCATGGCAGCAGGGACTGTCCCATCAAGCCCCCAATACTGTCACCAGCCTTGACAAAAGCTACACAGGAACCTGCTTAAGGGAGGTGACAAACACAGCTTCACAGAGTCCCCCTCCACCCCTGCATTTTCTAGGATCCCTCTCTGTGCTCCGGGGCTTAGTAAAGCTCTTGAGCTGATGCAAGATAAAGGCAAAAAACATTAAAAAGAGAAAATGCACAGGAGCAGAGGAGCCTTTGCGTGTGACGCTTCCAGCCTGGGGCTGCTGGCCTTTCTAGCAGAGAGCCTTCGTTTATACCTCTTTATAATCTCTTCATCGTCAGCTCCCAGCTCTGCTGCCTGTGCCAGGGTGCCCCTGGGGCTGCAGGGCGAGGAGGGGATTCTGCAAACTGCAGCGTGCAGTGCTCAGGAGCGCGGTGTATTTCCCAGGTATATAAATTTAGAGGCACACCTGCCCACGTGGGCTCTGTTTTCAACACGTGGGTGTGCAAATGTTGCACCGAAGAAGCAGCAGCAGCCTGGGAAGACGGCACCTGTTTGTGTACAGCCCCGTGACTCCTCCCCCGCCCCAAGGTGCTCACCTGGGGAAATGCTGCAGGAATAGAACCTGAGGATGGCCTGGGTTGGAAGGGACCTCAAAGCTCATCCACTTCCAACTCCCCTGCCATGGGCAGGGACACCTTCCACCAGACCAGGTTGCTCAGAGCTCCATCCAGCCTTGCCTTGGACACTTCCATGGATGGGACAGCCACAACTTCTCTGTGCCAGGGCCTCTCCACCGTCACAGGGCAGAATTATTTCCTAATATCCAACCTAAACCTACTCCCTCTCAGTTTGAACATGGGGACACAGAGCTGCTCCTGGCACAGCACGATCTGACTTGCACGCCCCGAGGTCCCTGTGGGATGCACGCACACACTGTCCCCAGGGGAAAGCCCAAGGGACAACTCCGTGCTGGCCCCCACAGCCCCCGCTCTGTGCCACAACTCCCAGGCAGCACCCGAGGTCACACTCACCCAGGCTGTGGCAGAAGAAGGGGCTGCCAGCACAGCCCTTTGGTCCCTGGGGTACCAGGTGGCACCAGAGCACCAACAAGAGCAAGGTGCCCATTCCCCACGTGCCCTGTGGGTGCCCAGGGCTTTGCTTTGCCCACACCCCTGCTCTGTGGGGCTGTGCGCTGCACTCACCACGGCGCTTTGAATTCACCTGTAACAAAGAGGAACACCCCGACAAGGTTGGGGTTTCTAAACAAGGCCCAATCATTTATAAATATTGGTGCCATGAGTTTGCCTCCCCTGCCAGGAGAGGGGGAGCGGTGCTGGGACCAGAGTGACCACTGGCCACGTCCTGTGTGTGCTCCCAGGAGATGCTGCTGAAGGCACGGCAGCGCTGGCGAGCGCTGCGCGCCGAGCGTCATCGCAGCAGACCTCAGCACTCCTGCTGCATAGGGATCTGATGATTTTCTGAGCTCCTGCTGTAGTAATGAGCTTAATCAGCCCATGCAAATCAGTTTCCATTTGAAACCAGCCTTATCTAATGGAACCCACTCAGTATTTGCCTCCTGGAGTTTTCACACAGATCGATCTTCCCTGTTTCAGGTGGGAAAGGCAACCAGGGTGGGGAATGGTTTCACCTGCCCCAGCACCGGACGCAGCTTGGAGCTCAGTGGCAATTTCTCAGCCTCATTTCTCACATTCTCATCGTTTCCAGAAACAAAAGGGGTTAGGCTCTGAAAACCCCTCCCCTCTGGCAATGGATTATGTTCTTAGATCATTGCAGCCCTTCATAGGAGCATTTGGATAATGGAGTTTACACGATTTAGCCCTTGGTGTCCGTGGGTTCAGCAGGAGAGCCCCTCCACCACGGCCTATTTTGAATAAGCAAATCAACCACGCACAGGGAGATTCATTTTGTAAAGTGCAAGCGGAAAAAGCAATGCCAGTTCCCATCCATTCCTGGCTGACATTTTATTTAACAGGTTATTCATTTGCCCCAGCGTCCTCAGCAGCAGCAACAACCACTCCTGCAACCTCCCATAACTCACTGCCAGCTCCTTCCCCGGGTGCCTCCTCCTCCTCCCGGAGGTAATTAGCAATTATGAAGGTGTTACACAGCAACCCACCCCATGCTGTTCGACGCCACAGCCCCAGTGCTGGCTCCAGGAGCCCCTGGACAGCACCATGTCCTCCAGCACCAAATGATACCCTAAACAGACCCCAAACCTCATCCTTCAGGCTTGATCCTTCCAGGGATGCAGAAGCCTGAGCCCTCTTCAAACCTTTGGGACAGAGGCCCCCTGAACTCCTGAGAGAGCCTGGGCTGGAGCCCAAATTGACCCATCAGACTGGTCAGTGCTGCACGGACCTTCCCCAGCTCTGTGGACCCTGGACCAGGTGTTGGTGCTGGACCCCAAGGTGTGCACAAGGCCACCAGCAAGTGAAACCCCTGGGGACACACACAGGTCTGCCCCAAGCCCCTGACCACACCCAGGACCCCTCTTGCCCATCCTAATTTTCTGTTCATCTCCAGAGCCCGGCTATGGGGCTCTGGCTGATCCACCAGGCCGCACTCGGTGTCTCAGCCCCAGCCAGGGCAGAGACAGAGAGCAGGTCTCAGAGACTGCACTCACGATGCTCCCAGACAAGGCTCAGGCAGGGCAGATGCTGAGCCTAAACGAGCTTTGCCAAGGGGGAAAAGCCCTCTGGCAGAAGGTAAGGAGAATGTCTGCAAGGGTGTCTGAGCCCTGCAGAGAAGGGGACAGGGCTGCAAGGAGCTGCCTCTGGAAAGGGAGTGTGGGCTTGGAGCAGCCAGCTGCTCTGGGAAACCACAACCAGCATGGCTCTCCTCACCAACTGCACTGCACTCCTCTTTTTTTTTTTCCCTCTTCTTTTTCTCCAATTTATCTTTTTGACACGTTCAATGATGCTTCTGCAGACTGAAAACAATAGAGACAGAGTTTCAGCCAAGGCAATTTCAGAGCTGAATCAAAGCTAAAATAACCTAGACACAGAGCAGCTGAGCAGAGACAGCTCAGTGAGGGGGGACAGAGCAGTGCAGGTGCCCTGTCCCTCCCTGCAGCTCCCACTGCCTGGCTGGCAGAGAGGACAGCAACTCCCACTCAGGAGCTGTGTGTCTCGATCTCCCATTTTTCTGCCACCCCTTTCTGGCCCTGGTGGCATCATTTCCCCCCTCCCATGGATTCAAGTCCCCATTCCAGTGCAAAGCAAACCCTGGCAGCTGCAGCTGAGTGAGTACCTGCTTGCCCGGCACACTGGCTCCGTGCTTTGCATAGCAAGCAGCAGTGTTTGCTGTCCTGACCTTACAGCCCTGCAGAGCTTCCAGGTAGAGATTTAAATTTTTTTCCCCCCCTACAAGTGCTACTCTGCTGCTATGTGAAGGAGGTGGGAGGCACGGACAGACAGACACACAATTGGGGAGAGAGGGAGGATGAGCCGATTCTGCCAAGTGAATATTGCAACTGGACTCGTAACGAGGAACAAGACACAATCCTCGCCATGACTCAGCCTGGAAACACATGCTGCTTCCCAGTCCCACTGCCAGGACTGGCACGTCCCCACTGCTCATCCCACAAGGAAGCAGCCCATGGCTGCCACCCCAGCACTCGCCCCACAAGCATTTCACAGCCAGGACAGGTAAAGCCAGGCAGCTCCTGGTACCTGGACAGGCTGATCATGCCAGAAGGCAGCCAGGCAAAACCTGATGCTGTGCAGGGCAAGCTGTGCGTGGCTGACACGCTGCTTGGTCTCTCGCAGACCTCCTGAAAGTAGCTGTCAGAGCCTGTCTGGTTCCAGCTCCCTGCCTCTCCAGACACACCGGTAATTCTGCTCCGCTGTGCGCGTGCCACCTTTGTTTCTCTCTGAGAGAGAAAGGGTTTCAGTGCTGGGAGCCTCAATGTTCTTGAAGAGCATCAAAAGCAGCAGGCAGAGCAGAGAAATGGGAGGCACAGGATCACAAGCATCCCCCAGGGCTGGTCCATGGGGGCACCTTGTGCCCCAGAATTCCTGCCACGGGGACAGTTGTCCATACAGGACACTGTGCACATCCTGGGTGAAGTTCAGGGGGCTGGGAAAGGCAGCATTGTGTCCTTCTGCTCCTGCACTTTACTTGTGAAATGCCACATCCAGCTCCAGGTTCAACCGTGGGGCTGGGCAGGAGCTGCCTCAAGCATTTTCTCTGCGCCTCACACAAACATTCCCAAGGAGTCAGTGGCTATCCCAGTCCCAAAGAGCCTGTGCCATCCCCTTGGCTCCCCAGCCAAGGCACTGTGAGCACCACACACTGTGGCAGCCTCAGCTTGCCTGGGTGGGTGTGAAACCTCTGGCTGGGGCTGGCAGGCAATGCTCTGCTCATGCCAGAATCTTCTAAGGAAGGTGCCCGGCATCACCTCCTTGGATTAGGGGGATGTTAGACCTCCCCCTCCTCTCTGCCCTCCCTCCAGCTGGCTCCATCTCTCTGGAGGATACATCCCAGTGCCAAGTGACACGGGCTTGATCATCTTCTGAGGACATGCAAATAAAACCAGAGCCCTTCTCCCTCCTCACACACCGGGGGAAAGCGTTCCCTGTTTACAGCGAACGCCAAGGCGCGGCACCCAGAGTGACAGCTCTGAAGATGACATGTCAGCTCTGGCTGTCCCGGGAGGACGTGTCAAACTGTCACACGGCATTAGCTGCAACACATTCCTGCACAACACCCTGCACCCCACGCTGCCACGGGGCTGTGGCACCCCTGCTATGCCACAGCACTCGGAGCCTGGGAGTGCTGCCTCCGCTCCATCACCTCTCTGGGCAGCCCCCTGGCCAAGGGGTGCCCGGCACTGCTTTTGTCACCTGGCCCCTTGCATATCTTCTCCTGCAGCAGGACACTCATAGCCTGCTGCCATGGGCTTTGCAGACCATGACAGGCTGATGGGATCAGGCTGAAATCACCACGTGGCTGCCACTCAAGCACCAGGAGCTGGGGCAGGCACGGGGGAAAGGATGTGGTTGGAGGTACCGTGTTACAGCCCCAGCCCACCTCACACCCACACTGCCACAGCCCTGCAGGAACCATCTGGTGGTGGCATGGAGAGCTTGGCATGGGGCAAGACACTCCTCATGTCAGTCCTGGTGGGGCTGTTTGAGTCCCATGGGACACAGCCCTGGTCCTCATCACCATCCCCTCCCTTGCCACATGCTACCAGCCCTGGCCTGTGCCCTCGAGCTGCTGGAGTGAAGCAAACAGACCTGCCTACAGCACCACTGGTTTGCCTTCACCAAGAGACACAAGCAAATCAGTTTTGGGGCAGGTTGAACCCTCTGCAGGGCACTGGTGGAGCCTCAGAGGAGCCTCAGAGGAGAGGTGGCCCAGTTAGCAGAACAGCAGCAGCAGCTCTCTCACCCACCCTGCGTGTTCACAGCATTGTGTTCACATCCAGAGAGCATCGCAGAGCCAGGACCGACACCGCTCCTCATCTGCACGCGAAACCGCCGCCCGTGGTCCCCACAGCTGTCACCCTGGCACTTCTGGAGAATGACACTTTGTAGCTGCTGGTGGGAACACATCAGATGACTTTGTCCTGTGTCACAAGAAGTGGCAGAGAGAGCTGAACTTAGCCTCAGAGCTCGCTGCCCCTTCCTTCGCTGGCTCAGATCGATGCTCCGAGGCAGCGCCTGCCTCTGGGCAGCTGTGAGGCTGGGGTTAAGCTGCTTGGGCACCAGCTGGCTTGTACATAACACAAGAGGCAGCTGCAGTTCCTGTAAGACCAGGCCAGGAACGCCTCTATCTGACACTCTTAGTTTGGCCAACAGCACCAAAACCACCTCACAGTGAAGTGGACAAGGAGCCACCAGCCCTCGCTGCCTCCTCGTCAAGCTCCAGGCACAGCTTCTCCCATTTCCTACTTCACTGTTCAGATTAAAATCCTTCTGCTAGCCTATAAAAAAGGTAATCAAAATGATAACAACATCAATCAAATGCTCTCAGCAGATGAGCCAGTTGGTCCTTCATTCCTCCTGGCTGCCAGCAGCTTGTTGTCACGGGTGGACAGGAGCTGCAAGCTCCATCCTGGGGTCAGGATAGACATCCATCTGGGAAAGCTGGGGGAGCTCGTGGGGCAAGGAGTGGGAAGGATTTCAGCTCCCTTTCACCTTGGCTCTGTCACCCTCTCAGCACTCAGCTTGCCGGCAGGGAGCTGCATGGGTGCTGTGGAGGAAGGAGAGCTCATGGACTCCCCCTGCTTGACCACTGTTGGGGTTTTGGGGAGTTCCCCTTCTGTTTTGTTCTTTTTTCTCTCTTAGAGAATTTTCCCCATACTGTTGCCAGGACAATAAATTGCCAGTGCTTAAGCCACACAAAGGGACCTTGCCACAGAGGGTGGGGGGTCGCTGGGACTACTGGTCTTTCACCTGGTTTTGGGTGGAGTCAGGGCGGTTGGTGCTAGCCGGGCTCGGACGCAGTTCGTCAGAACCTTTCTGCTTCTCGGCCGTTTTCTTCCTTCTACCTGAGAAACCCCAGGATTCCTGCTGCAGCTCCTGATACATCTTGTCTGCCACCTGGGATCTGTGCTCGCCTCTGCTGTTCCAGCTTGCTGTTCCCGAGGGTCCAGCCGGACACTGGGATCAGCTGCCCGGAGGGTCTGTGAAGCTCTTTCATCCATTTCCCCTCCCCGGGACCCCGGGCCTGCCGGCTGTGAGCGCAACTGCACCAGAGGGGAAAGTGCCCACGGCCTGCGGCTGAGAGAGACTGGTATTGGGTCTGTGGTTCTGTCTCCTGCTACTGCCGGAGCTACTGTTGTTGGTTTGCCTTGTTATATGTATTAGTAAAAAACTGTTATTCCTAACCCTATCTTTGCCTGAAAGCCCCTTAATTTCAAAATTATAATAATTCGGAGGGAAGGGGGTTGCATTTTTCCATTTCAGGGGAGGTTCCTGCCCTCCTGCACAGACACCTGTCTTTTCAAACCAAGACAACCACAAAACCAATTATCCTTGTGGCAATTAAAAGGGAGGAGAGACAAAGCCCTCTGACCAAGAGCATCTGCAAATCCTGATGCCAGTGCCAGGGGCTGAGGAAGGAGGAGCAGATCTCCCAGAGCCACAGCTCTGTGCCAGCCTGTGCACACACAGGGCACGGATTACCCAGCAGCATTTTGGTAACAACAGGTGGTACCACAAATCTGCAGGACAGAGATGAGATGCACCCAAGTCTCTGATCACGTTTTTACAGCTCCATCAGTCCTGCTGCTGCAGACAGAGCAGTCAGGATATATTGGAGGCTACAGGCAATACAAAGCTCAGGGTCTTGGGGCAGTTTCTAAATAATGCCTGGGTCTGCCAAGGCACAGACATAGTGTAGGTGATGCAGATGTGCTTCCCACTCCCCTCAGAGCTGTCCTGGGGGCATCACTTACACCCAGCGCAGGATGGGGAGATCAGAGACTTCTCTGCTCCTTCCCGGACAGGCAGGAGCAGGGCTCTGCAGCCAAACCACACGGGGGCTGAGAGACCCACAGGTGCTATACCTGGCCTTTGCTCCTCACGGCAAGCAGGTGATTCCTGGGAAAGCAGCCTGTGCTGGAGCTTGGGTAACAAAGCCATCAACAACAAAGTCTGCTCATCAGCAGAGGGGCCCGCAGGAGCTGTGCTCAGCACACCTGGTACTCAAGCCATTTCCACAAGGCCCCTCTGCTGAACCCCTGCCAGGTGAATGAGCGAGTGATGAGACACTGTCAGCTCAAAGCTCCCCACGTGCCGCTGGCTGGGTGCCAGCTCGATTCCTCCTGACCGCACGCCTCGGCCCTGCTTTATTGGTCCTGCAAAACCCACACGAGCCAGCATCCCTGCTGACACCTCATTTGCAGGAATACTGCCGGGGGCAGGTAAACACAGGCAAGTCATCAGTATCAGCATCAGCAGAGAGTATCTAACTTGGATCTTCTCCTGCCTGAACAGGTAGCAAGGGAAGGTGTTCCCTTAAAAAGATCTCCTCTGAAGAGCTGAAACAAAGCAAACCCCAGCATGTTCCTCGTGCAGAGCCAAGGATGGAGCTGAGACTGGAGCATCCAGCTTCTCTCCCACAGCCTTTCTTCCTTCCTGGAGGAACCCACAGCTCTGTAAAGGCCCCCTCTCCCTGGGGAATGCTCTCTTCCCTCCCCCGGCTCAGGCCTTGTTCCCCTCTGGAACTAGAGGATTCTGACTGAGGAAAGCACATTTTCAAAGAAAACATAAAAATCAAAAAGAAGCATTTTGTTGCTGTTACACATCAGTGGGGCACACACTGTGCTTTGCTGGCTGTGATTAAACAGACCCCCGTGTGAACCCCCACAGCTAACGGGGTGGGGATGCAGCTCTCAGGGTCTCTTCTCTGTGTCCCCACCCCGGGTAGGACCAGGAAATCTCCTGCCTTCTCAGAAATGTCTCTCTCATCAGCAGGGTTACAGCAGGAACAGACCCAGGGCTCGTCGGCTCAAGTTCTCTGCACAGCCGGTGAAAAGAGGAGTCTCACGAGAGTAGCTCAAAGGTGATGCGGCAGCAGCCAGAAGAATCACCAGCTGCTCCATGCACAGAATACAATTCCCATTAAAGGGGAACAAAAAAAGCAAAGCACGAAAACCAGCCGAGCACTGAAGTCCTTCAAAGCATCCTCTGCCTCACCAGAAGGAAGGACCCTTGGCACAAGCCCTCCGACACTGAGATCCCAAGCCTGGGAGATGCTCCAGTGCAGCCTCCCCCCTTCCCACCACCCACCCCGCTCGTGAGATGGCCTGGGGGGGCTGCAATGAGAAACCTCCATCGGGTCTGGGGCGTCTGTGGAGTCTCTGAGGCAAAGCATTGGGTGTCAAGCAGTTTGAAGGCTTCCCTACCCCTGGAAGGAATCGAAGGGGGTCTGCAGGGTGTGGGGCAAACAGTGCTGACACGTCCCAGCACCCCAGGTTGGATTGTCTGGGAAGATGGCACGGACTCCATCATATCCGAGCCCACACACCCCACACAGCCAGCCCCAGACCACTTCTGCAGGGAGAAGGAGCCACAAGGGGTTGTTAATTGGGCATTCTGCTAATGACAAAAGGAATTAAGGGCTTCCCAGAGAGGCCAGCTCTGGGACCTGGATTTAGCAGCATCGTTCCCTTGGGGATTGCAAAGACAATGTAAATTCCCAGGGGATTAAACTTGAAGAGGATATCCAACTAGCAGGGAGAGAGGAGAAGCCAGCACCAAAGGAGGGATGGTAATTACACAATTACCTGCCAGCCTTTTAGGACGATGAATGACATGAAATTTTATATAGATAAATAGAGACTTAATGCAGCTGGGGAAACAGTCGGTGCTGGGGCAGGAGCAGCCTCTGCTACCTGGCCGATGGCAGCACAGAAGCAAGGCATGGAGGATGGAGCTGGCAAGAGAGGAGCTGGATTTGCACAGCAGAGCCACCCGGGGAATGATCCCGGTGCAGGGCACCAGGGACAGATGCAGAGAAGGAAGCAGGGATGGCTCGGCGAGCACTGAGATCAGTGCTGCAAGAAGCCTCAGCCCCTGCTTAGCAGTCAGGTCAGGCAGCACCAACGCTGCCCGGGCGCAGGAACAGGACGCGCTGTTTTTCCTCTCGCAGCCAGGGAGCACAGGGATGCGTTAACCTTTGCACCACGGCCCAGGCTGCTTCCTGCATCGCTGCCTGTCCCACACCCACAGGCACCCCAGCACCTGTGGACGGCACACCTGGGCTTTTGCAAGAGCAAGGCAGAAGTGTTGAAGACCAGAGGAGGCGGAACGGCAGCAAACCTGAGAGCCAGCTTGCAAGCCTGCAGAGAGCTGGCTGCCTGCCTCTCCTCCAGGACTGGGGATGGCTGAGCCCTCAGAGCTGCTGGGCATTTCCCTTGCTCGCTGCCACATCCCAGCCGGCAAGCAGCCGCCCTCCTCACGGCCTTTCCAGCCTTTGCCAGTGCTGGGAAACACCGAGCTTTGCTGCTTTTTGTTCCAGTGCAGGCTGCCCGGTTTGCCACCCCGGCGCAGGGCTCCTGCTCCAGCCGGCTGCTGCCCAGCTCTCCTGGGCAGGGAGGGAGCTCACACCCTGCCCAGCCCCGAGGTCGGGGTCCCGGGCTCCCCACTCCAGCCGCTGCCATGGGGAGACATCTCCTGGGTTCCTTGGAAACGCTGCCGAGTGGGAGCTGCCACTCAGGGAGTGAGTCACGCTGCCGGGCGGGCGAGGGTGGCTTGCTGGCACGCCAGGCACTGGCTACCACTCGCCCCCCGAGAGCTGCAGCGGCAGTGACACGGGGCACAGAGCCAGGGTCTCCCCACGGAGCGGCATCTCCTGCAGCTGGATGCCAGCCCCACGCCTCCCGCCCTGCTCCACCGGGCTGGTAGCTGCTAAAGCACTGCAAAGCATTCCCAAAGGCTGCTTTTCCATGCCACGGAATCAGGGAGAGAAGGAGCAGCCCCGGGAAGGCAGCTCCTGCAGAGATGGAGACCCTGTGTCCCACTGCACTGAGGCAGCTCCTCCCTCCCAGCTCAGAGACTTTGGGACTAAGGGGAAACTGAGGCACGGGGGGGAAGGGACTTGCAGCAGATCGCTGATGGTGCAGAAGCCCAGAGGCAAAAGGCTCTTCTGATCCTCTTCATCCTGGGGGAGGCATCCCCCAAACCACAGGGCAGCAGCCCAGCCATTCCCCTTTGGAAACCATCTCCCTGCCTGGCCTCAAAGATCGCACAAGCTCCTCAAAACCCGATGGGATGATAAGCACCTCTTCTGAAAGGGAGCAATTACCACAAAATACTGATTATGCAAATACCTTGGTTACCAAAATGATGTTCCCTGAATTCTGAGTAGGAAAGAAAAGAGCCGTGGAGAAAATTTGTTTAGCCAAGAGCCGCATCACATCTATTTAAAGTGCTGAGAGGTGGAGAGGGACCTCCCTGGGCAAAGGGGCTTTAGGAGGCCACCACAGCCTGGTGACCATCACACCAGGGACAGAGATGGTGCGTGGCATTTCCCTTTCCTCCCAAAGCACTTCAGAAACATTACCACCACTGCCCTTGCAAGAACAAGGGAACCGAGACACAGAAGCAGAAGGCACTTGGCCAATGAGACCCAGAGTGCAGAGAAGAGGTTGAGGTGCTGCCAAGAACAGAGCAGGGTATCCCACTGCTTCCCAGTGCCCCATACTCACTGCACTGGGGTGGGACAGGTCAGACTTCCCAGAGCTGGCTTTGCACGGAGCAGAATTGTGTAGAGAGGCAACAACAGAGAAGGGCACTGGGGGAAAAAACCCTTTGTAGAACGCTCAGAATGGGTTGGGACAGCAGCAGCCACAAGGATGGTTAGGGTAGGGCTCAATTCAACAGGCAGGGACTGTCCTGCCTCAGCACATCCTTGCTGGGATGGGGACAGTGGCGTTCCCCAGGCCTGGCGTCACTGGCTCGAGAGGAGCAGGGCTCAGTGTGCCACCCTGCACAGCCCTGGCTGTGCTCTGCTGCTCCGGGCTGCTCCCAGCCTTATCCACTGCCACGATGGGTCAGTTTTGCAGCCCCCAAGGCCTCGAGTGGACTGCACAGCCGGTGCCAGAGCCACGGGGGGAACGTGGCTGCCCCACGGCTGAGAGCAGAGCAGGCCACAAGCGTGGTGCCATCCTTGGTGGTGGCAGAGGACCCCGGCAGCCATTTCAGCTTTGCAAGCATGGCAGCTTTGGAAGGATCAAGCAGCGACTTGGAAGGGTGGAGGGTAGCACACAGGGCCATCAGGTAGCACAGCAGAGGTGGCACCATTCCATACCTGGCCTCCACCTTTTCCTCAGTGCAAGGCGGGTGTGAGAGCGGCAGCTGATAACCAGAACCACAGCGCTTCCCCGGCTGGGAACAGCTGCTTCTCACCACGCTGCTGGAGCCACCGGCCCTTCACGGGTCTGAGCTGCCAGCACACCATCCCTGCCCTCAGCACCTCACCTGCCTGGCAGCAGCCTCTCTCCGTGTCTCACTGACGCTGCACGGGGAGGAAGGACAACTCGTGACGCAGGAAATGCCAGCAGAGCCGGCCGTGCGACGCCGCTTCCTCTCCTCATGGAGCAGAGAAGCCGTAAGTCAGAGGGAATGCTCTCTGCGCTGATGCCAGCCAGATTTATGATAGCACAGGCACTGCTGTGCTGGTCCCAGCAGCCTCTCCCCTGGCAGGAGCCAGTCCCCAGTGCGAGTGTCTCCACGAGCAGCACCCTGCCACTGGTCACCCACTGGTGGGAGGTGACACCCAGCACTTATCCAGTGCTCCAGGGCAGCTGGGGAACCATATTTTGCCCTGCTGGAGCACCAGAGGAGATGCTGGACTGCAGCAGACAGCCAGCCCATCTGCTCCTGACGGCCTGGTTGTCCCAGCACGTGGGATCCCGTGCTGCAAGGCAGCCCTGTATCCTCCCAGTCCTGCAGGATGATCCCATCCTCCCTCCTCTTGTGACAGCCCCTCTTTGGGCACCTTCCCAGCTCAGCCTGTTTGCAAACAGCCTTGTGCAGCTCTGGCACACATAGGCAGTACCAGATACAGTCTGGTGGCATCACTTGCCCAGGAGTTACGGGGCTCCCCTGGCTGCTGCCCTGGGTAGGTGGCCACCCTGGGGGCTCCTGCAGCAGGTGAGAGCTCAGCCCAAACCAGAACGCAGAAGAGCTGCCAAGCCACCCGTTTTCCATTTCCACGGTGAAATGCCTGCCCGAGGACCAGGGTTTTGCCCATTTGGACCATGACAGCTGCTGCCTCTTGAAATCCATCTCTGGATTTGGGTGCCCCAATGGTACATCCAGGAGTTTATTCCCATGCACAGGGAGAGATGGATCTCACCCACAGTTATCCCCCAAGCCCCTGCCTGGCTGCCCAGGCAGGTTTTCTCTGCCACAGAAAGCTGTTCGTGGCCTCTGCACTCTGGCAATGCCAGTAATTGCTCACAACAATGTATGGGTTGGATTTGCTTTTGATCAGCAAAAAACCAATTCCTCCTTACCTCCCTTCCCATCCTGAGCTCACACTACCTCAGGAGAGACAGAAAGTTAAATTCACAGACAAGGTAAGAAAAGCCAGACGCCTCCTGCTTGTAGAGCCACAGCAAACAGCACAGGCGCTTCACAGCTCCCCTGTGACACCAGTAATCCTGCCTGCTACCAACACAGCTCCTGACTTCTCCCAGTTAGCTCTGATCTCCTACTCCTTCCCAAAACCAAGCATCCTGTGCTCTGATAGGGGCAAGGGGCTTGCCCAACCAACAGGAATAACCTCACTTTCTACCCACTTCACCTGGAACAAGCCTGGGCTCCACTGCTACACTGTGCTGGGGACCAAATGACAACGTGGCAGGGCTTGGTCTCTCCTCCCTCCCATCCAGCACCCCACAGGCTGCTCCACCAGCCTCTTTCCCCCCAAAATCCCAGCCGTGCTGCTGTAACAACCCCCGCATCCAAACCTAGGGACGAATTCAAGGAGTTGCCAAGCCTTTATCTTAACACGGAACCTTACACAGGTGGCAGATCCACTCAGCATGGCTGGTGCTGTGAGAGCAGGACACTGCTCCTGCACGCTGCCACCACATGGCTTCACACCAGAGACTGCTTCTGGAGGACTGTGCAGATCTGTCTGGTGGCTGGAGGTCCAGCCTCCAGCGTGGACACAGTGGACTTGATCCCAGCTGTCTGTCACACCCCAGACATACTCACTCTGCCAAAGAAAGGGCTTAGCTCTGGGTGTCAAAGCTCAAATCCTGATGGGCCCTGCCATGGTGTCTCTCCTCCCTCGGGCTCAGGTTTCTGAGAGTTCAGAAAGCCCTGCTGGCCTCTTCCACTGACATCAGCTGGCTGCAGGGAAGTGTCCCAGCACTCCACTCCATGCTTTTGCTGATGGGAATGAAGGCAGAGATCCTGCTTGCCTCCTCCTATGACCACACAGCTTTCTGCACCTGAACCCCTCAGCTGCCCACACACCACCCATCTCCCCAGGCCAGAGGAGCAGAGCACTCGCCGCAGGCTGTGACACAGCTCAGCAGCACTGGGGAACAGATCTGCTCAGAGAAGGTGCCAAAGCTGGATGGAGGCTTGACACACAAGCTCTTTGGGGCAGAGACTGCACCTTTTGCCTCCTCCACATCTGCCCCAGCGCCCAGCTGAAGAGCTGGCAGGACAGCAGTGCCCTGCATCCCATCGCAGCAGCAGGGAAACCAGAGCTGTGGTTGTGCCAGTCCTCTCCAGCACTTGTGGCACGACTGATGGCAGGAGGATATTGGGGACACCACACCGGCTGCCCTTCCCACATCTCTTAGCTTCCCTCCTTTCCATAACCCTCATTAATATTAGAAGCCTCTATCAGGAGTCTTTTCAGACCGGCAGCCTCCGAGTTGCTTGGAAACTGTTCTGCTGCAGTGACCGACAGCTGCTGCCGGGAGGGCTCAACGCCAGCCCTCTTCGCAGGGCTGCCACCACGGAACCTGGTGGAACAGCCACGCTCCCTTCCCTGGCATGTGCCAGGAGCCACAGGAAGCAGGGATGAGCTGGGAGCAGCTCTGACACGCGCCAGGGATGAGAGAGCCCGGAAAGGCTCGAGGGCTGCGAGGCTTGGTTCAGGACTTGGAGATCCCACAGCTAAAGCTTCAAAATGTTCCCGGCTCGAGGGTAAGGGCGAGTTTCCAGAACAACATTCATGGAAAAACGTGCTCAGCCTCACAAGATTTATTTGGCCAAATCTGGACATTGAATTCAATCATAAAGGAGCGAGAGAGAGGATTTTGCTTTATGGACAAAGTATTGGTGCGGGCTTAATGGTGAAGTCACTGAGACCTCCACAATACTCTATGAATAATCAGGTATCTCTTCCAATTTATAGCACACCATAAAGTGCTGCTACAGTTTTGGAGACAGTACTTTTTTTTTTTATACTATAGCAATGACAAAAAGCATATTTTACTGCAGGAATGGCAGTGTAAGTATATTTATCCATCGGCCAGGATTCTGTGGTATACTTCCCTCTCTAATGGCTGTACAAACATACATACATCCCAGATTTATACCCAGATTTTCCATACTTTGCTTTGAAATTTGCATAATATGCGAAAATTTCTGTATAAAATGGAGAAGAGCACGGAGCCGCTCCTGCCAAACCCAGCCGCTGGAATTCAGCGCTTCTCCGTCTCGCACCGCTCGTGTTTCCCCACAGTGACAGTGCTCCAGGGATTCTGGAACTGCTGTGGGGATCCCACCTTTTAGCTCAGCACTCCCAGGGAGAAGGAAAGCTGAAGGGGAGGTGGATGAGGACCCCAGGACCAGCTCAGTGCAGGAATCCCCAAGGGAAAAAATGTGAGGGGAGCAGGTTCTGCCAGTGCTGGTGAAAGGCATCTCCAACACCATCCCACCTGACAGCTTCCTCCATCGCCCCAGTGAAGCACTGCCTTTTCTTCTCGAAAAAATATTGTGGAATTAGAAGTCTGATTGATATGAATATGTAACGACGCCGCTTTATTAATAGCAGCTGCATTATCAGTTTGCTCCCTGCTATTGGCAGGAGATCTGGGACAATATGTGGTTTGAAAACTAAAGAGAAATGCAACCCGCAAAGGCAGCAGCAGAGAGATAATTTCATTCCTTTTCCTGTGGAGCTGACCAGGGTGACACGGATGCATCGCATCGCTCTTCCTGCCTGGTCACGGGAGCAGGCACTGGGATGGCTTCACAGTGTGCATGGTCCTGAACACACCCACAGCCATCTGCAGAAGGATTTGCATTCAGTGCCCCCAGCACAGGCAGGAGACACCCCTCCAAGCCAGGGACCACCACAGCCAGCTTTAACCTCTGCAAATTGAGGTCATTTGGTACAGAGCATCACACAAATCTCCCCGGCACGGGTAATAAACTCCCTTTGCAGTTTGCTTTCCTTACTCCCCCCATCACCACCCTGGAGGCTTAAATGAAAACAAGATTACAAAGGAGATTAGATTGGACATATATCTGGTGTGCTATTTTAGCTGTAAATTATGCCAGCTTCATAAAACCCCAACTGTTCTTTCCCGAGATTCCTGCATAGATTGGCTGGCTAAGATCAAGCAACCGGCGCTCGCTGCGGGCAGGCATTGTCTAGAAAAACGCTGAGAGGGTCCAAACAGGAGCAAGATCTCAGAGTGCTACATAGACACACACATTATATGCGTGGACACACAACAGTGACACCCAAGAACTTCCCGTGCCCACTGATCAGCTCAACAGTGACACACACAAAGGTCTTACAAGCCCCTACCCGCCAGGCTTCGGTGAGCCAACCCTACGGATCATCTGAGCTGTTTCAGCTGCCTGTGACAACGCAGCCAAGGCTTCCCTCAGCCTTAGCTAATCCCAGGAGAGAGCAGAGCATCAGGAAGCACGGTCCAAAGCAAGGCTGGACGCCAGGCAGGGGACATGGGGCCGTGCTCTGTCACAGAGTGAGTGTGAGTTAGCACACGTGGCGAGGTGAGCGAGGCTGGCTGCTGAGGCAGCCCCGGGCAAGGCTGGGCAACAGGGCTCTGCAGCACCAGTGCAAAACTGCCACAGCCCCAAGTTTGCTACAGCAAACCTGGCAGGAGGTTTTGCAATTCCTCTCACGAGCATCACTGCACCTTGGCTGTGCTCCACGACCCCGGAGGACAGAGCAGCCAGGGCTCCCAGCACACCGAGCCGCTCCAGGGAGAGCAGTGGTGCTGCACAAAAGGAAGGACACAGCTCTGTTCGCACTCAGCTCCAGCCCCTGGCCCTCTCCTGTCTCCCCCCACATGAGGGGCTGGCTCCACGCTATGGAGGCACATGCAGTGCCTTGGCAACCCAGGCCTTGAGCAGCGAGCTACAACCTGGCTGCAGCAAGCATTCTGCCACCTCCGAGGGACAAGAGCTGCTCTGAGCCCCAAGGGGATGAAGTCAGTGAGGCCCCACAGCCCTTGGGAGCTCTCCTCTACCCACTGCCCGTTTCCTGGAGGGAGACAGCTCGAGAGCAGCAGCACACTTTGCCTTTCCTGAGCAGGCATGGCAGCGAGCTGTCCTCCCTGTCACACTCCCATGGCTCCACCTGCCCAGAGCTCAGCCAGGTCCCACCACACTCCCCACATGTGTCAGCTCACAGCCTGCACCACCAGACCAGAGCTGGACCCAAGGCAAGGCCCTCCCTGGCAGGATGAGTCTCATCCATCCTCTTCTCCAAACAGTCTACAGCAGACTGAGTTTGGCACACCTATCCCAAGTCTCCCACGTGAAGAATCCCTGCAGGGTCAGTGACCTTTGAGGGGACCACGCAATTTGTGGGCAGACACCTGCACATCTCCTCCAAAGGCAGAGTGTAGAGGCCTCCCTGCAAACGCAGAGGCAGAGCAAGCTGGCAGAGGTCCTGCATCACAGTGTCACGTGTGAGGAACAGAGGGACACATACTCAAGTGTGGTCAAGGCAGCACAATAATGCTGGTCAGATGTGAAAGGCCCATAACCATAAAGACCCCGGGGTGCCTCACCTTGCTCTCCAGTGGAGAGCTGCATCTGCCTCACATGGAGGCACACGTGTGTCCCCACCTGCAACAAGCCAACTCTGCACGTTCCTCTGTGCCATTCACCACCAGGACCTGGCACAAGACTCGCCTGTGTGTGTAGGTATCTATTGGTACAAAACCAGGCTTCCTGGGCAATCAATAATGCTATTTAAGAGATAAGTCTTGCTATTGACCAGCTGTTGAGCCCAGCTCCTGTGTAATTTAAAAGAGATGGAGAATGGCGAGGGAGCTCAGAAGTGTTCCCAACGTCACCAGGCATCCGTGTGCGTGCTCAGGCTGTGCAGGCAGGGACAGGGGGGTCAGGGGTGCAGGTATGGCACGGCAGAAGCACAGTGATTTTTACACAGTGGAGGATCTGTGCACTCCTGGGGGAGAAAAGGCCCATCTGTGAATGCATGTGAGCGCTCGCAGTACCGAGCAGAAATTAAAACTGGGCATGGTGCTCCCTCAGTCTGGCTGCGGCTGCATCAGGTTTGAGGCTCCTCAACCATCCTGCAGCCAGGTTCTGCAGCCATGGCGTTCTGATCATCACTTCAAGCGGCATGAAAGAGCTTCTTGACTGCCAAGTCCTCAGAGGTGGCTCCTGGCCATCATGTCCCTGTCCTGGCTGCAGAAGTGTCTGCTCAGGTACATGTAGGGCCTTCCCTAGCCCTCTCCTGGCTCTCTGTTTTCAGGGAAAACAACTCCCACCACAACAGGTGAGAGCAGAGGATGAGCAGAGCTCACTCAGCCTCACAGGAGAAGGCTGTGAAGCAGCCATCCCTCTCTTCCCTGTGGAGGACACCCACCCCTTACAAGGATTAACATCCAGCCAGATCAGAGATTTCCACACCCCCAGAAGGAGCCACAGAAGAAGAAAGACTCTGTTTTAGGTGGATCAAGTGGAAAAAGGTGTGTCCTTCAACAAGCCAGAGGCAGCTTCCAGCCCACAGTGGCCAAGGCCACCACTCAGATGAGCTGCACAACTTGATGGAGCCATTTTTCCTTCCACATTCCAAAGTGCTTCTCCCTGGCTGATGTGGATCCATGTCTCTGTCCCCAACTTTCAAAGCTGGAGCAACCCAACAGCATCGGTGCTGTGGGTGGGGAGGAGCACACCCAAACAATCTCTGCTCTGTCAGGGAGCCAGAGGCCCTGTTATATCAGCTCATCTCCTGCCTCTCATTGCAGGCTCTGAGACATCACCCAGGGACGTTCTGGGAGAGGAGGGTGGCATTAAAAAGCATCTCAGCCCTGGGAGATTTTGGATGTTTTCTGCCCCACGCTGGGAGAGATGGGAGCAGCCTTGCTGCCCTAGTAGAGATGGGGGGACCCATTCTCAGCCCATGATCTCAGCCTTGTTCCAGCCAGGCTGGACACTCCTCAAGGCAGCACCCAACTTGATCTTTATCTAAAAGATATCTTTATCTTTTTTTCACTACAAAACCATGGAGCCGGAGTGCTGGAGCTGCCCTGGCAAAGGACACAGAACTCATGGGTATGAACCAGGAGAGGCTTGTTACTGATTTCAGTGCAAGAGAGGAAGGACCAGTGCTAAGACAAAGCTGAGGACTTGCTAATATCCAACTTGGTGTCAGGGTGCAGCCGCCAAGCAAACAACAAAAGCGTCTTCCTGCTATCCTGGGGCTGTGACTGGAGGTAAAATCCCAGCTCTGCAGATCCACAGGCAAGTCCCAGAGCTCTGCTCAGCCCCAGCATTGCAGGTCAGCTGCCAGGAGCTCAGGTGGTGAACATGAAGGTGGCTGGTGCAAGCAGCATCTTCTCTCCTGACTTTTTCCCACTTGAGGACTTTTCCTGTGCTAGACAGGGCTTTGTGCTTTTCAGTTCCAGTTTCAAGCTCAGACTGGCCTGGTCTAAGGCAGAAATGAGCTCCAAGGCTTGCTACAACCGCACTGTTGTTAACTGTAAGCATGTGGCTGCCCTCCTGCCTCAGGAAGATTGAGGCCAACAGGTCCCTGTGCACCCTAATAAATGTTGTGGCACCTCTTCCCTTCTCCAGCCTTATCCCCAGCACTGCACCCCTTGGCTTGCAGGGAGGCACCAGGCCCACTTCAGTTGCATCCCCACTGTGCTCCCCACACCCGCCCCTGTGCAAAGAGGACGTGGGCTTGCATCTGCTCCACGGGTCCATCCTCAAGTCAATTCCCTTGAACTGATCAAGCTTCCTGGGCAGCCGAGTGAGCTGCTGGCAGCCAGCAGCACTGGTCCCCGGGGACAGGACTGGGGACTTCACACCAGGGCAAGCCACAGCGGCTGGGGCTGCTGCAGGGACAGCCCTTGGTGCCAGCAGGGCTGAAGCCTTGGGAAGGGGCAGACATGCTCCAGCTGTGGGATGCTGGTGGCTCAGTGCTATCTGTGGTGGAGCACCCAACCAGCAGTGCCCTGTGCCCCCCTCATGGGTCAGTCTTGCAGCAATGCTGAAGTTGTGGCTTGCAAGCGGAGCTGCAGCACAGTGGCTGCTGCCATGCCAATCCAGTGGGCAGCTGGCACCTTGAACTGCCAAACCAGGAGAGCAGCCATGCTACCAACCCATGCCAGCGTCTCCCAGGGGGTTGATTTCCTCCAGGGGCTCCTGCAGCAGCATCACAGAGCCTGAGGAGCTCAGCTGCTCTCAGCACCAGGCACTCCTCGATGCACCCCACCACTCCACAGCCCTGCACTGTCACAGCCCAGCTCCAGCCAGAAGCTGTTTACACACACGAACAATGGCTGGTCCCGGCTGTCCTGGTGGCTGCGAGGTGACAGCTACAGGGGAAGGAGACAGCAGCACGGCAGCAAACGCCAGGGAAAGTTCAGCATCATGGGGGTCCTCAGAGAGCAGCCAGAGAGCAGGAGGCTGCAGGCTCAGCCACACGCTGGTGCTCTAAGGCACAGGGACAGGGCGCTGCCTGGGCAGGAAATGACCACAGGGGATGTTGGAGCCAAAAAAACCCCAACTTGTTATGAAAAAAAAAAAAAAAGGGATGCTGTTTTGTTTGCTGCTCAGGTGCAGCATGAACTCCTCACTGCAGGACGACATGGATGCCAGCAGCTCATGGATGGGTATGGAGGGCTGCTAAACCCAGAGAGCACCCTGCCAGGGTCTGTGCCCAGACCAGAGGCAGTGCCAGCCCTCCCCTGCACTCAGCACCTTCCTCCTCCCAAAGAGGGGCCACGGGCTCAGCCTCCCTTGGGCTTGACCCAGAACCACTCTACCCTCCAGGCAATCTCACGCCAGCAGAGGTTCTCACACAGCAGAATACACATCCCAGCCCGCCCTGGTGAAAACCAGCTTTTCTCTCCTCGACCTTTCTGCTGTAGACATGGGGAAACTGAGGCACTGGAAGGCTGAAGGTGGCACACAGCCCACTGGTTGTCATCAAAGAAGAGAAAGGTGAGAATGTTTTCAAACTGCGCTTCCTCAAAAGCAAGCCACGTCTCTCTACCAGTTCTGCTGCCGACAAGGAGGAAAACTCATCCCATCCAAATTGCCCTAAAATAGGAAAATGAGGAAAAAAAACCAAACCCAAACAAGTCTCAAGCCAGAAGCCAAGTGCGTTCGTCTCTGTTCTTTCAGCTCAATCAGGCACACTTCATGGTGGCAACTGCCATGATACCAGACTGATAGCAAGAACATTGTCACCCAGGAGCACGCCAAGGTGACCTGAGGGGGAAGTGGCAGAGCTCCCTGCCCCGAGCCCCACTTTCTCTGCTCAGCCTTGCCCTGCCCAGGGCCCCGCGATTGGGAAAGCCATCTCGAGTGCGTGCAGTGCTCAGCGGCACCGATCCGATCCAGATCACGCGAGCCCCGCCAGCCAGATTCCTCCTCCCGTGCATCTCGGCGCGTACCTCCCGCGGATGCACCGTGCGAGGGCTGCCGAGGCAGCGACAGGGAGACGGGGCAGCGGCACGGCCAGGAACGGGGTACCCCATCGCCACCCCGGCACCAGCAGAAGGCCACAGGCACATCTCCAGCTGACCCTGCGGGCTGAGTTCCCAGCGGAGGACGAGACAGAGCCCTGCTCCAGCTCCTCCACGCCAGCCATGGCTTCTGGGCACCCCGCGCCCGGGGAGCCGGGCATCCCTTGTGACACGCCGCGGGAGAAGCGGAGCGGCNCATCGCCCCCGTGTCCCTGCGGGGCGCGCACGGACGGGCGCTCTCGGTGGGTACCGGAGGGCCGGGACTCCGGCAGCGGTCAGCGGAGGAGCCCCTCGCCCACCTCCTCACGCCCCGCGCGGCTGCACCCCGTCGCCAGCCGCAGCATCTCTCCGGTGTCTCCCGCCGGGTGTCCCCGCTCCAGCCCCGCGCCGCTGGAGCCGGCCCGGCGGGCAGGCACCGCAAGCACCCGCACCTCCCGCGCCCCTTCCCGGCAGCCGGGTGCCTTGCCCAGCCTGCCCGGGCGCCCTCCTGCCGCGGGCGGGGCTCCTTCCNGGACGAGACAGAGCCCTGCTCCAGCTCCTCCACGCCAGCCATGGCTTCTGGGCACCCCGCGCCCGGGGAGCCGGGCATCCCTTGTGACCCGCCGCGGGAGAAGCGGAGCGGCCGGGCACCGGGACGCGAGGAGGTGCCGGGGAGGGGGCGGCAGGTGCCCGCCTCTCGCAGTCCCCTCGGTCCCGCCGGAGCATCCCGGGGCAGCCGGCGAACTCCCCGTGCGGCGTGCAGGACCGACGGGAGTCCCCGCGCCGAGCCCGCGGCACCGCGGCGGGCAGCGCTCGCCCCCGGCAAGGGCTCACCTGGGCTCCGCCGCCGCCGCTCCCTCAGGAAGCCCCGCGGGTGAGGCGGGCGGCG
>VZRS01000938.1:5063-42924 GCA_013398055.1 Ifrita kowaldi | reverse complement strand
CCGCGCCGGCAGCCGGGTGCCTTGCCCAGCCTGCCCGGGCGCCCTCCTGCCGCGGAAGGGGCTCCTTCCCCGAGCAGCCGCCAGTTTCGGGCCGCCACTGGCCTGCCCTGCAAGCCCCTCTGCCTGTGGCACTTCTCCTTGAATGCCGCTTGCCGTGTTGTCATCGCTGAACATCATGAAACCCTTCTGCAGTGCCTCATTAGCTTTCTTGTTAATTACCTTTAGACATTATATATGATGTGCAAACATTGTCACCACACTCTTCATCCCCTTTTCCAAAGGCATGGGGTTGTCTGCCCGCCCGTCCATAGGTAACTCCATGGTAACCACCTTCCCAGTCTTGGCGGGGAAAAAAAATCAACAAAACCTCTTAAGGAAACTACATTATCAATGCATGAAAGGAGGCTTGTGTGCATTTCTTACAAATAGATTGAGAAGCAAGGGCTGGGAGGTAGGTTACCATGGAATTGGGGAATTCAAGTACACTATTAGCTGGCTAACGTACTCAAGAAAGAATAATAGATTTGCAAGCCACGAATTCCTCCTTTGAAAATATGACTGACTTCCATCATATGACTTGCCACGTCTTCCCATTCTATTCTTTATCAGAGCTTCACGCAACTCATTTGCTCTGTACAGAAGTTGGACTTGGATATAGTTTCCTGGCTCTATGCTTTTACAGAAATTGCAGTCACAATTGCTGCCTCCTATCTCTATGATCTCTGTGCTCATCCCAGGTGCGGGGCACCCAAACCCAATTGGTAGCTCAGTAACTCCACGCTGCTCCTCCTCTAGAGCTGGTAGGGAAATCCTGCCTAGTCCTGGCAATCCCTTGCTCTCCATCTCATCAGTATTTTCCAAAAGTGTTTTCTGACATTTTGGTTTAGGAGAGTTCTTTAGATTTATCTGCTGTAGGAAAGGGCAGACTATGTGAATTTTCCAACATCGTCCATGGCAGATCCTGCTGTAAAGGGATTCATTTCGGTTTTATGTGATGCCCTTATGTCAGAGCTTTTTGCAGCCACAGAAACACAAGAATCCAGCACAGCACTGGCTGCCTTTCTTCTAAATGACCTTGGCATAGCCTTCAATACATGTTCTTATGCTTTTAGCATGTCACACCTTAAAACTTGTCTCATCCCAAATTTATATCCTCTCCTGTTTTCCCTGTTTGATACAGCACACACCTTTGAAGGTTGTCTGTTGACATCTAATTGTCTCCTTTACACATCTATTTTAAACCTATTTGCATTTTTTGGCCCTTTACAGATACGACTATGAAATTTAAAAGAGTATTTCCAGAATGAAGATCGAGAAGATATAGCAAAGCTCAGATGGTTTTCTAGATTTCAGTATCCGAATTTATTCCACAAAAAAACGCCCCTCTCTCTGCATGCCTGTACGTGAAGGCATCCCCCACAAAACATAGCCTGCTCCTTGCGGAGTTTGAGGATTTGTTCGTTTGTGCCCAGCTGCTTATATACACCTATTAGATTTTCTTTCTTTGTGTTTGGATGCTGGTATAAAGCCTGCTTAAAGGCAGGAGGCAAGTGCCTCTGAGCAGCAGTATAATCTGCGAGAGTTTTACTCTTTCAGCCGCGTTTTTGGCAAAGTTTCCTTATTTTTGCATAGCTTATTTGCCAGACAACTGTTCTGCAGTTGGTGTCGGGTGAGAGTTGGGAAGCAGTGGGAAACTGCAACATGAACAACTTGCTCCTTATCCTGTGCACTTCCTGCGAGGGAAACACAAATTCACTTCTCTTCCTTGGGCACCTGAATCATTCCTCTGTGGTTATATGTTGCCCTCTTCAAATGTTTTACGATTCCCTACCTGGTGCAGTTAATTCAGAGACCGTCCTCTGGCGTCTCCTAATCTCACAGTGCCATCACCACACACCACCTTCCCGTGGGTGCCGTGGGCTTGCCCTGCCCTTTGCTGCTTGTCCCCAGCTCCGTGCTGCAGGATGGGACAAAGACTGTTGGGTTTGCACTGCAGCACTTGCCACTCTTCCACGCTGCTGCTCCGTGCTGGATTAGCCCCTTGGGAATCAGCTGCTTTATTGCCTTCCTCCCCAGGGACTCTTGCTGTCCGTGATGACAAGGTGAGAGTTTCACTGCAGCACTAGGAGAACCTCAGATGACACTCTGCTGGGGCTTTTGATAGTCAGAAAGAGCAGCAGAATGGAGCTAAGACCAAGACAACAAAAGTACACCACAGAGCTCATGGCAAGCAAGAAACAAACTTCCATGGGGCTCTTGTACTCTGAAGAAATGAATAACAGCAGTCATGGCTGCCCCAGTGCTGGAGGCTCAGGTAAAGGAAGGTGACACCAGCATGTGGCAGAGGTTTCATGGAGCCAGTCAATGGGCACAGCCACTGATCAAACCAGTGACGCTGGTGGTACCAGTTGCAGCTGTAAAAACACCTGCCCTGGTACAACCCTCACTGCCCCAGGAGCAGCACCCAGGGGGAGCAGACGAAGGGAGAAGGTGTGTTGATTTTCTCTCATTTCATTTTGCCTCTGGTTTATGAGTTCTTTTACTCAAAGTTCATATTAAAAGGCAGAAGACGCCGAGTTGCTCTTCTAATTTGATGTGTCACACTCGTGTAAGGTGGACTGATGAGAAGGGGATCTGGGCACACCTGGGTTTTCTTTCTTCCACAAGAAAAGCACAGCAGACCCCTCCTACTCTGTCCCTCGCTCCAAGTCAGAGGGAGTAGGAGAAATCACGATTATCTGACGCCTGCTTGGCTGTTGTCATGAAACAAGGCTGGCAGCTGCCAAGCCAGATCCCTGTCGCCTGGGAAGAGCTGCACTGTCACAACAGGGCAGGACTCTGGCACACACCGCAGACCCAGCCCTACCTGCCCAAGGCTGAAGAGTCCTCAGACCCCAAACCACACGAGGAGCTTCTTCCCCAGGGCAGAAATGAGCTGCAAGACCTCTCAGTTGGGTTTGGGGACCAACATTTAACCTCAGCAGTGTTGGGAACTGCAGCAGGAAGGAAACTCACGTCTAGTCCCAGCTCAGCGTGGAAGTCAGTACGTTGTTGGGGTGGTGGTTCAGAGTTCCTCCTGCTGGGTGTTGAGGGAAGGCTGTTGTGGAGTAAACATCCCATTAAGCCAAGGAAAAAAAAAAAAAGAGCTTGCAAAGCCCCGTGGGGTGGGAGGCAAACAGCTCTATCAATGCTTGAGAGTGAGCAGCTTATATAATCAACAGGCTCACCAGCTGGGAGGAGAGCAGCAGCACAAGGGAGCAGAGCTGGGAGCAGCAGGAAAGCATTGCCTTTTTCAAAGGGTTTGTCACCAGCGGGCAGAGCAGGCACCTGCAATTATTTCAGAGGACTGTGGAGATCACAGAATACCCTGAGTTGGAAGGGACCCACGAGGATCGTTGAAGTCCACCTTGACAAGTACCAAGCAAGGCCGTTCTCCTGTGATTTGTCTCATACTTCAGACTTTTTCCCCACCAAGGAAGGTGGGAAAAAGTGTTTCTGTCTCCCATTTGGTTGCTGATATTCAAGAAACCTGTTGGATACCATCTTTGGGAATTTCAGATGTAAAAACAGGTATTGGGTGTCAAAGCTGAGGGCAGGCTGGGGAGGGGCAAGCATGCACAGGCACCAAGGGAAGTCAGGCTGAGAGTATGAGCTCCCAAAGCCAGGAATCCTCCCACCCCTGGGGCAGAGCAACCGCACACCTGGGGCTCCAGGCCCAGCCCCTGCAGGGATGCAGCACCCAGGGAACAGCTACCCTGGAACTGCTGTGGGTGCTGACCCACCCGGAGGTCCCAGCAGGATGAGGTGCAGGAGAGGTGATGGATACTGGTTGTCTGTTCTGGCTGCAGCAGCAGAAAGTGCCAGGGCTGGCTGGGGAGACAAAAGCTCTCCAGGTAGAGAGTAGATGTGTCCATCTGCACAAAGCTGCTGGAGCTGCCAGTCATCCCACCCAGCCCCTTCCAAAAGCCAGCAGCAATGGGGAGCGGCACTGGGAAGCCAAATGCCTTTGCTAATTGGATCTGTTACCATGTTTGTTTGTTTGTTTGGTGGGGTTTTTTTTTTTTGTGGTTTCCCTTTCAGGCTGTGGTGGGAGCCTGGGGTTGGAATCACAGAATGGTTTGGGTTAGAAGGGACCTTAAAAACCATCTTGTTCCAGCCTGTGCCAGGGCTTCGCCACCCTCACAGTAGAGTTTCTTCTTGATGTCTAACCTAACCTTCTTTCAGGTTAAGGCCTTTACCCCTTGTCCTATCACTTCAGGCCCTTGTCCAAAGACCTTCTCCAGCTCTCCTGGAGCCCCTTTAGGCACTGGAAGGGGCTCTAGGGTCTCCTTGAAGCCTTCCCTTCTCCAGGCTGGACACTCCCATCTCTCTCAGTGTGTCCTCATACGATTATCTGGGCCCTGCCAGGTGCTCTAACCCATGCTGGGATCCAAGACCTGGAGGGCAATGAGTTCAATAATCTTGAAGAGCAAATTCTTTTGCCCATCCCATTCCTCATGCCACTGACAACATTCAAGGAATGAAGGTCATTTCTCCAGCAAAGCTTGCTTCAGGCCGGGTGCTTCCTTGGCCCAGGACAGGCACTGACCTCTGTTCTCTCTCTCACAGGGCTTGGATTTTCTGGTGCTACTGATTGTACTAAAAAGAGCTGCAGGAGTTTCTCCCCTCCTCACTCCTCCTGCTCTCTCTCCCAGCTGTTCAACTAGTGGTAAAACAGAAGCTGCTGGATCTTGAGGAGAGAATAAATAGCTTCAATTCAGCCATGGAAAGGAGATGGAGGCATTTGCTAGAGAGCATCTGACAGCTTGGGGAGAGCAGGCAGAGCTGGCTCTGGAGGAGCTGTGGTAATTAGGATCTGTGTTTGCAGTCACTCTTTCATTCAGCACCAGAGGTTGCCATATGGAGAGCAGCCCTGTCACTCCAACATCACAGGGCCCTACAGCTCACACCCATCTCCCAGGATGCTGCTGCCCCAGCATCTCCACACAGCTGCCTGCTGGGAGCACCGTGGCACCTCTGTCCTTGTCTGCTGCACCTTGGCACACACCCAGGGCACCCCTGGGACCCAGCCGTGCTCCCCCTGCACAGCCTCAGGTCCGACAGGAGCCAGGCTGGAGCTGAGTTACCACAGCCCCACGCTGCTCCTTCAGCAGCGATTCCCTGCACCACGGCAGGATTGATTCATTCCCCTTCTCCTGCACCCTGTCACTGGCAGAGCCGGCAGTGAAATTACACCTTCTGCTCCACACCCCCGCATCCCTTACTGTCTCCTGGACAAACTCCACTGCCTGGTGTTATTTTTAGCTCCTGGGAACTCTGATCTTTTTCTTAATGGGACACGTGTACTATGAAACGTGCACAGGCAGATCGCTCCAGCTGCAGGCTCGCGTGAGGAGCTGTCAGGCTGTCACCCACCTTTCCAGGCATGGGGAGGGAGCAGTGGGACCCATCCCAGCCAGCAACCCTGGCAGGGACCAGGATGGCATTGCTTTGCCCCCATGGCTGCCTTTACACAAGGCTGTAGCCCCAGCTGTGTCCATGTCTGCGTTTTCCTACTGTGTTGGTTCCCTGTCATGGGATGGAGAGGGGTGGAACCAGTCTGGTCCCTCCTGGAGGCTGGGGAGGCCACGTGCAGCAGGGAGATGCTACAGGGACACTGCTTTGGGGTTCCAGAAACCCCTTGGGGCATAGCCAGGCTGAGATGCAACCCCAGCCCATCGTGGGTAAGCTGAGGCCGAGGACAAGGCTGCTGTTTAATAATGCTGGTTAACAGCGCTGGAGCAGCCACGAGGCAGCCATCAGGCTCCTGCAGCACCACGAGGGCTCTCCCCTCCAGAGATGGAGCAGCAGTCCCTCTTTTCCTACTCGGGGTAAACCAGGGACACAGGAAGATTTGGGTTTCTTACTCTTGGTGCTGCTGGAGTGCTCCAACATGCCCGGGAACAGAGCACCTCCCTGGAAGTCTCTGGATGCTGAGCCGTGCCAGAGGGGGGCGGGGAGGGGGGGAAAGGAATACACAAATCAGCCTATTTTTTGAAGTACCTAAATTAGGAGGTGGGAGTCTAATTTTAGGTGCCTGGTGTTGCCCTTCAGAGCGGTGAGTTAAGGACTGCGAGTCCTTCAGTGAGCATTGCCCCTTTCCTGATGCTGCCTGTGTCTCTGGGGCTGAGATCAGCCCTCGCTGCCAGCCTGGCCCATTGCAGGAGCACTGGAGCTGCTCAGACACGCCGTAATGGACCCCATAAACCCTAAACAAGGACTTTACAGCCTGTTTTGCAACTGAGCCTGGCTGTGACTCAGCAGCAGGGGAAACCGAGGGCTATAACCACCCGGTGCTGACAGCACATTCACTCTGTCGAGCATCTCTCTGGGGCTGGAGGCACCTCCAGCTGAGCTGTACCGTGGTGCTGCTGCAGCAGAGCCAGGCACACCTCGTTAATGCTAATGAATTAAGTGTCCCAATACCCAGCGAGGAGAGGAAAGCCGAGCTGCTGCTGTGCTGGGGATGAAACCAGCACACAGAAATACTGAAGTGAGGAAGGGAGATAGCAGGAGTGGAGATCTCCATCACCCTCTGCATCCCAGCCAGGGACAGCTGCAGTTTTGGCTCCGTGCCGCCTGTGGCAGGTTAGACCCTTCCCATGTTTTTTGTGCCTCCACAATCCCCTGGAAGCAGATTTGCTGCCCATAACCCAGCAAAATGCCAGACCTCTTGCTGCTGAAGGAGTCCTTCACCTTGCCCTGTCCCACAGAACAACCCCAGGGACACCTGTGGCCACCTCAGCACCCCAGGCAGCACAAGGAGCTTGGATACCATCTCTGGCAAGGCAGAAAGATAAATGGGCACCAGAGCACTGTGCTGGCAGATTGCTGTTTGACAATTGCCCCTTGGAGGACACCTCCTCTGCAGCTCTGCCAGCCTGCTGCTCTCGTTCAAGACTTTCCAATCATTGTAATAGAGTGAAACCTTATTTACTGCCCTCATCTGGCTTCCCAACGTGGCCATGGGCACACAGCAGGCGTCCTTCCCTCTGTACTAACAAGAGCCTTAATGGCTCTTCTGCCACAGCACAAATCAACCCCCAATAAATGTGGGCTCTGGGGGAAGACTGGAAGTAGGGTCAGGAGCAGAGCTGGGGAGAGGGAAGGCAGGAGTGATGAGGGTCTGGCTGGTACCCACGGGTGAGGGTCTGGCCCTGAGCAGGGGACAGGGAGCTGGGCAGGGTGGCCACAGGGTTGAAGTGCTGGGATGTGATGGCACATTCACCTGCGTGTTAAATGGTTCAGCTGGGAATGAAGGGCAGCTGGCAGACACCAGCAGGGATGGGGAGATGGGGCCACTGCCCCGTGCTGAGCGTGCACAGACTCACTGCACATGAGATCATCGCTGGCCATTGCTTTGGGGAAGGCTTGGGCACAGCACTGTGTCCATGCCAGGCACTCGGGAAACCTTGGGATGTGCTCTGTGTTTCAAGGACGTGCTGGGACAAAGTGGCTCCCTGTGGCTGGGAAATGCTGACTGGGCAGGACCTCACCACCAGGCAGATACCAGGAGGGTGGGCAACAGGACAGGCAGCACTGCCTGCACCCAGCCCCAAGGACTTTCTCCCAAAATGGGACTCGTCAAAGCCTCTTTTTCCAGGAGATGTGGATAGAACTGCAGCAGGGGCAAAGCTGGGAAGTCCCACTCTCCCATCCATGATCTGGTCCCATGTGGGGCCACGATAATGAGATGGAAGAGTGGAGGTGCCTGTGTGTCACCACAGCAGGAGGATGGGAACACGTCCCATCGGAGCTGCCCACTGGGGTGGAAACATTGTGTCTTGCAAGAGCGTCTCAAGGCTGCTGATTTCCTCTGAGGAGCTTCTTGGCCCAAATCTCTAGAGCGTTAGAAATGCAAGAACATTTCCCTAATCAGCAGCTCCATCAGCACAGGGGACGCCAGCTCCCCATCAGTTCTGTTTGACGCAGTCTCTCACTTGCCATGCACTAACCAAGCCTCCACCGAGAGCTTCACCAGGAGAGAAACTTCCCAACAGGAGTCGGGGTACAAATATCCGTGCAGAGAAATACTGATGCCCCTGTCAGAAGCAGCACCTCTTGGCTCAGCTGTTTTGGCACAGGACAAAACTGCTCCAGAGAGGATTAGCAGAGGTGCTCAGAGGGCAGAGACGCCTCTGTCACCAACCCCCCCCAGGAGGGGACCCCCAGCCCAACCCCGTCTGTCTCTGCTGGGGTTATTGACTTGCCAAGGCTCGTCCTAGAGATCCGGGATTCGAACAGCAGCGCCGTCTCCGCGGGTTGCCATGGTGATGGGAAGCGCGGCCACCTCCCTTCGCTGTCCCCGTGGTGGGACAAGACGGTGCCCAGGCAGCAGATCCCTCCTGGGGGAGGTTTGGGACTCGTTGTGCCTCCTGGGACACACCTCTGGAGTGCATCCCCCATCCTCTGTCCCACCATCAGACACAAGCCAGGGTTCAGTGCAGGCTGGCCTTGATGGAGCTGGAGTGGAGAGGGAAGGAGATGCTGGGGTGAGCCTTGTGGTTTCTCTCCATTTCCCTGCGTTTCCTTTTCGTTGCTCTTCTCTTCTCCTTTCTTGCCCTTCCCAGGCCTGTGGCTGGACCAGCTCCTCTCCCATCAGATGTGCATCCGTGGTGGCAGGAGCAGAGTGGGCTTTGCAGAGCTGTGGAGGGGGCCCGGGAAGACAAAATGCTCTCATGCACCACAGACTGATTTTGCTCTCCAGCCAGCTAACACAGATGGTTTCCTCCAGGATTCCCCCCTCCTCGTGTGCCCCAAAATGCAGACACGTTCTGGCCAGGTGTGACCAGAGGAACGGATCCCAGCCTTTGCGTTTCATGGGTGGTCTAGAGGGTGTCTGACCTGTGCAGCTGCCCCGGGAGGGGCGTCCCGACGCCACAGGGCTGGAGATGCCCTGGCAAAGCAGGGAGTGCAGATCCTCATTTCCCCTCCAGGAATGGGCAGGGACAACACAGAGCCCGAGGTGACATCCTCCTCCTCCTCTTCCTGAGCTGCAGTAGCACGGTGCATCCTCTTCTGCTGGGAGGGGACGCTGCTCCCGGCAGGGATGAATTATTCAGCGGCGGTCACTCCTCCCGCTCGCCTTGCTCCGTATGAGTCGCACTCCACACGTGCCTGAGCTGCAGCCAGGGATGCAATCAGGGGAGATGGGAAAAGCTCTTGGATGGATGGATGGATGGATGGATGGATGGAGCCGATGCGGATCGCTCCTGTAAGGACAGAGCAGCGGATGCTGCCAGCACAGGGTCACAGCTGGAGCCCAGCCTGGTGTCACCATGGGAGGTGTGTGTGCCTGGCTGGGGCACTGGGTTGGCACCAGTGCCACCAGGGAGCCCCCCTGCTCGGGCTGTCCTTGCCTTGATTTTGCCTTTCCCCACACCCAGCCTTTTCCCCCTCTGGCCTCTGCTACCCTGCTCGGGGTGAACCGTAAGCTCAGTGCACCTGTGTCTGCTCCGTGTCTTCTCATCCCTGGACCCTCTCTGCTCCCTCCCCTGCCACACAAATCCCTTTGAGACCAGGGCCCTGTGTTAAGTGGCCAAGGTGCTATCACCCTGCAGAAGCTGTTCTGCAAAATAGGGCAAAAAAGGTTTGGGCTCTGCAGCACGCTCGCAGGCTGTGTGAGAAATGCTTTCACAATTGTTGAAGATTCAATGCAAACTAGTCACTGAAGGCCAAAGGCTCTTGTAACAAAATAAAAAGAGAAAGCTTTTCTAAAAGCAAGAGCTGATTCATACTGACAGAGATGGCCATGTATCTAGGAAAGCTTAAAACCTCAGAAACAACCACCACTTCTGTTGCATCCAGCTGGGTTATAAGCTCTGCTGTAACCCGTCTCTCCAGTGAAAATAACACATTTACAGCAGTCTCCCTAGTCTCGGTGTCTAAACAACCATAAATCCACAGGCAGAGGAAGTGTGGTGGTGAAATCAGCCACGAATCAGCCACGGCTTGACACAGAGTCAGCATGGAAGGGAGCAGGAGCCAGCAGCACCCTGCTCCTGGGACAGGCAGCAACCAAATCCTCCCCGAGCAAACCAGAGCCTGCCCATGGCCTCCCTTACTTTAATCTACATTGCAATGAATTAAACATGTTTTAATATCAAAAATGAAAGATCAAGGATCAGCAGTAATAAATCCTCCACACTCATTTTCTGTATTAAGCCGGTGTGTACCCAGGGCAAGTGCGATAATTAGAGTCACGCAGTGATTTATTTGGAGGAAGGAACCGAAGGCATTCAGATATTGGCATTCTCAATCTTGGCACGTGTTTATGCCCCAGTTCCCTGCCTGCATGATAAATCCCTCCGTGTTGGAAGGCCTGGGGGTGGAAGAGCTGGTGGCAGCAGGATTGTGGGTCTGGGCTGTGCTGGGAGCTTCAAGTTTTGGGTGCTCCTGCCAGAGTGGATCAAAGGGCACCCAACAGGCAGTGGACTGAAAGAAAGGTTATGCTGGGGTCAGAGTGGCCTTTGCTTGGGAGGATTTTAGCTGGGTAACCCCACCCAGGAAAGCCTCTCCACCGAGGCTGGCTCTGGCAGGAGAGGCCCGAGCTCCTTCAAGCACCTCTGGCACAAGTGGTCATGAGCGTTTCAGGGTTTTCACCTTTCTGCCCCTTGCTCAAGCACTTGCAGCACAGGGACTCCCACCCGGGGCTGAGGATGTCACTGTCCCCAGCATCATCCCCAGCCCCCACAGTGGAGCATTTTGCTGACCCATTTCCCAGGCTGTGGCTCCAGCACAGCAGGGCCAGCAGTTGGCACCTGCATTTCAGGCACGTGTGCAGCGAGGAAGCCATGGTTACACACGGATATTTCTATTCTCAGCAGTCATTTTTGGAGTTGCTTTTAACTTTGTCCTGTCTTTTCACCTTTTTGGATAGGAGGTGGCATTTTTTTCTCAGCATGGGTGCGAATTCTTGTAGGCACTTTGAAGCCTGGAGAGGTCTCTTCTTGCTGGGGAAATGAGGCTGCAGGCTTTGCTCCCCAGCTATTCCAGCCCAGCAGCAGTGGGGTTGTGGAGTGTGATGGGTGTTCCTTGGGTGCTGGGGAGGCTTTTTCTGCTGAAAACCTGAAGATTCCCCAGCAAGTGGGTGAGGCTGTGGGTTTGAAAACATGCACAGGGTGAGGGGATCTTCAGCTGGGCTTGCAAATATCTGGAAGTTTCATGCCAAGGATTCCACAGCTGAGGGGCTGCCTCATCCCTTGGGAGCCCGAAACTGCATGTGAAAGGCTTCATAGATGCCACTGAGATTTCCCTAGGAGGATCAATCCCCTCTGGAAATTCACCCTTGCGTGTAGAGACTTCAGACACTTTATTTTTTTCCTTACTCCAAGAAATAATCCATGGACACCCCAGCTCTGTGGATCACAAGCAGAAGCCCTTGCCATGAAGGAAGTGGAGGATTTTTGCCTCCTCTTAACGGGAAAAGGGGAAACTGAGTGGCTACTCAAAGGCTTCGAAAACACTCATTCAATCTACATTAAAAATGCCTCAGGCTCATGCAGGCTGTCAGTGCCCCAAGGGGATCAGCACTTCTGATGGCACAAAACGCTGCTGGTTCTGATTGCCTCAGAATGTTTGGTTGTTCCTCCAGGCCTCAGCCTCCAAAATCACCCGGACTGCACGGGGAAATGAAGTTTTGATGTATTCTTCAAGGATTAAATTCCAAGATCTCATAAACACCCAGTGAGGCTTGGGGATACGCACCTAGAAGCAGAGGATGAGAATCCAAGAGCTGGTATTTAAAAGTGAATTAATCTGGGATTTCAAGTCAATCCTGCTATATTTAAAAGCCTCATTCCTTAGGGAACACTGCCACAAAAGCACTCTGTCCTCAGTGTTGGTGCTGGCACACAGTGTGACACCCTTGGGGGGGACCAGCACTGGTGCCCCACTACCAGCAGCAAGGACACAACCTGCTCTAAGCACCAGGGAGTCCAAATCTTCCCAGGGGATGGGGGCTACAGCTTCCCCTGACATGGCAATGAAGGAGAATAACTTGGCACTATTCCTGCCGAGGGTGAATCACTTCAAAAGTTCCTGGGGAAAAGCACAATTTAGACAAAATGTTCCCGAGTCTCCTCAAGACCCCACAGGGGAAAGCCAGAACAACCCATCCTCCTGAGCCTTGCTGCTGGAGCACCTGAAGCTGGATGGTGTCAGGTCCTAAATTAACTTGAGGAGATTTTTTCCCTTGCTTGCAGCAGTAGCATCCCTAAGGAAGGTGCAGAGAAGCCTTTTGGCAGTGCCTGCACAGGTCCCTGTGAGGATGCCCTGGCTGCTGCTCAGAGCAGGGAGATGCTTTCCCTGCCCTCAGAGGATGGAGCTGGGAGAAACCTCCCAGTGGAAGAGACTGGGCTTCTTCCAGATTCAAAAATCCTCATGAATTCCCGTGACTCCAGGAGCTGGGGCTTACTTCAGCTGCTGGATATCACAAGACTGATGTTTCCAAGGCTGGCAAAGGTGGGCACAGCTCTTAAATACCTTGCCATGAAATCACAGTCTCCTTCAGCTCATTGTGGTAGATCCAGGGCACTTGGCACTGCGAGGGGCCCAAAGGACAGCCCCGCAGCAGCACGGAGAAAGAAGAGGAATACCTATTTTAAGCCACAGAGCATTTGGTTTTTTCCTCTTTTGCAGAGATGGGCTGAAAGCAGAGAACAGTCCATGGCATTGAACTCCCCATCCAACACTTGAAGTGCTTGCCATCGAAACAGAAACTTGTCTGAGATCTTAAGGGAAATGGATGGGATTGGGCCTGTCTTTCCAGCATGGAGCAGAGTTGGCTGGGGATGGCAGGGAAGGGGCTGGGCTGCTGCACTTGGAGCAGCTGCCACATTTGGCTGGGAGCATCTCTCTGTGCCTGTTGACACACTAAAATGAATAGAGATGCCTTTTGATGTTGCCTTTGAATTGCTACTCTCTCTTCCTTTTTGTCCCCAGGGTATTTTATTGGACTTCATAATAAAGCTGGAGGGGGGGCGCAGAAGGGGGAAAGTTCTTTGAGCTTATTGTAAATGAGCAGAATTTTATCATCCCTCTGCTCCCGTTTTAGATTTACCCTGTAATCTTATTTACAAGCTGAATACCAAGTGCTGGAGTAATCAGTAGGTGATCAATAACCAAGAGAGGCTCCTTGAGCTGCAACCATTTAAAGTCAATCTGTTCCCTTGCATGCAGGTGTGGAAGCTGTTTTTTGGGAGGAAAGATGCTGCTGGGAGAACCCAGCATGGTCCTCTTTGTGCAGATTGAACCAGGGGTCTGACAAGCCCCAGTCCTCCTCCTGTGAGCCACCAGCTTGGCCATGAACTGAATCCTCAGCACAAACCATGGTTTGGGGGTGGGATGAAGTTAAACCTTTCCCTGCCTTGAAGCAGGGCAGGTGGACCACGATCAACACTTCTGCTCCTTCTCAGCCCAGCGTAAATCAGGTACAATCCTCCCAAAACAGTGATGTGCTTCTGCTTAGAGTGGTGGGACCAGTCGGTGGATCCACAGGAGGTTTGGGCTGGTGTGCTGGAGAACACATCAGCCCCTGTCTGCTGCTAATTAGCACAACTGCCCTCCCTGGGATCGCTAACCTTTTTATTTCTTACTGCCCTCTCTTTTGCATTCAGCTTTGCCTTTTGTTTACCCGAAGATGCTGGCAACCCCAGTGCATTTTAAATTCAAAATAAAGAAATATATCTGAGTTTTAAAAAGGGCTGCAGGGAGGGCAGAGAGAGGGCTTGTCATCTTTTTGTTACTCTGTAGTCCAGACCTGGCAAAAATCAGATGTTACCTCTTGTGTGACCACCCTGAGCAGAGGGGAGCAGGACATAGACACTTGCCCAAGCTGCCTGCCCACTGCCTCCCCCTTCCAGCCCCCACACTGGCTGGGAAAGTGCCTGCTGAGTCCCAGCCTGTTGCTGCCTCACTCTCCTCTCGCTGCCTCCTCCTTACTCAGCAGTAGCATCTCCCCCAGCCCATCCATCACCCCGGATTAGCCATTAGTACAGTCACCCATTCGCGGGGCTGCAGCTCCGATGCGTTGTGTTAGCATTCCAGCCACCACAATGAATGGCCTGACATCGAAACCCTTTTGGATCACGGGGAGAAGCCAATCAATTATTTCACTCCCTTGCCTGCTGCCAGCGCCCAGGCTGGAGCATGCTCTGATCCCTTAATGGCATTTTGAAACACCGTCAAGAGAGTGGTGCATTTCATCTCCCCGTGTGCATGGCCAGTGCCAGAAGGGCGGTATCACAAACCCCCTTGGTGGGACAGGCTGTCCCCTGGTGCTGCCTGCTGTCCCTGCACCCCTCCTGCTTCCACCCAGGGATGCTCAACCCGACCGCCCCGCAGCCACCTCCTGCCACGGGAAGCACTGCAGGTAGCCCAGCCTCCCAGGCAGGCAGAGGAAAAGGGAGAAATTGCGTGCAAAAAGGAAAAAAAAAAAGCCTTAATTGGAGTGTCCTGTCTCTCAATTCACTTAAAGCCATCAAGTTCCCAGCAGCAGCGTGGCTCTTGCTCACTTCCCTTCTCTCATGTACAAATATAGCGCGATAATTAGATAAGGGCTCTTTGCCCTCTCGTTGGCATCTCGTCCTGCACGGAGCAGGGTCAGGCAGCCGGCACGGCGTGTGGTGCTGGGCAGAGCATCCTCTGGGCACGCTGCCGCAGCCCCGAACACCCCTCCCTCCTGCGGAACGGGGTGACAGCGCTCCAGTCACTCCCCAGCTCCCAGGAGACGCCACACGGCTGGGCTTGGCAGTGGCGAAAGCGTCCTGGCTGCTGGACGCAGGTCACTCTGCATCAAAAGGATCCTCCGACGGTGCCGCACCTTGTTTAAAGCACCGTGTCCTCCAAACAGTGTCTCCCCAGACGGTTGTCCCAAAGCCGCGGTCGGTGGGGTGGGATGAGTGGAAGGACAATTTCCCTGCCCGCCGCCCCAGTTTCTGCAGTGCTGGTGGGAGCACAGCTCTTGCTGGTGGAGCCAGTGCTTGCTGAAGGCAACTTCTTGCAGCAGTTTTTGTTTCTGGGGCTGAGTGAAAAGGGAAACAACAGGCTGGGGAATGCTGAGGCTGCTTCCAGCTCCCTTCAGCTTGCATTAAACCCAAGTTATTTCAGGACAAACAATCCCATCTCCTGGTTTACGACACTCACGTTCAGAAGTCTCGAGCCCTTTGGGATCCAGAGCAGACACCCTGGACCCTCGCTGAGCTCTGCTTCCACCCCCCCAGGAAAGAGAAGCAGAGCTCCTCTCACACAGTCAGGGGACCCTCAGCTGCTCTCTCCTCTGCATGGTGGCTGTGTGAGCTTTAATGACTTTGTGCATGCTTAGAAGACTTTTTCACTCTATAACGATGATCAAAGTGAAGGAATTGCCAAAACCGAGCTCAACATCAAGGCAAGCAGTATGGGGCCTGATGTCCTCCTGGATATCACATCCCAACTCCGCTGCAGCAGCAGGGCTGGAGAGAGCATTGAAATCCTCCTGTGAACAGCAGGATTGCAGGGCTTTTCTCTGTGCAGGTGTGGAGAAGCAGGCTGAATGGAAGGCAACAGCTAAATATAAACTCTGATTTAAAAGATAAGTGATGGTAAGTGGTTTCATTGTTTGGGAGCAAGGACCTCCAAACCATTCACTGGAAAAGGCTAAACCAGCCTCAGCAGAGCCAGTAATTAAAGGTAACTGTAGCCCAAAGCAGCCACAGCACAAATAAAGCAAGGAATGAAAATTGCACTCCTGTGGTGAGCTGACCTTGGTTGGATGCCAGGTGCCCACCAAGCTGCTCTATCCCTCCCCTCCTCAGCAGGAGAGAGAATGGGATGGGGTGGGAGGAGAAAATAAGATGGAAAAACACTCCTGGGTCAAGATGAAGGCAGTTTAATAAAGCGAAAAGCTCACACCAGCACCAGCTGAACAACACAGCAGCCTCCCAAAGATCTGTGTGCCCAGGGAGCTCATCCCCTGGCCATCCCAAGCACCCATGGCAGGGCACCGTTCAGCTGCCACCAGCCTACCTACTGGCACCCCCAGAGGTGAGGGAGGGCAATCCCCAGCTCCCTGTCCGAGAGGGAAAGCCATAATCTTTATCACACTCAGCCTTATCAGGTTTTGGAGTGGGCTGCAGTATTCAAACGAGGTGAACAAAGAGATTTAAGAGGCCTCTTGAAGAGGATGAAAGGGATCATCTACAGCAATGGAGAGAAGAGACAGCACCTGAACGGGAAGAGAGAGGAAAGCTCTGGCTCTGTGAGCCAGTCAGGCACCCACAGCTCAGGGGAGGTTGTACACGTGTTCCACGTGCCAGGGTCGGTCTCAAGGCTTGACACAAGCAGAGCACATCCACCTGAGCTCCTTTCAAAGCTGATCTGCCACCCTGTCCACTGGTCAGGAGTCCACGCAGGTGCTGAGGTACTTTAGTGAGGAGGAGTGTCCCTTGTTACTCCTCTTCAGAACATGCAGTGACCTTTTTTTGAAAGCCAGTCAGCTTTGCCATAGGGAAAGCTCCTTGTCCAGGGTGAGGAACACCTCGTGGGTTGCAGCAGGAACACATCCCCAAGTGTGTGGGACCTCAGCACTCACAACACTGAGCTCTCCAGAGCTCTGCCAGCCCTTTTCTGCAGAAGGCAGCAGCGTTGTGCCAGGGAAAATGAGGTTGCAGCACCTCTCCTGTGGAGGTAGGCTGAGAGAATTGGGATTGTTCAGCCTGGAGAAGGCTCCAGGGAGACCTTAGAGCCCCTTCCAGTATCTAAAGGAGCTCCAAGAGAGCTGGAGAGGGACTTTTAACAAGCACATTGAGTGATAGGAAAGGGGGAATGGCTTTAAACTGACAGAGGGCAGGTTTAGATTAGAGATAAGGAAAAAATGGTTTATAAGGAGGGTGGTGAGGCCCTGGCACAGGTTGTCCAGAGAAGCTGTGGCTGCCCCATCGCTGGAAATGTTCAAGGCCAGGCTGGACAGGTTGGAACAACCTGGGATAGTGGAAGGTGTCCCTGCCCATGGCAGGGGGGTGGAATGAGACAGTCTTCAAGATCCCTTCCAACCCGAACCATTCTATGATTTTATGCACGAACCTTGAGCTTCCTTGAGCCTGTGGGGCTTTGCAGCCCAGTCCCCTGTGTTCTCAGCCACGGTTTGCCTCCTCTCCCTTCCCTGCACTAAAGCTGTACCCTGACATCAGCAAAACTAAGTACCTGTCCAGGAGAGGAAAGCAAGATTGATTTGACTCCAAATGCTGCCAAATGCATAAAGCCAACACACTGGGAAAAGTAAGGCAGGCAATTTCATCCTAGTTGCCTTCAGCAACAATGACATTAGGTGTTATTTGATACAAGAGAAGAGCCAATATATCCAGACTGAAGGGCAATTATTTAAACCTGTGTATTTAGAGGGTCTGGAAGCTGTTCAGAACAGGAGCACTGGAAACAGCTTCTGACTCGGGGATTGTGTGGGCCCAACACTCCTCTTGATGGCTTCATCCTACTCCAGACTCCACATTTAAAGAAAACTTGGGGCAAAGTTTCTAAAAGCAATGTTGTCCCGATTATTCTCCACCATCCATAACCATCAGCTGGATCAGCACTAAAAGTCAAGTGCCAAAAATTTTTGCCAACCCTGTACTTCCAGCTAGGAACACAGGAAGAACCCTGCTCACCTCGCTGACCACAAGCTCTGGAGCCCCAGCCTAATAACGTAAATGTCAGTGGCTGAACCTCCAGCCAGCCTTTGTCTCTGGCACAGGAATGTGTTGCTGGGGCTGTGAAATATTAAATGAGGCGTTAGAGTCAAAAGAACAAAATTACACATCCGAAGGCTGCTTTCCAACGCCCCCCGGGCTTGGCTCCAGCTGCCTGTGATGTAAACAGGTATGGATTTATGGCCAACCCACCCCAGCAGGGCCACCAGAGCTGGCAGGGGACAGGGGGGCACTCCTGCACATCCACACCCCTCAGCCTGAGGTCTGAGGGCTGCCAGGGCCCTGGTGATGCTCAGAGCCCCCCCAGCTCCCTCCTGCTTCAAACAGGAGGCTGTCAGGATTCAGAGCGCCCCACAGAGCCCGAGGCAGAGTAGGGTAATGGATGGAGGTTTCTCAGTGCCAGGCTACTGCTTTTCCCATAAATCCACTGCATTTTGCCACAGGAGCAGCCAGGAAGCCTCAGCAGGAGGCTGCCACGGGTGCTTGTGAAAAGCCCCAGTCAGTGCCTTGGTACCTCTGCTGGCACTGAAGCAGCTTTGCAAGATTGAGCTTCACAGACCTGAGACCTGCCAGAAGTGAAATGAAGAGACATCCCAGAGAGCAGACAGGGAAACAGGGCAGCTACAGAGGGCAGAGATGCTCAGATTCTGCAGGCATGGAAATCCAATTCCTTGTTTAGTTGGAAAATGCAGGGCTTTGATGATAATACTGATGGGGTGACATGTCTCGTACTGGGATGAGGCTGCAGGTTGGAGATGCAGGAAGGCACACAGGGGCATGGAGAGGAGGAGGATTGACAGAGGCCCTGGGTGTGTTACTGGAGAATGTAGGAATGAACATGGGAAAGAACCTGGGAAACTCAAACCACCAGTGCCACACAATGGGCTGAATGCATCCTGAGCAGCAAACTGAGAGCTCTGCAGCTACACCAGCGAGATGGGGCACCCAGGACACCGGGAGCAGCCCCGAGGATCACTCAGCCTCTGAGGCTTTTTAGGAGCTGTTTTCACAATTCTCTGCAGTTGTTCTGTAGGATGTTCAGCCACCACTCTGCCCCAGTGAGGCTCATCCTTTGCTCTTGGCACAATCTCTCCACTTGTTTGAGGGTGAATTCAGAGTTGTGAATCACGCAGCCATCAGGAGGGCAGGACTCCTGGCATGTCCATGCCAAGTATTCCAGCCTTGAATGGCTCAAACCTCAGCAGGAGTGTCTGATGGAGGCAGTGCTCACCAAGGCTGGGTGAGATCTGGTACTCTGCAAAGAAAACCACCTCTCCTTCAGAAGGGGAGGGATGTTTGCAAAGTGGGACTGAGGAATGACAGCCACAGCAGGTCCTGCCACCTTCAAACTCCACCACATCAGTCAGGATCAAAGTGCCAATATCTCTATACTGTTAGTGAGGCACATGAGATTTTTGCTCTTGTTTGCAAAAAATATTTAAAGAATGACTCTGTTACCACTTAATCCCCCTACATCTGTATTTAGTCATGATCCCTTGATACTTCTGGTCCCTAGGGCAGAGCATTTTACCACAAGCTGCCACAAAATCTCCATTTCACACCCAGATTCTGACTTCTACTTCCTCTCCTATGCCCCACTGGGTCAATAAAACCAATGTGATAAAACCATGCAGCACAGGTGAGCGTGAGGGAGAGGTGCAGTGGGGCAAAGAGACAAGGATTCCCTGGGATCACCAGCCACCAAGGACTGAGGAAGCATTGTCCCAGCAACTTGAGCCCCACAGGGTTCCATGAGTGTTCCCAGCAGGAAAAGGTCCATCTGAGCCACGGCCCCAAGAAGCCCCACGACACCAGAGATGTCCCCACCCCGGAGATCCTTGCCTTGCACGCTGCTGTCTCGTGGAAGGGTGATACCTCCACGTGCAAATCTCAGGAACTTCTGCTCCCAGAGCTGCAAGGGCAGCAGCTTTAAGGCAAGTGAAGGGTTTCCAAAGCGCAGCACACACATCAAGCTCAAAGGCCGGGGCTGTCTGTGGCAGTCAGAGCTCTGGGCTGCTGCAGAACAGAGGCGTTACAGCTCGAGCTCTGCTCGCAGGAGAAGAGCCTGTGGGTGAAAAGCTCCTTCTGAGACAGGCAGGGCTATTTCCAGTGCACCTGTCACAGCTCCAAAGTGATGCTGCAGGTCTTACATCAACCAGGGCAGCTCATATGGCTGAAGGGAGGGGAAGATTTGAGTACCCTTTTTAATAAGTGTGCCTCATGAGTCAAGAGCTCTGGATGATGTTAAGAGTGAGAAAAACCCAATGATGGGTTGGATTAAATGTTCTCCATCTAATCCCTTCCTACCCTTACAATTGCCTGATTCGGTGATAGTGGCAGGATATTGGAATAAGAATCAGAAATAAACTCCAGGGGAATTTACCACCAGAACTGGAGAACTTCACACTGCAGCCCCTTCTCAGCCCCACTATGTGGACTGTAAGCAGCCCTTAGCAACTATCTCACTGACTATAGTCTTAATCACAGGCTCATGTTGTGCAACTGCTCCTTTTGATTTCTGCCAAGCATCTTTTGGGACTGATTCCTTCACTTACAAAACCCTCACAAGTATTTTTGTCACTAACTCTTCGCACAGAATTATTTCTGCATAAATAGAATTCTGTTCTCTGCTTGCAAGTATTGTGCACGGAAAGCCTTTGACTGGAGAAAAGAAGGTCCCTGCAGCCCTGACACCTCTCCTTGAACTTGAGAGCACCATTTCTGAACAGTGCCAGACTTTCCTCAGCCTAACTCGGTCTGAGTGGGTAAAACCAGTTCTTCCCTGTGTGGCCAGATGCTGCATTGTGATGCTAGCCCAGAGAGAAAGCAAGCAGCTTAGACTGTACTGACAGAAGTCCTAATGGAATAATTAAACTCAAATAATTCAATTAACACCACAATTGAATAATTGCATTTGGAGCATGGCTGTAATTGAGCAATATTTGTATTGTCCCAGCCACGAGGATGGGCACAGTCGCCTTTCAGCAGGCAGAAGGAGACAGATGGTGCTAATAAAGGGCAGAAGATGGATGTGAGGTCACCAGATTAAGTGTGCTTCCTTTTTTTGGCTAGAGAGGGAAGTCAAGCCACTGTGATCCCATTGCCTTTAAAAGCCTAAGTAACAGAAATAGAGGAGACTGCAGGACTGCAGGAGTCTGCTTTGCCATTAATTACTTTTTATTGAAAGCTCCCAGCCTGCTTGGCATTGCATCAGCAAGAGGGCAGCCGTGTCCCTGCCCACAGAGCCCCTTATCTTAATCGAGTTCAGACAGCAGCGGCAAGTGGTGAGCTGAGACCTGGGGAGCAATGTCTGCTTCCCTTGGCAACCTGAGCGAGCCTGCAGAGCGTCAGGCCAGGAGTCAGCAGACGAGATCTCAGTGAGATAAAACAGCGACAGGAAAATAAACCAGCGATTTTGGGCTGCCTCACTCGTGCCGGGTGTAGCTGCATCCTGAGATTCCACAGGGATGAGGGCAGGGAGGGGGCTCTGGGTCAGCGAAGAGGGCAGGTAAATCACCACCCGTGACAGCCCACTTGCACTGCAGCCCCGTTCTGAGGAGTGTCCACAGTGGCTGCTCCATTATCCACGACCTCTTCTTTCCCTAAAAAGCAGCAGCAGTATTGCAGCAGGTGAAAAAGCCATCAGGTCTCCATTTACCTGTGAGTACAGGGGCTTCAGGTGCTGCGTGTGGATCTTCCCTTTGAGGCTCGGGCTGAGGACCAGCCTTGGGGGACACAGGCATTTGGGCTCTCAAGGATTAGCCTCTAGCCAAACACCAGCTGTAGCTCACAGATTGCCAATATTTGGAGATGGGGGGATCTTTCCTGGGAACTCAGCTTTCTCTTGTAGCCTGAGGTGCTGGGAATGGAAAAGCTAACAGCTGGGTTAGCCTCTTCCAGGCTGAGAAGTCACTGCAAGCATGATGTCAATCTCCTCTAGCTACTCTGAGCTGAGCTCTTGGCAGCTCTGTTAGAGTACCACAAATCTGCCTCTCTCTTCCTACCCCAAAGCAATTTCAGGTTTGGGGTTTTTTTAATTTCCAACTCCCAGAGCTTTCTAAGCAATTTAAACTTGTTTGGCAGATTTTATATTTTTAAGAAAGAGGCAGCTGATGCTAGTGTGCTGTTTGAAGCTCCTCTCCCCTCCCACTCTCAGAAACATCTGAGCTTGGTGGTTAATTACTCTGAGACCTCTCCGCCTCTGTCAGTGTTAGCTGGAATGATGGATTTACACCATGCATGTCAACAAGCATCTAGATGGAAAATAAACCTACTGATGCTTCCACTGTTGGGGAAACAAGTGTGCTGATTCAGGCATCTCAATCCATGTGGGTGACAGGCACATCCTGCTCTGCAACACAGTTCTGAGCACTGAGGTCCGTGTTAGATCCTCTGTGCACTGCGGGACAGATCCATAAAAACCAGGCTTGGGTAACTCAGCTCCTTGCTCTCAGCTGAGAGAGGTTGCTCACACACGCAAAATTGGCTCAGTTTAACTGTTTAACTTTTCCCAGGCAGAAAAAGCACGGCGCCCTCTCCATGTGGGAGAGGGTTAACTCCCCAGGTTCTCTTCGAGCCTGTGCCTCAGGAGGGACACAATCCTAAGGCACAGCACTGAGCTGTGGCTCCTTTTCCTTGAAAACTCGCCGGGCAATGCGAGTACGAGAGGGGACGAACAGGTCCTGGTGACGGGAAAGCCGCATGACGGTGACGAGTCTGCTCTGACTCACAGCCCCAGAGATGCTGTGATATTCCACCACTGGCCTGCTCTGTCCACCTGCTCTGAGCACTGAGGCAGAGCTTTGGCATTCAAGTCCATATTTACTGTAGGACCTCATTTTCCCACCACAAGAGCAATCCCAAATCAAGGGGGAGAGTTGACCTTGCTTGCCATAGCAGCTCATCTTCTGGTTAAGATCTTGCACACAGACTCATTCCCAGCTCTTTCAGCGTTTCTTCAGTTGGGTTCAGGCTCTGTGTGCTCTGGTTTCATCAGATGTTTGGCATCAGCCCCATCTCCAGTTCAGTCCCCTCCAGTGAGTACCAAAACATTCCTCTTCCAGGTGACAAATATGATGGAAAACCATCGAATTACCCAGGTGGTGCTTTTTTTCCCCCTTTGGTTGGGCATATAAGCAATTTTCTCTTTCTCTTTTGATCCATATCACACTTTCTCCTGTTTCTGTCCTGTACTCTGCTCTATTACACAGCTTTGTACCAAGAAATACTACATAACAAACCTGTATATAAACAGTATTTAAGCTGGTCCATGATTCTTCCAAGGAGAACAATTTCAACAGAAAGGAATTTAGCTTGACAAATGCTGCCCAAGACCTGCCCTTATCCTCCTTATGCTGCAGTGCACAGCTTTCATTAACTTACGAATGAATTCCTGTTGTGTCTCATGGCTTCTTTCAGATGTTATTATTCCAGCTCCCATGCACATGAACAATTCTCTTGATTTAAGAAAGTAGCCTGAGATGCTGCTTGGCTGTGGTTTGGGGAGGTGCAACAACATTGGAAAACACACTTTATTCAAGAAAATAAAACTATTAGTTCCAAATAGAACCAGAGATCCAATTTAAATAAACTCACTGAGCATAAACTTGGGAACTCATGATGCAAGAGAACAGAAATGGGGTTTTCTATTACTTCAGCTATTCTCTTCATGCAGCATCTGGATCACAGCAAGCAGTTAATCACCTTCAGCTCTCTTATCCAAGCCCTGGTTCAGGACAACCTTGCAGGATCTTTCCAGATGGTGAAACCCTTCTCTTCATCTGAGGGATGCCCTGCCCCTGGTCTGAAGGTGGCACCTGGCTCCAGAATAAGAACAACTCTAATTCCCTCATTTATCTATTTACCTTCTGATCTTCGAGCAAAAGCTTGTGGTGGTTTTTTTGGTTGTTTTTGTGGGTGGTTGGGGGGTTTTTTTGTTGTTGGTTTTTTTTTCTAGTTTGTTTTTTTAATGAACATGGGCTACTCTAAATAGGGAAAAGGATGGAGGCAAGCATGCATATGCATGTAGGCCTAAAACTAGATGTGACATCCCCTGTTCCAGGTCAGGGCACAGCAATCTGTCACCCAGGCACTGCACACACTAACTCTGCTCACCCAGAAATAGGTGCTGCAAGGACAACACAGAGACTCAGGCTGTTGGGAGCATTTGAGAGGGTTCATGAACTCCCAACACCAATTCCCCTTTCATCTGCTGTTGATAAAAGTAATTGCAAAGGGGCCACCTTAGTCTGACCCCCAGAGTGAGACAAGGATCCCAGCTCAATAAATCTACATGACCCAAGCACTCAGGCCCTCTTGGAAACCTCACAGCTATTCCAGGCACGGTCCCCTTCCCACAGCTTCTTTTGGCACAGGATTTTCAGTGCTGGTGACATTCATCCCCAAGAGCTGCTTTGGGGATATAACTACAGGAATCTGGGTCAGCAGATCCTATCACCAGGGTTCCCAGTCACAGAAACCCCCAGGGATGGTAAAATCTCATTACTTGGGCACCTGTGAGGGGTGGAACCCACTCAGAGCTCACAGTGTCATTAAACTCAAGTATTGGTGCTTACATTTGTACAGCTCCTGTTTGGCAAACGCCTGCCTTGCCCACATCAGCCAATGAATTAACAAAATCAGCTGTGTCTGTCTCCATTCCTATCCTGTTCCTTTTTACACAGCTTTGCAACACGAAAAGAGTTTTCCAGAAGAGGTGTGTGGCTTTTTTTCTCTCTGCTCAGTAGCTGCAGGAGAGAGGTTGTCAAACAGAATCAGAGAATTGTTTCAGTAAATACAACCTAGCAGTCTTGACAGTGTTTGCTGGGTTGTGATACCATCAAGTTAAAATGGCATGGATTAAAAAAAAATATTGATCTGCATCAGAAGTGAGTTTCCAGGCTGCTGGGATCCACAAAGGAGACACCCAATTAAAGAGAGATGGTCTCTAAGGATTGTAGGTGGACAGTATCTGCTACCGTTCTGGCAACTTCCTATGATCTTCTCTTCAGAAATGAGTGTGTGGAGGCAGAGAAAAAAGATGAAAGGGAGGCCTTGAGATGAGAAAGCCACATATGATCAAAGGTTCCTATGGATTGAGAGAAATAGTCCAAAACCAAAGGCATTCCTGTGTTGCCTGTGTCACTGTTGCCCTGGAGTGGATTTCAAAAACTTCTGTAAGTATTCATCTGGGACGTGGGGACACACATCAGGAAGCAGAGAGAAACTTTTCAGGCCTTGGGGAAGGCTGAAATTCTGAATGATTCTGACTTTTGCTGAACTGGTTCATGCCTTCATAACCAGATTCCACTGGGGCTGTGTGGGACTGGCTGCATTTGAAGCAAAGGCTCAAGAGGCCTCTCAGTTCTGTCAACACTCCTCACACAGCCTGCAGCATCTGCTGCTTTTGTGCCATGGTCCTTCACTAAAAGTGTCTTAACACACTCCAGGTTCTGCCCGTGGTGCTTGTGTTCCCTTCCCACCCACACAGACAGGACACACATCAAGGAAGGACAAAGCTCTTCACCCAGCACTGATTTGAGTGAGGAGAGGTGAATCACACACTTCACCCACATTAGGCACATCCAACAAGGGTCAGATATGTCAGCTGCAACCTGCCAGGAGGCTCTGGTGAGAAATGCCCTAATGTGAGAACAATCAGGAGATAAAGCACTTAGGAAAGGAGAGAAGAGATCAGAGTCCTCTGAAAAGAGCACAGAACAAACAATCGTGAGGGAAAAGGAAAAACAGGAATGCTGTTGCCCATCATCTGATGAATTCATCACAATCTGAGAAGGGAATTCTGCCTGAAGGAGAAAACAGAATGAAGAGAGACACAAAGAGAGCAAAGAGAGACACCAAGAGACAAATCATCTCCTGTTTGTGAAGATTACAGGAGAAAAATAAACCAGCCCCCAGCATATTCCAGGCACCTTCCCTGGAGCCAGGACCACGGGCAAACAACAATGATTGTCTGTCTGTGGCAGCAGTTCCTGAAGGGAATCCCAGAGGACAAGGAGGAATCCAAGCTGCAGGTGCTGCAGAGCAGAGGGTAAAAGTTTACACCAACACCAGCAGGTTGGAAAGGAGCTGCTCCAGCATGAGGGAGACAGATCTGTCTGTACACGTAGATACAGCTTAGTCATTCTAGATAAACTTTATCTGGAGGGAAGCACACACTGATGAAGCAGTGCAAGAAGTACACACAAAGTTCGGATCCAAACTTTAAACTGAACAGCAGAAAAATGAAGTAGTCTTCTAAGACAAATATGATGATATCAACAGCAGGCCTGGAGGCAGATGACAATGAGAGCCTGCAGCTTTAAGGGAAAAATCTAAATTTAAGTTCTTGCACTGTCTCAGGTGTTCACATGGAGCAACTCTTCTGGGTTTTCTCTTCCTCAAGCTATAGAATGAGGCAAGAATCTCGGCCCCAGGGCAGTAAGGGGACAAAGGGGAAGATGAAGAGAGGTGAAATTCAGAGAGTGAGCTGGGCCATGTATTTTAGCACACCACCACGGTTCTGAGAGAAGGCAGGAACAAGTCCAAATGGGGATGGTGGCTCTGCAACCACAACGGGAGGACAGAATGTGTGACCAAGGTGAGATGAGAACCTGCAGTTTATCGGGATACTACTGTAAACAAGCCTCTATCTCATTTCCACATCTACAGTACCCTCTACTTAACTGCAATACATTTAATCAAGCTGCTTCTTATGGGAACCAAATAAAGCTTGATGATGCTTAATGGCTGGGGCTTAATGGCTGGCTTGTTTAACTGGGCTCATAATTTTGATTAATTAAGATGCTTGCAGGTGTTGGAGTGGCACTTCAGCAACAGCGTTGATGTTCAGAGGCAAAGGGGGTTCTCCTCCTGGAGGATTTCTGCCAGTGCTACTTCAGCAAAGCAAAGCTGCCCTCAAGCCCATGCAAAAAAATCAGCTGGCAGTAGCCTCCAGATTTCTGGGAATTTTGACAACCTGTGTGTCCTTTTGACCAGTTTCCTCCTGGCAGGATATATGGAAAAAATCCAAACACTAAAACTTAACCTTTTGCTTAGGGCAGCCTCTGTGTCCTTGATAGGAAGAAAGGGAGAATGTGAGATGCTCTCCAGGTGATGATGGTGCTTTCAGGCAGTGCATCCAACCAGCCCAACAAACTGCCCACCCTCAGAGCAGTGCCCCTACTTTAGTGAAAAGGGCAGTAGAGCTTATCCTGAGTGGAACACACAAAGCCTGGTTGCTTATGAGTTTGTTCCCTGTGTTCCTATATCCTCACTCTGGGATTTCAGCTTCCCCCTGCCAGGATATCACCCTTTTCCTATGCAGTGTCACCAAACTGCCAGGTCCCCTTCATAGATGACCTACAGGAGCCTGGAGGTGGATGCACAGAGCGAGTGGCCAGCAGGTACAAGAAATCACACTACAACCTCCCCCTTGAGCAGCACACATTTGTATTTCCCTTTTCTATTCAGCAGCTGGCTTTCTTACAAAACATACTTACCTCAGATTTTTGTCTCCTGAATGCTGATAAAATGCCCTCAGGTTGAAAAATATTTGGAGATAAATTACAATACGGATACCAGTGTGGCATATGCTCATTTCCATAAGAAACTAAAACACTGGAGAGAGGCACAATGAGCCAGACATCACTGCTTTCAGTATCAAACACTGACATTAAATTAAGCACAACTTGATGATTTAAGGCTTAGTAAATTATTACTCCCAATTTTAAAGGCAGCATAACCTTGTGGAGAGAGCACTGGAGCAGGGCTCAGAAGAGTTGTACCCTGCCATAAATGAACTGAATTAATTTGGACAAATGCATATAAATACTGGTCAATCCTCCACTTTTCTTGTAATTTGTATAAGAAATGCAAAAATTAAGCAGCATATTGTCTAGGAAGCAGAAAGACAACCTTTTCCCAAGAAACAGCTTGTTTGGCAAGCACAGGAGGGAAGAACTGAGTCAGGAGGAATGATCTCAGCCTTTTCTCATACATCTACATTGTCCTGCTCAACCACAGCTTTGGAATAAGAGACATTCAGATCTAATTTATGGGAACTTAAGCAGCTACCAATTGGAGTAGCCCCTGAGTGTTACCAGCATATTTCATAGCTTGTGATGAATCATAACTGAGGTATCTGCTTTCCAGTGCATTAAGGCTAAAGCAGAAGTTGATTAGGATTCTTCTGACCCAAGCAATGGTTCACTTTTCAGGGAAGTGGTTGAAATGTGCAGACATCAGCCTGATTTGTCCTGGAGTTATAATGCAGTGTATTACAAACATACTGTGACTACACCTTTAAACTCACTGCCAGTCTGCAGTCCATCACAGTGTGTCCATCTTCCCATTGCAGCCTGCCACAAATTTAGCTGCATGAGTGCTGTCTGCAGCCTAGCTGGTCAATTATTTTCATCTACTTCCACCCCAGAAGAGTGCAGGACTCGAGCCATTTTGCTCTGAAATTTTACTCACAGGTTTTTGGTTTAAGTGTAGCATTAACATGCCAGGGCCTGCTTGTCCTCTCCACTTTGATCATTGAGCAAGTACCTTTGTTTCCTGCGGGACTAACAATGTTAAATGAATATATTTGCCCAGCAGCTGCTGAGAGAAACACCTTGGTTACCCAGCTCTAGATTGCACCTGAAGGCCAAAGAGCAGATTTTGCAGCATTTCAGCCCTTTGAGAGAAGCTTTGTTATGCAAAGTTCCTCTTATCTCAACTTTCATGAGGTCTCTCAGAGCATAATATAGAGAAGGCAGACTCAAAGATAACTGGAACTGTTCCTTAGAACCTATTATTTTATTAATCAAGGAAGATCAGAAGAATAGGTGAAGGGACAGCAGGTGAATAGACAACAGTGAACCATAAATTGTCAAAAACTGTTCAAAAGAGCTGAGATGTTCAGCAATCCAACTATAGTTGGTTAACTTGTTCTGCCAGTGTAAAGGAGCCTCAGATGTGGATGTGGATCCCTGAAGAACTTTGATCTTCTCACCAAGAAATAGGTAAGTGAAGATTCTGAACTGGCCCCAGTCCCAGCACTGGAGTCCAAGCAAGGACAACACTTGCAAGCCTTGAAATGGTACCAAAGCACCAGACTCATTGTCCAGAGCCTCACTGTGCTATTTCTCAGCCACAGCCACACAAAAGGCTTTCTCTGGCTTACAGAAATCTCCCACTTTCTGATTCACAGGGTCTGTATCAGACTGAAGGAAGCAGAAAGTTAACCAGAGCAGTGTAAGAGCCAGACAGCATCAGCCTTTGGAACCTGTAGGTGCTGTGATCCTCCTGACTCATTTCTCCAGAGACATTCCCCCTGGACTGTTCAAGGGAAACAATCTACTATTTCAGAACAAGTTGGGTTTCAAAAAGACTTCTAACTAGAACATCAGTTTTTGCAAACTTTCTCTCTCTATCCATCAGAAGAATTTATGAAATCAAACTTCCTTGATACTCTCAAGGTGACTTCCAAGGTCTCCTCGTCAGAGAGAAAACGAGCTCTACCCTCCTTGCTGTTCACAGGGTAGGGGAGGTGCAGCAGCAGCTTCCTGTGAAAGAGGACACAGGGAATGTCAGTGTCTCAGGTGAGCAGTTGAGATGTCATTGCAAGTCACTCCTGCAATGCCTCAATCAGTATGCCAGGGAATGTTATCCCAATAAATCTCCTTCTTGTGACAGGTTGTGGGGCTCCTGCAATACCTCATGCACGGCCAGACTGGCCCTGAAATATTCCCATCACTTAAAAGCAGCTTGGCTTAGAAGCAGCCCCAGGACTAGAGAGCTGGAAGCAGTTCCTCTGAGTCTTCCTCCCCATCTGTGGGAGAACAGTGTTTTTCAGTATGTGGAACTTGACATCTTGGTTGTTTCTTTCATACTTATATTTGTAAAAACAGCACTGGTTCAGGCTGTACCCAAGCAACCATCAGATTTATGGTGAACTTTTTATTTGCTGGGCTTGTGACTAGAGACAGCTGGGTACTGAGAAGATAATGGCAGATCTGAGTCACCAAAAAGATAGAATTGCAAAAGGAAAAGGATGCTGAGGTTCTCCTACATCTGCAGTATTGCATTAAGCTACTTCTTTTACTGCCCATAGGTTCTGTAAATCATTAGCTGCACAATTATTCCTCCCAATTTTCCAGTTTCAAAACTAACATTTCTAAATATTCTTCCACTCCTGTTGCATCATTGAGTTAAAACCAAGCACAGGGTAACTCACTCTGCCTGGTTTTGGCTGTGAGAAAAGTGGCTTTCCTATAGCTAGCCTACTGGGGACTTATTTGAGCCTTAATCCATGGCTTGCACCTTGAATTTATCTGCAGAAAGCTATTCACATATAGATCTTTCCACATCCCATTCAGGGCAGCAAGTCAGCCCAGAGAGGATTAAGGTTTCTTATGAAAGCAGTCTTTGTGAAGAAGGACTTCAAGCAAAACAGACATGGGAATTATCTGGGAATCTCAGGCAGGGCATTGCATGCTGAGGGAGAGATGGAGGAAGACTGACAAGTCCAAGACTGTGTCAGTCAGTTGATTATCTTTGCAGACTTGAAATAGCTCTACCAAAAAAAAAATCAAAGGAAATCTCTTTAGGAAACCTTGTAACATTTCCATCTCTGCATCTGTGCTTGGATATGTCCATAATTTGGCTTTCAGCTACTGAAAATTTATCTGCACTTTTTTTACCATCTTTGGTCATATATATTTGTACAAATTAGTATTTTGAAATTCTAGACAAGAAGTCCTTCAAGACTGTGGGCAGCTCTTTGCCAGATGTTTTGGGCCCCTGAAGCCTTGTATTTTAAGTAGCCAAAATCTGTCTTAAAGCAGTTTTTTCCTAGACAGTATCGCAAATTCAATGCCAGCACATTACACACCTATGGATGGACTATGGGTGATTTTTTTCTACATCTATTTCTCACAAGCAATTAATAGTACAATCTTTAGCTTTGCTTTCCACACAGCCTGCAGTTGAAAGCTTGGCTAAACCTAATTTCAAATAAGATATTAAGTGTACTTGTATCAATTGTGCTACACTTACTTTTTGGGAGTTCGAAGGTCAAGAACCTTGTCCTGGATATCTAATGTGATGTCTGAGTACTTTGTCTCTGGCAGCTTGATTTTAATCTGAAATGATGGGCAGAGGTAAAGCTGTGATTACATATGTTGCCCTAAAAGCCATAAAAGAGCTCATTTTCATGAATATTTCAACGCTAGTATCAAAGAGCAACATTTTGAGTAGGTAATTTGTATCAGAGAAAATACCACGGTGATAATCACTGCTTTCAATAGCTCAGTGATGTGTATTGATATCCTATTCTCTTGCAGATCCTGAGCTGCTCATGTGCTTGACAGGTGTTCCACACCCAGCAAAAGCCTCAGGCTTTGTGCATTGCAGGGACAGTTTGCTTCTGCCAGAAAGATAACACAGCAGTTCTACCTGTCCTGGAGCTCAGAAACCAGGGAGGTCTTTGATTATATAATTATGAGGCAGGATCTGATAGCTGTAACTTTAAAGCTGACAGCATTGTAGCGTTCTGCTAGCCCACACACCTTGTAAAAAACGCAGGAAGATGACAAAAATCTCCTTCCCAGCCCCTCTCCTCCCCAAAATTGTGTCCCAGATGAAACTTCATTTTAGAGCTATGTTTTATTCCCTTCAAGTTTATATGGGCCATATGCATTTGCACAGATTCCCTCGAGCACACTTGGTCCTTGAGGAGATCCACAAGTTCCTCAGGTTAGCAAGTGTAAATGTCACCTACAAATGCTTGGAGAACCACAAGAAAATGCTATAGGAGGTCAAAGGCAGTGGTAGAGCTTGATGTTTACATCCTGTCCCTCAAAAAGATGGGAGGATGGAAAAGGGCAGAGAAAGAGCACAAAGAAGGGATCAGAACTCCAGGCTCAGCTCACCACTATATCCTCACAGCAGGCTGTGGAGGGGTCTTTCCCGGTCATCCCAAAGAAGACATCCTCTGTTCCCACGTGCTGCTTGAAGGAAATCTCATACCTGAGGAAGAGAAGTCATTGCCTAATAACACTGGAGAGGGGGCAGGAGACTAAAGGAGACTGTGGTTCTCAGGGGACTGTAAATCCCCCTCACATTGACTCTCCTTTGCAGTCTCCCTTCAAGGCTCCAATCCATCTGCACTGGGTTTCTGTTCAGAGCCAGGACTCAGACAGCTGGAAGACAGCTGAGGATCGTTGACTTCACCTTCCAAAGCACTCACCATGCTCCCTAACCAACCTTTGCAGGATCAGGAAATGCATCCTAAGTGGGTACGGTACTAATCGACCAGTCACAGACCACAGACTCCTGGGGAATGAATTTGAAAAGGGGGATGGCACAATTACATCTGTTCTGTTCTGTCCTTTAGCATATTCTTGCAGCTTGAGCATAACACTCTGAAGCCAGACTGTCGTTGTTTTGCATTCAGCCAACATTTATTTTCTTCTCCTTCACATCTACAAAATGTAGAATCACGTATTCCCTTGCTCTTGATAATTAATGAATGAGGAAATGAAAACTAAGTTTGTATTTATAACGTATGCTACTCCTACTAAGTTCAGCAAAATTAATGGGGTGGATCACTTGTCTCAGCTGTTAGAAAGTGTGTGGAAAGTCTCTCACATCTCCAGCGTGCACCTGCATATGTAATAATTCCTAAGTCAATGACAAATGTGTCTAATAGCTCTGGATGCACCTCTGTAGCCATCTGTTCTCCTTTTAGGACATTTTCTTTGCTTCATTGGATGAACTATTATAAAGACTTACACTCTCTCTTCATCTGTGCAATGTGGGTCACAAGTGCTTGAGGCTGGAGAAGCACTGCAGAGGGAGAGGGTCAAAAAACGGCACGAGACAAGCTTCTGTTGTGCCCACAATACAAAGAAAGCAAGTTCTATACCTGACAGGAGACCATTTCAAGGACAACTGTGCGTGAGGGTGAATTCCAAATAATTTTCAGAAAAGCTGAGTCCAAGTTCAGGTGGGTTTCAGTCCTGTGTTTAACTGGGAAATTGAAAATCGCATTTTCAGAAAGGCTGAGTCCCCGTTCAGGTGGGTCTCAGTCCTGTGTTTAACTGGGAAATTGGACACCTCATGTCCTGACTCCTATGCAGGGAAAAGTGAAGATTCTGGTGTACAATGTGCAGCTTCATGGGCTACAGTCCATCTGCTCCAGCATTTAACACTCCAGGATATGGCATTGGAACAATGATTGGAAATGCAAAAGCTGCTTTATGGACTGACCCTCAGGGCTTTCTGACCTCTACAAACTATAACTTACATGCCTGATTGTATCCATTTCAAGAACACTTTTGCTACTGTTTTTCTATGAGCAAGGAAAAAAATCTCTGGTTTTAAGTCGTGCTTTGACAGACTAAGATGGAATGACAAGATTTAAGAGCTCAAAATTGCCTGCACACAGCTTTTCTTCCTGCAGTACTATTTGTCTCTAAAGAGCTTAAATCTTTGAAATGCAAATATACATTGGAGTACTTTATGAATTTATGTATGGAAAAATGGATGCATCTCAGTTGCAGCAGGAAAAAGCAGGTATTTCACACAAATGGCATATTTTAAAGTTAATAAATCGTTTTTCTGACCTACTTCCCCTCCTAATCCCACTTTATACAAGTAACTGACACTGCACGTAAACTTATGACAGGAAAAAACAACACTACGTTTCTGTTATGAGAGCAGAAGATTTCAAGAGAGGGGTTAAAACCATTCCTCACATGTTGCTTTAGATGCAACAGTGATATCCTTCCTTTCTCCTTGCATGACACGAGCTTTTCAGATGGCTGTAGCTGCTATTTAACTCTGATTTCCATTAATGCTATGTAAAGCCCACACAGGCAGTCTCAGCTCTCTTACTCTGGCTTTTCTCTAGGGTCCCAGGTATCATCAAATTCAGATCCTTCTGGGACCTCCTCTGTATTCCAAATGGTTTTCTTGTTTTCAGATTTCACTTGGAAAGTACCTGTAAGTGCGGAGAAAAATCACACTGACACATTTTGAAATGTCTCTGTTCCTCAAGGTTTGCTGAAAGCTCAGAATATCTTTCAAGAATAAAAAAAAAAAGAAAAGCCATTTCTAAAGCCTAGAAAAGTATTTCTAGGCTTTAGAAAAATCTTTGCATTAAAAGCATTCTAGGTAATGATTACAGTCTTTTTCCCCTCACTATCTTATGAATGAAGATTTGCAGAGGGAGGATGTTTTCCTTTCACTTAAATCTCCTTTACCCAACCTTTATTTCCTGGAAATCCTCCTTTCTGGCATAAAATATCTAGCACTTTGAAATGGGTAAAGTGTAGAAGGATGAAAGACTGATCTTCCACAAGCCCTCTGACATGAGATTTTTCAGTGAGCAGAGTCACTCACAAGAGGACCACCTCCTCACACAGAAATCCCGTTCTTCCCATTAATTATTTGGCACAGTCCAGACAAAGTGCTTAAGACACACGGAAATTTATGGGCAGAATGGTATGGTTTATGTCTGTCCTGCATGGAAAAATATTCTTTTAGTAAGCTGGTAAATGCAAAACTTGCAGTTTTTTTACAGTAGAATCTCTGGTTATTGTTGGAATCTCAAACAAAAATAATCTGTTATATTTGCCACAGTTTTTTTCCTGCAAAACTCACCCTGGCCCTTGTTGGCCTTTCTTAGGGCTCATAACTAAGCTGCTCAATAATGTGACAGCATTAGCTCCAAAAAAAACTTAACATTAACTTTGCCAAGACTTTACCAAAACTGTCTTTCTGTCTTACTTATACGGAGGTTTTGCTGCTCAGTTGTGATCTCTGCAGCCCCTGACCAGGCTGTGCTCTGAACTGTTATTATCTCCACTGGAGGCTGCTCTGGCATTACCCTTTCTGCCTCACTTTGCATGTTTTACAGTTAAGCTTTCAGGAAAGGAATAATTTTACAGTGCAATTGTATGAAATGGCATGCTATGCCCATCTCAAAGGTCAGTGACCACTCTTTTATTGTAGCAAACCCTTCAGTGGTATCTTACTGCAGCTGTTACAGTCTGCTGACATGAGACTGGATGCCAAAACATACAAATAATTCTCCTTACTGGTGGTCTCATTCTTTACTGGTCCAACACTCCCAGGAGTCATGGCACCAACAGAACAGCGTGGCTGCAAAGAAAGGCAAAATGACTTTAAATCAATTTTCATAGAGCCAAACTCGGTTACAACCATAATGTCAGTAAATATACCACGCTATCTGAGGTCAAACAAATCCCTGATGGAATTGAAAAACCATTATCCCACAGTTTCATGACTGAACCACTGAATGTTCTCCCTTCCTCGCTCTCACACAGCAGAAAGTGACCTTGACACGCTGGGTTTAAGCAGGACTCACAGGAGCCCAGTAACACAGACAGATGTGCTTTGTGAGTTTTGGTTTCCATGGCATTTTGGCAAAATTTCCATGCTTTGCCTGCCATGAAAATATTACAGGAAACCAACGGTGCTACATGAAAGCCCCATCACAGCATTTGGATTCCTTTTTACAGCAGAGATCATGAGGCAACAGCATTTTCCTCTAATTATGAATCAATTTAGTGCTAATAGGCCAATGTGAGGCATTTCTCTATATATGAAGATTCCTTGGTTCGATAAAAGTGCCTCATATGCACAGAGCATTAAATTAAATCAAAATAAAGATTTCAATTTACCCATATTGACTCAGACTTAATTGACATCCCTCGTGGCAATTTTCCATTTCTGTCTCTGAAGTGTCATTCATTTTATTAATAAGATGTAAACAAATTATTTTTAAAAACAGGATGTTTACTGCAGAGATGTTCAGCAATAATGCTGGGTTTAAAAGGCAGGCATTAAACACTTGGAGGATAGTTGGAGTGTGAAGGACCACATCTGTAACCCACTGACAGAAAACTTCAAGGGATATGCACCCCTTTTATCCTAAATTATTACTTGTGTTGCCACTTCTGGGGTTGGTCAGCTCTTTGCTAATGAGTGATTTGGAGGAACACTGAGGCATTTGCCATTTTTGTTATCCGTTCCTTTTTTTTGTTATCCATTCCATAATATGATCTGTTCAAAATCCTAAGAGACTTGGCAAAGTTTTGAGCCTTCACAGAGGCCTTCTACATTTTTGGCACCTGTGGGGCTCCTGGGAATATTTCTTCCCAACACACAGGCAGGCCTAGATAAAAGCAGCAGTTTCATGTTGCAGGAATAATGCATGTTCTCCAAACGCTGTGATTTTCATCTGCTCCTGAGACGAATTGATATAGAAGAATACATTCAGATATTTTTCTCATTATTCCTTCAGATTATGCACCTTAGAATGATTATCCACCTTTCCCTATTTTACAACGACCAAAATACATATTGTACATCAGTGATCAATTACCTCTGCACTTCTTCAATGCCTGACATATAAAATTAATACACTCAGTTGCCTCTGGATATTTTGGTCCTTACTCAGAAGTTGAGCAGCAAATTTTTCCCTTCATATGAAGCATCTGGCTGTAATTGCCTTCATCTCCAGCAGAGTTCAGGGAAAAGTAGGGGGAAGTCTGAAGTATCTAAAACTCTTTCAACTCCATGTGCTCATTTCCTTCAGGCTGAAAAATTAAACCTCCCTCATATGTTGTGCTCACAATGTTTCCCTGTTTTCCTGGGGCATCTTGCTCATTCTCTCCCTCAAGAGCTTGTTACTCTTAAAAGTATCCTCTCGCTGTTTCAGTCAGCCCAAAACCTTCCCAGGTTTTCATTCTGTTTTTACTCACTCTGGAGAAAAAGAGATTTGCTTCTCCTTCATTAACAAGATAGGGCTATGGTACAATATGTAAAAGAAGCAGCAACTCTTGTGAAAGGCTCACCACTTCATCATCATCATCATCCTCCTCTTCTTGTGCATCATGCAGCAGTTTGGCAAGGCTCTGCAGAGAAGAGCCTGAGAACACACTGTCCATATCCATACCCACTGCTCACCTGTGCAGAAAAAACAAGTGACAGATGAAGCAGCAACCAAATGTGCTTCGAACAGCCTGTAAAGCACAATATTCCTGCTGTGTGTTTGGGAAGGAAAGGTTTAGCCAAGTTCCTGTATGTGTGATGACAAAATATGTATAATGGAACATAAAATCATAGAATGTGCTGAGTTGGAAGGGACACATCAGGATCGGCGAGTCCAACTCCTGGTCCTATGCAGGACACCCCAAGAGTCCTACGATGTTTCTGGGAGCGTTGTCCAAATGCTCTTTACAATATGTCAGCCTTGGGGCTGCGACCACTTCCCCGGGGATCCTGTTCCAGTGTCCGATCACCCTCTGGGGGAAGAACCTTTCCAGATATCCAAGCTAAACGTCCCATGGGAGAGCCCGAGCCGCTCCCTCGGGTCCCGCCATCCCGAGGGAATAATAACCAACCTTTTCCCCCTGTGCCCATCCTACGTTCCTTTTGCTCAGCTGCCTTTTGTTGCAAGCACAGCTCGAGCCTCACAGTGACTCCGGCAGACGCCGTGCCACAGGTAACCCGGCAGAACTCCTCACCGCGTCTCTGCCCGCCCGCCAGCCTTCGGACCGCCCCAGCTCCAGGAGCAGCTGGGAGCGAAGGGAACCGCGGCGGCAGGGGGAAATGCTCGGCACCGCGTCCCCGCTGCCGGGCGGCTCCAACGCCGCACCTCCGGCCCGATGTCCCCGGTCCCGCACCCCCGGCCCGGTGACTCCTCCCCGGCCTGCACTCCGGTCCCGCATCCCCTGTCTCGCACCCGGGCCCGGTGTCCCCTCCTGTCCCGCACCCGGGCCCGGTGTCCCCTCCCCGTCCCGCACCCGGGCCCGGTGTCCCCTCCTGTCCCGCACCCCGGTCCCGCATCCCCTATCCCGCACCCGGCCCGCTGTCCCCTCCTGTCCCTCACCCCGGTCCCGCACCCCCTGTCCCGCACCCGGGCCCGGTGTCCCCTCCTGTCCCTCACCCCGGTCCCGCACCCCCTGTCCCGCACCCGGGCCCGGTGTCCCCTCCTGTCCCTCACTCCGCTCCCGCAGCCGCGTCCCCCGTCCCCACAGCAACACGGACACGCCCCGCCCCCTCACACCCGAACAGCCAATCGAAGCCACGGAGCTCCGAGTGGCGGCCGCACTGACCAA
>VZRS01000935.1:4822-20698 GCA_013398055.1 Ifrita kowaldi | reverse complement strand
ACATTCCCAAAGCCCGGCAGGATCCCATCCCGACCCGAGGCAGGAAAGGGACATTCCCAAAGCCCGGCAGGATCCATCCCGACCCGAGGCACGGGGACATCCCCAAAGCCCCAGAGACATCCCTGACCCCTGGGCTGGTGCAAACCAGGGAGCACCGACCCCGGACACCCCTCAGCAGCTCTGGGACTCATCGTTCTTGCTGGGGACGGGTCAGCTCCAGGCTCCCCCATCCCCGTGGGATCCCGACCACCGCGGCCCACGGCGGGGCCGGAGCGGGGCCGGCGGCAGCGCAGCCCCGAGCGGGAGCCCACGCGCAGCCTAAAAAGGAAAGGTTTGGCCCCCGCAGCCAATGGAGCCGCGGGCGGCCCCGGGATGCTCGCAGGAACGCCAGGCATCCCACGGCACAGGCGAGGCCGGGAGCAGCGTGGGACGAGGAGGGGGCAATCCCTGCTCGGCCGCTGCGTTTCAAAACTCCCGGCGCCGGCCCAGCCCTCGGCACCTCCCTCGGGGGGAATGTTCACGCTCGGAACCTCTGGGGATGCTGCTGAGGATGGGCAAACCACGAAAAGAGGGATGGTGAGAGGGATTTGGATCCGTTCCCTTTCCTGAGGTGGAGATCAGCATCACTCCCTGCCCGCAGGAACCCCCCAGGACGCAGGACCCACCTTGCTACAGCCAGTAAATCATTCCTGCCACGGGCAGTTCATGCTCGGCTTCAGCTCCTCCCAAATCCAACCTCCTTTTGGGTGATGTGAAGGTGTGACAGCCACATCTGGCACAGCTGGAGAGCCAGGGTGGGCTTGTGGGGCACGGGCAGCAGTGCCAGGACATTGACATTCACTGACACACAAAGTGAGGGCTTGGGGTGAAAAAATGGGATGAAAAAGCTGGGAGCACTCAGGGAGCAGCTGGGCCCTGACCTGAGGAACTCCCTGCTCCAAGGAACATAGAAAATCCCCTGGGAAGGTTTATCAGTCCCTGGGACAACACAAAAGCGGTGATGTGCCACCAGCCCCTCTGCTGGAGCCGGCTCAGACCTGAGACCTGCAGGGATGTGGAGCTGGGATAAATCCCTTGGGATATTCCCAACAGATTTGAAGGAACTGCTGCTCTGCAAGATGTGATTCTGCACTTTGTGTCCCCACGCTGCTCCGGGGGAGCCCTCGGGGTGAGGAGCTGCAGAGAGCTGCGGGATGAACAATCCTACACGGAAACTGCACCCCGCTTCCGAGCATGGTTTAAATTAATTAGGTCTGAAACGAGTTCCCAGAGATGCCCCGAAGGCCCCTCGCTCCCCTCCCACCGCCGGGGCCAGCCTGTTCCCAAAAGCGACTTGGGAAAAGCTGGGAGCAGCAGCACTTGTCACGCAGGGGCTGCAGCAAACGCCGCAAAACCCCCAAAGAAACGGATTCCCTCCGAGCCAGAGCGCAGCCCACGGACAGAGCTCAAAGAAAACGAGCGGCACAGGAGGCCCGGCGCGGATAATCCCATCCATGTGTGCCCGAGGAACGCCGCGGGGCGCTGCCTGTACGAGCACACGGGGTAAGGACGGCGATGTTTGCACGGCAGGTGGGAAGGCGGCTCCAGCCCGCTCCCCTCCCCGCACAGCCATGTGCCGCCCAGCCCAGCCCGCTGCGGGATGGGGATCACGCCCAGCCCTCGGCACAGCTGCCTCCCACCTTGGAATGCCGCCGCTTCCCTCCCCGCCCAGGGCGGGGGCTCGGCACGGAGCACGGGGCAGGAGAATCTCGGCTTGGCACCCGACTAAAGCACCTCGGAGGAGGGTCCCGCACAACAGCGACGTCACGGAGCGCTCGGGTTTGGCAAGGACAGGCTTCCTGCTGCTTTGGCATGTGCGGAGGCAATCAGGCACGGGGATCCGTGAGGATGGAAGTGGGCAAAGCTGTTGGAATCCCAGCCCGGAGCGGCGATGGCGGCCAGGAGACCGAGCTCCTCCTGGCAACACCAGGGCATCCCCCAGCCAGGAGAAGGGATGGAGTGCCCAGACACCCCTAAACACTGCTGGGATGGTGTAAAGCAGGGCCACATCCAGGGATCTTCAGCCCTGGAACGCTGCAAGAGGGATCCCAAAGGAGGTCAGGGCCCTCTTCCCTCCCCAGGCAGACACACGAGTACCAGGAAGCAGCACTGAGCTCGTGTGGGGGTCAGAGGGGTCAGCAAGGCTGGACTTTAAACTGTAGGAAAGATTTATCTGCTCCTGGAAGCCGTGCCGAGACCAAGCAGCCGGGAAAGAGGGACAAAACAGGGCATGGGTTAAACTGGGCAAGTCCCAAAAGCACTTGAGGAGGTTTCCACACCTCAGGGCTGCAGCAAGTCACGGGCAAGCTCCCCAGGAGGCCGCTCCAGCCGTGCATTAGAGTTGAACAGTTGCAGTAGTGTTGGCTTCTGTCTCTGAGCTCCCAGCTGGCTTTTCCCCACTCCTGGAGCCCCAGCCCCATCCGCCAGCCCCACGCCGAGCACGGAGGTTCCAGGGGCTCCCACAGAGGGCAGGGATCCGATTCCAGCGTGGGGGAGGGAGGGGAGGGATCACTACACGGTAGAAATCATCTGCTACAGAAGGGAGCAAACTGATTCCCTAGGCCTAAAGGAAGGAGGGTGTTTCCCGGGAAGGGGTAAGGCAAGAGGCTTATCGGAGATCCATCAGCACCACGTCTCTCTCCACTATTGACACGTGGCTGCAGGTCTGCAAGAGAGGAGAAGAGGGGACAGGGGGTTATTCAGATGTTGCCACAGCTCAGGTGAGTCTCCTCTACCTCCTGACACAACCTGCAGCCGGTGCTTTCCCAGAACAGCCCTTGGATGCAGTTCCTTGGCTCACCCCACCTGCTGGCCCCGGCCGGTGCCACACAGCGACCACGGCAGGCCCCGAACACAAATCCCCGCCTCCAACAGCCCTTGGCTGCTGCCTCGCCCTGTTCCTGCTGCCAGGAGCTCTGCACCACACTTCCAGCACCCGGAAAACCTTGGGAAGCTCCTGCACCTCCACTCTGGGAACTGGGGACCAGCCCCTCCCAGGCTGAGGTCACAGCCCTGCACGTCAGCGTGGATTTAATTCAAGCGCAGCGTCCAACACGCCGACTCCCCACCCCGCAGCCCCCACGGCCCCGGGGGGCACTCACCGTGAAGAGAGGGGGGTCTTTGGGGTGGGGGTGGAACCCCTTCTGCCGGCAGGACGAGATCTCCTCCAGGCCGTGCTCCGTCAGCTTGAAAAACCCTGTCCTGGAGCAGAGGAACGGGAGCTCTGTAGCCCGAGCCTCTGCAGGGACAGGCACATGCCCTGGGCCCCACGGAGCACCTTTGGGGCTGCAGGAGCAGAGACTGAGGCTGAGGGACACCCCAATTCATGGGAAACTCCTCTCCCCAGCCCTGAACCTCCCGTCAGGGGTGGGCAACCCCTGCCCAGACACGGCCCCTGCAAACAGCTCCCAGGAGCTGTCCGGCCACACGGCTGAGCCGAGAGCTGGCATTTCATCCCCGCGCCAGGAATCTGAGAGGGGAAGGGTGTGGTTAACAGCCCGGGGAAGAGGGAAAAGCCTTCCCGGCCCACGCCCAGACTCGCTGCTGGCATCCGTACTCACTCCTGGTATTTGGGAGAGCACACGATGGCGATGGACTCTGGCAGCATCATCTGGTAGGAGCAGTGGGTGTGCAGGTCCACGCTGGACAGGAACGCCGTCTGCGTGGGGTGGGTCTGCAACGGGGACAGCACTTACAGCAGGCTGGGAAAACTGATCCCAAGGGAGCGTGTCTGCCAGGAGAACCCTGGGACAGGGCACAGGGGACACACCTGCACACCTGGAGTGCAATTCATGGAATCGTGGAATGGTTTGGGTTGGAGGGACCTTCAAGCCCATCCAGTTCCAACCCTGACACCTTCCACTATCCCAGGTTGCTCCAAGTCCCGTCCAACCTGGCCTTGGACACTTCCCAGCTTCTCTGGGAATTCCATCCCAGCCCCTCTCCACCCTCACAGCCAGGAATTCCTTCCCCATACCCCATCTAACCCTGCCTCTGGCAATGGGAAGCCATTCCCTGTATCCTACCACACTCCATGCTCTTGTTCTAAGTCCCTTCCAGCTCTCTTGGAGCCCCTTTTTTTTTTTTTTTGGATTGTCCCAAAACGTGTGCTCCTCTTTCCCATTTGGAGCTGCCTCCAAAGGGAGCTCTGCATTCCTGCCACATTCCATGGAAAATCCCACCTTCAGGCCACAACAACGTCCTTGCAGGGCACTTCACACCTTTCTCAAGTACAGCTCCGGGGGCTCAGCCCATCCCGCGGTGCCACAGCACTCCAGGATATCACATTCCATGGAGGATATCACATTCCATGGAGGATATCACATTCCATGGAGGGCTGAACAACCCCTCACTGCCAGCACCTCACCCAGCTCCTGCTGACAGCCACATTTCACACCTTCACTCCTGCTGGAAGCTCTTGCTCCTTTTGCTGCTTGGGTTTGTTTTGGGTTTTTTTTGGCCAAAACCAGCAGGAGGGTCAAAGGAATTCCGGAGGGTCCCCCAGCATGGCAGGGCTGTCACTGCAGAGGTGGCCCTGGAGCAGCCACTTGGAGCAGCAGCATTTCCCTGCCCAAGCCCTCGGGGCAGCTGCTGCTTTCCAGAGATTACTCAGCAGCTCCCAACGCTTTGCTTGGCACGGCTCCGACTGCCAAAGGCTCCGTGGGGACAGCGGGGCAGCCAGGGAGGAGCCTGCGACTGGCACAGCTCACAGCAGGGCACGCAGGGCTGCCTGCAAGGTGGCACCGCCCGGGGAGACAGCGGGGCAGAGCTGTCCCTGTGGCGGGGGGGCTCGGGATGCCCCCACGGTGCCACCAGAGTCGGCTTTCAGCTGGAGGAAACACGAGCTTCGTGTCCAAGATGCCACTTCCACAGAATCCCAGGAGGGTTTGGGTTGGAAGGGACCTCAAAGCCCATCCAGTGCCACCCCTGCCATGGCAGGGACACCTCCCACTGTCCCAGGCTGCTCCAAGCCCCAATGTCCAACCTGGCCTTGGGCACTTCCAGGGATCCAGGGGCAGCCACAGCTGCTCTGGGAATTCCATCCCAGCCCCTCCCACCCTCACAGAGAAGAGTTTTCTCCCAATATCTCATGTAAACCTTTCCTCTCTCCCTTTCAAAGGGCTTGATGCTTTAGGAAGGGACCCAGACATAAACCAGGCCTGGATTTCTCCATCACAGTAGTGAACAAGACTGCACCAGAGGGAGAAACCCAACCAGAGGCTGCTGCCCATTCCCTGCCATCTCCTCCTGTAACTTCTCCTCCACCAGCCCTTCCCCTTCGTGCTGGAGGCCAGGGAAGTGCCAGGGGAAGGAGACTCACGTGGATCCAGCCCAGAGTGACGAGGCCGTGCTGGTCCTGGATGACGAACAGTTCCTCCTCGTTCTCCGTGGTGCAGGAATCGGGGCCTCCCAGCTGCTTGGGGACGATGACGTGGGTGATGGTGAACTCGTTCCTCATCTGCAAGGCAGGGGCAGCACACGAGGCTGTTACCCCTGGACACGAGGGAATTTCCCAAACCTTGGGAACAAGCCCAGGGATGCACCCACCACCCGTTTGCAGGTGCAGCTCCAAGTTTCTGACAAAGGAGTCGCAGGATTTTCTCCCCGCTGTGCAGAGCCCTCACAGGAGCTCAGAGAAGTCCTGAACACCCCTCCCCAAACCAAGCTCTCCACTCAAAAGGGGATGGATGATGCCTCATCCCCAAACCATCCCCAGCGTCTGGAAGCAGCTGGACTGCAGGAAGTTGCTACATCAAACAACTTCATTTCAAAGCAAACTCGTGTTGAGTGACTCAGGGCAGATGGGCTGGAGCTGCCAATAAAACCTGGGCACGCAAACTCTGGGGGACAGCAGTGTCCTGTCAGCCTCATCTGCCTGAGGGTCGCCAGCTGGGACACCTAAAGGACAAGTGCCTGCAGCTGCACTACCAGGAATGCCACCAGGAATGCCACCAGGAATGCCACCAACGGGAGAGAAGAAGCTGAATGGGGACTCAGGCGGGCACCTCACTCAGGGTGGGGAAATCCCAACCCGAAAACGAGGAAAAAGGGAGAGGCACATCATCCCTAACGCTCACAGGGAAGCCTGAAACCACACTGAAGAATTCCAGGACAAAAATCAGGGTCCCTGAGCCATTTCCAAAGCCATGGCACTGTGACAAACAGTCCTTTCGGGGTCTCCATCGGGGCTGTGCCCTTACCAGCTTCCCGCAGAGGATCCCGCAGGTCTCCACGCCCCGCACGGTGTTGGCATCAGCCAGCTGCAGGAATTTCTGGCACAGCTCCCTGGGGACAATGACCTGGCGAAGGACATCCACGCCTGCATCTGCGGGGAGAAGGGCAGCACAGGGAGCCATGAGTCAGGAACGCTGGAGAAATGGTCCCTCAGGGCAGGATCTGAGGGGATGAGAGTGAGAAAATCCTCCTGGGAAGATAAACTCCCCCTGCAGTGGCGGGCACAGAGAAATGTGTCACTGTGACAGTGGTAAAGGACAGGCAGCACTTCTTTCAGAACAGGGAAAGGGATGTGGGGAGGGCAAGGAGCCTTCAGCAGGGTGTCAAAAGGAGGGTTTTGTTAGCAAAAATGAAACCACACACGCTTAGAAAATGTGATTTAAAGCAGGACATGTCCCTGGGCAAGACCCAGCCACTGGACACGTCTGAATCAGCATTTTGGAACCACATTTAGTCGAATTTGGTCAGGAGGAGAATTCAATCAGCCCAGCCAGGAACTAAACCCCAATCTCCAACAAATATTTGGATCCAGGAAAGGCAAACAGGCTGCAGACCCTGGAACAGCAGAGAGATTGGGCTGGAAAGGCAGGGAGGGCACATTCCCAAGGGGAGACAGCTCTCCCCAGCCCTGTGAGCGTCCACCGGACAACACCTTGGGAGAGGAAACCTCCACGAGGGATGGAGCCACGACCAGGTAATTCCAAGAGCCTCCCAGAGAAATTGGCAGTGTTTGGCTCAGCCCCAGCAGGGAGAAGGGATGCTCCAAGAGGTACTAACTGTTCTCCGTGCTCCCCAAAGCACTGGGCTTCAAAGATCTGTCCACAACAGGAGGTTTGGACGGGACAGTCCCCGCTGATGGACTCGCTGGGTGAACTGGAGAGGCCGGAACCTTCGGGGTTAAATCTGTTGGGGGCTTTTCCACACCAGGGATGAGGGGTCCATCCACGGACTGGGGACTGGGCTCTGGCTTTCCAAATTCCTGCACTATCCTCAGGCGCTCCTTCTCCAGCTCCTGCCGCCGGATCATCTCCTCGAAGGCATGGAACTGCTCCTGCTCTGCCTGCTGCTGCTTCATCAGGGCTACCCGAGTCTTCTCCTCCTCCAGCTGCTGCTGCAAAGCCAAGGGGTGTGCAAGTTACTCTTCTGCCTCCTGCTGCGAGGAGAAACATACCCAGGGACAGGAGCAGAGAGGGGGACACCGGCCTGGGGCAGACCCACAGCCATTCCCAGGTTATTTCTAAAAGCTCTGCAAAAGGTCACCAGCAAACAGAGCTTTCTGCAAGGAAACTTCAGCTTGCAGAGCACAGATCCAGAGCCAGCTGCACTGAGGGCAGGAAAACCACTGCCTCACCCTCCCTCTTCCATGGAATTACAATCCCAGGTTGATTTCCCCCCATGCTGTCTCTAAAGTCCCACTTGCCCTGAGTGTCTGCTTTGCCCACAGAACCCCAGAGCTGCCCACGCTGAGTTTCTGCACTGTAAGACCTGGATGTCACATTGGGACAAAGAGAGCAAACCAAGCAGACAGCCCCAGTTCGGGATGGACGAGGAAAAGAGCCAGGGACAGCTCTGACAGAGCCACCCACGGTGACAGCAGGGGACGAGCCTGGAGCCTGCAGGCTGGGGACATTCCCGAGCACCCAGGGAGCCCTGGAGAGCTGCCCCCTTGCAAACCCTGTGAGGCTGAGGGGCTCCTGGGGAGCACAGGCCTCCAGTCTCCTGTCACTCACCTCCTGCTCCTTGTACTTAGCATAGTCCTTGGCGTACCTCTTTAACAGCTCCTCCTTGAGCTCTTCGGCTCGGGGAAAGGCTACTTCCTTCAGTTTCTGGGGGAGGAAACACAGGGTCAGAGCGGGGCAGCCCCAAGGCAAGAAAAACACAACCTGAGCAGCTGAAGAGTCCAAAAACCACCACCAAAATCACCGAGCAGGAGCTCAGGCAGTGCTGCCCTGTCCCCACTTACTTTGACCGTCTCCCTCTTCTCGGGAATGACGGCGCTTTTGTAATCGCGGTGCTGCGGCAGCTTCTCGATGAAGAGCCTGGAAAAACGGGAGAGAAGCCGCAGGTCTGAGTCAGGGCAGGGCTCAGCAGCATTTTGGGGGAGCCCTGTGCTCCCCATCAGGGCAGTCTGTCTGTCTGCAGGGAGCCCTCCATCCCATAACGGCCCCCCAAGCTCTGCACAGCACTCAGGAGGACCTTGCCTGATCCCAAGGGAGTGCCCCACACAGGTTTTCCTTCCACCTGGCCTCCGGAGATGATCCTCAGGGATAAACACGTTTGTTTGGAAGAGAACCATTAATAAGCTGGTCTAAAGCACCAAGGACACAGAGGTGATTGAGGAAGGCGCTCGGGCACCTGCCGGCACCTGGGAGCATCCCGGGATTCCACCCCAGCTCCAGGACTCGGCTGACTCAGAGCTCACCGTCCTTCTGCATGGAGGGACGAGGAGTTTGGGCACGAGGGGAAACTAACTCAGACCTTGCACAGGGAAATCCTGCAGGTGAGTTAAAAGCAAGTTCCCAACAGCCCCAGCTGCTGCAGCGGGAGCACCCCAGGTATTCCAGGCAGGAGGGAGAATTCCGTGCTGGCTTTGGGGAAGGAAATCAAGACTGAGCTCAGTGTGGGTGTGAATGGGTTAATCCTCAGCTTCTCTGCACCTGGGGTAACTGCTCTCCCCCTCAGAGAACCCCAGGATGGGTTGGCTTAGAAGGGATCTCAAAGCCCACCCAGCCCCACCCCTGCCATGGCAGGGACACCTCCCACTGTCCCAGGGTGCTCCCAGCCCTGTCCAGCCTGGCCTGGGACACTCCCAGGGATCCAGGGGCAGCCACAGCTGCTCTGGGCACCCTGTACCAGGGCCTCACTGCAGGGCCACAGTGAGATCCTCCCATGGAGCTCTGCAAGCACTAAAACAAGGAGGAAATCCCACAAACGAGGGGCAGTTCACGCTGGCTCAGCTCTCTGAGGCTCGCCAGGCTTGAGGCATCTCGAGTTAATCTGTGACCAAGCCCCCAGCGGTGACAGGGTGAGCTCTGGGTGGGCTCAGGGTGAGCTTAGCTAGGCCCTTCTCTCCTGCACGTGGAGCTTTGCTGGCTCTGGGCATCCACAAAGCTTTGGGGAGAACCCAAAACCCCTGCCCTCCTTCCTGCCTCTTGGCAGTGCTGCTTCAGCATCCACAGGAGGATGTTCCAGCTCCTCCTTTCCAGCAGCCTCCTGCCCAGGCACAGGGAATAAGGGAATAAAGGACCAGACCGTGCCACAGAGAGCAGCACAAACCAACCGAGCAAAGCCAAGCAGGAAAAACTCAGGGGGCACAGAAACCCCGAGAAACCTCTGCGTGTGCAGCAAACAAACCCAGCTGCTCCAAGCCCTCAGGGACAAGGAAGGAATTTCTGCCACCCGGAATGCCCCCGGTGAGGATGCAGGATCAGCAAAGCCAGGACACAGCCTGGGGCCGTGGAGGGGCCGTGGAGGGGCCGTGGCTCCCTCCCAAAGCCCCAGCGAGGTCCCCGCTCCCAGCTGGGGGTGTGAAGTAGGTCACTGTGCCGAGGAGACACAACAAGGCCCCGAGCGCTGCCAACAGCTCGTAGATTAAAATGGAAGGGATTAATTAAGAAGGATTAAGAGCAGATGCTGGCCTGGGCAGGATGGAAAAACCAGCAGAGACAGCTGGGTTTCCACAAGTCAGGAAGCGGGGGGGAAAAAAGTGGGCAGGAGGATGAGAGGAGGGCTCAGGCAGCCAGAGGAAAACTCCGGGACAAGAGCAGCAGTGGCGGGCTGGGATGGGGCAGAGGAAGGGCTGCAACAGCTCAGGTTTCCTATGGACAGCCCTGCTGAGGCTTGGCAAGACCAAAACCTGCAGCTCCCATGGCCAGGAGGTTTTTGCTGGTTGAAACCTCTGCCTGCTCCCGAGCCCGAGGCAGCAGCAGCTGTTTGGCACCGAGCAGCCACAGCCGGGGCTATTTTTAAGCACAGCTCTGGTGCCCAGGCCAAGCCGGTGGCTCTCGAGGCCCTTGTGACACCCCCACGAGTCCCCGGGGCTGGGCCGAGCAAACCGAGGAGCCCCAACACTACAGCAAAGCTGTGAATTGTTACTTTTTTCTCTCTTATTTGGCCCTACCAAAGCCAACCCTGTGTTCCTGCTGGTGATTCAAGGGAAACACCCACTTGAGGCAGAAGAAGCTGCTCAGGACGAGAAGCAAGGCAGGACTTGCAAGGTGACAAGACACGTGCTGAAAGGCCTGGAGATGGTTATAGAATCCTGGGATGGCTTGGGTTGGAAGGGACCTTAAATCCCATCCAGTGCCACCCCTGCCACAGGCAGGGACACCTCCCACTGTCCCAGGCTGCTCCAAACCCTGTCCAGCCTGGCCTGGGACACTGCCGGGGATCCAGGGGCCTCCCCACCCTCACAGGGAACAATTCCTTCCCAATATCCCAACTAGCCCTGCTCTCTGGCAGTTTAAAACCATCCCCCCTTGGCCTGACACTCTCTGCCTGTATAAAAAGTCCTTTTCCCTCTTTTTTATAGCCCCTCTTTTGGGAGTGGATGGGGCTCTGAGAACTCCCCAGAGCCTTTTCTTCTCCAGGCTGAACACCCCCAGCTCCCCCAGCCTGGCCCCATTCCTAGAACAGGGAGAGCAGAGCAAATCCATGAGAGGCCCCAGTAAATTCCCAGTGCCTCCTCCTGCTCTCTGGATCAGGACACCTACAAAACATCAAACCTATAGCTTGAGCTCCAGCTTCCCATCTTCGCTGGAAGAAATGACGGTGGCATTCGGTTCCTATCTTTGGACAATCCAGGGTAGGAGCTCGCATTTGTCAGCACGGGAGAAATCCCACCAAGGGAAGGTTTTCCACCCTCCTGGCAGCCCAGCAGCCAGGCTGGAAATGCCAGGAGCGTTTGAAAGCTGCTGGAAATACAACCCAGCACCTCTGGCTGCTACAATGAAACGGCCTCTAGTTCATTTGTTTAGTTAAAAAGTTTCTCCTTCGGCCCCGGCTGCGTAACCGGCCTGGAAAGCTTCCCAAAGGTTTTACACTTCCCAGGGCCCTCGCCACCATGCCCATAAAAGCTCAGGAAGTGCGAGGCGGGGAGGAAAGCTAATCAGAGAAAAATGCGTTGGGTTTAAGGGGCAGGAGCCCTGAACATGGGGGCAGGGAGGGAAAATGCCCACGGAGATGCCAACCATAGTTCGGGTGAGTGGGCACAGCACAGACCGCAGCAGTGGCACCGGGTGGAAGCAGGAGGGACAGATTTAGGGGGAAAACCCTACAGGAACAGGACTCTGTGCTGCTGGGATTGGAGTTTCCATCCCGTTAAACACCGACGGGCACACAGCTGTGTTGGGGGGGCTGCACTGTGCTCCTTTCAAACACATCCCCGAGTGGTCCCTGCTCCTGGAGGAGGAACTCGCTCCCTGCTGTGGAAGGCTGTAGTAACCTCAGAGTAAAACAGGCTCAGAGCAAAACAGGCTTCTCCTTTATTAGAGGAGAACACCACAGCCCAGCCTCGATCCTTCCAGTAGATACCGGATACAAAAATCCCTGAGCACGGATCCCTGCCCAGCCCCAGGATGTCACAGCCGACCCAGAGGAAATCTGAGGTCAATTCAGGTGATGGAACACCTGCAAACTTTGATTACAGGGGGATAAAATCTCTCTGCTGCTGACAGGAGTCTCCGGAGGGCCAGAGCAATCCAAGATCAGCCTGGTTCCCAGGGGAATCCAATTCCCATACACACCAATGTCTCAAAGGGGTGTCAGAGGATGGTGCCAGACTCCTTCCATTGGTGCCCAGTGACAGCACAAAGAGTGATGGCCATAAAATAAACCACAAGAAGTTCCACCTCAACAGGAGGAAGAACTTCTTTCCATGGAGGGTGGCAGAGCCCTGGAACAGCTGCCCAGGGAGGAGTCTCCCTGTCTGGAGACATCCCAAACCCACCTGGACGTGTCCCTGTGTCACCTCCTCCAGGTGACCCTGCCTGGGCAGGGGGTTGGACTGGATGCTCTCCAAGCCAAACCACTCTGGGATTATGGATCCTGCCAGCTGCATCTGTGGGTTTGTGCCTCACACCTTTACCACGTCTCCTGCTCAGTCCCACCAGCTGCAGCACCCAAAATCCCTCAGCAGCAGAGCTCCGGCCAGAACCGCGAGTTCTGCGCTTCTCCCAGCTCACCAAGACCTTGCAGCACAGCTCTGGCCAGAACCCTGAATTCTGGACTTCTCCCACCTCACCAAGACCTTGCAGCAGAGCTCCAGCCAGAACCCTGAATTCTGGACTTCTCCCAGCTCACCAAGACCTTGCAGCAGAGCTCCGGCCAGAACCCTGAATTCTGGACTTCTCCCACCTCACCAAGACCTTGCAGCAGAGCTCTGGCCAGAACCCTGAGTTCTGGACTTCTCCCACCTCACCAAGACTTTGGGGTGCCCGGAGAGGCTCCCAACACCCCTCCCCAAGCCCGGGACCCCCCGCAGCCCCCCGGGGCTCTTACGTGATGTACTTGTTGTAGAGGATGAAGGCGTGCTCGATGTTGCCCTCCTCGCGGTACACCGTGGCCATGCGCAGCATCTCCACGCCCGAGCGGAAGTAGCGCCGCGGGGGGATGTCCTCGCTCACCTCCACGCTGCTGCCCGCCTGGATCAGCCGCCGCACGCGCTCCTCCGGCGGGAGGCTGGCGCTGCCGTGGCCGGGCATGGTGACACACATGGGCCGTGCTCGGGCTCTGCGGAGGCAGGGAGGCAGCGACATCAAAACCGGTGCAAAACGGACAAGGGAGGACCCCGAGTTTGAAGGAGACGCAGGGGCAGCGAGTTCTGGCCCCTGCTCCTGCACAGGCAGCCCAGCAACCCCACAGTGTCCCAACGCTCCCAGAGCTCTGGCAGGGCCCCTGACCAAACCCTGGGGAGCCTGTTCAGCTCCTGACCACAGGAACTGGCACTGGACAGTCCCGAAGCGCCTCATCCAGTTTCCTCAGGATTGTTTTTCCTTGACAAAAATCACCCCCTGCTCAGCAGAAAAGCCTTTAATCCATGGGCCAAGCTATGTCCTGAGGGAGGAACCTCGGAGAAGCCCAGCTCTTTTTGGGCACAGCATTTGGATACAACCTGAAAACCAGACACGCACTCAAGGTCAGTCCCTGGATGTGGATTCCAAGCTCTGACCCCTCCAAATCCCAGTCAAAGCAGCTCTTCCTTCCCGGCTGTTTCTGCCCAGCGCTGGTCCCCAGTTTGGGGTGACCATGACCGAGGAGTGCCGCTCAGACCGGAGCAGCAGCAGCTCCACACGGGGCTTCAGCCCTGCCGTGCTTTCCCTGACAGCGCCGGGATCCTCCCAGATCCGTCCTCACCCAACAGGCTCCATCCCAAACCTGCAATCCCTCTCTGCCCGTGCTGTGGGAGGCACTCCCGTCACCCCAGGAATGCACCACGACCTGATCCCGGTGTGCAGGAAACCTCCACGGCAGGAGCCGGGGGAGGCTGAGGGGAGGAAGCGCCAGGGCTGAGGGGCAGCGAGCCCAGAAATCCTCCACAACGCTCCTCCTCCTACAGCAAAAGCAGCTTTTCCTCGGAAAAGCCACCCTGGACCAAGGTAAGGGTTAAACTCGCTGTGAAACTGCAGGGCTGAGCCTCGAGCACCTCCACTGCCACCTGCACTGCGCCAGGAACTACCGAGGCACCTTCCTGAGGCAGGGAAAGGTCCCAGCGGGCCCTGGGAGAGGAGGGGAGCCCCTCTGGGGGTTACCCCGGAGCGGGAACCCCTTTTGGAGGGCAGGCAGATCCGCCTTTCCCAGCCCACACCCCGCGGGAGCCTCTTGTCCTGTGGGATTCAGCCCTGCCGGAGGCTCCCGGGCCGAAGCCACAGAGCTCCGGGGCGGCTTCAGCTTCCCCCCAGCTCTGCTCTGGTGCTTCGGGTTCAGCTGCTCCCCAAGCCAGAGCCCTGAGTCCCTTCCCCGGAACAATCCCCTGCCAAGTCCCACGGTCCTTCTCCCCCGGGGACAACAGACACCGCTCACAGCCCGGAACTCCCCAGAGCCCCCCTCCAGTTCCCACTGCACCCCTCAAAACCAAGTGCCCAAATCACCCCACCCACACCAAACTGCAGCCCCCAAACTCCAGACCCTCCCCAGCTCACCAGGATGACCCCTCCCCAAAATCAGAGCGCTCCAGAAGCCCCCCCCGGCTCCGCAAGGGAGAGCAGGGAAGACCCCCCGTCCTGACTGTCACCCCCAAACAGCCCCGTCCTGACTGCCACCCCCAAACAGCCCCACGGCACCGCTGAGGCGTCCCACAGCCACCCCCCCGATGCGATTCTCCTTCCTAAGGTACATATCCCACAGCCGGAACACTCCTGAGCGGCTCCCCCTCCATGAAGGGAAGATCCCAGACTCTCCCCGACCGGACCTCCATGCGAGACCCTCCGGCCCCCCCGACCGGAGCCCTCCTGGCGCGGTCTCTCAGGAGCGGTCGGGACGCTCCAGCACCGCGGCGCCGGCCCCTCAAGCCGCCCCCGATGCTCAGAGGGACCCCCTTGGCAGAGGCCGGGACCCCCCATCCCGGAGGGGCCTCCCCGACCCCGGCCCATCCCTGACCTGGCGCGCGCCGCCGCCGTTTCCCCTCAGCACTTCCGGGTTCTTCCCCAACCGCAGCGCCACCGCCCCGCCTCGCTCTCAGCAGCCAATCAGAAGCCGTCTTAACATCCGGGGATGTAACGCCCACTGCCCACTTCCGCCCGGCCGCGCAGCCGTTTCCTTCCCCTTAGCGGAACGTCGTGCGTCATGACGTCACGCCTTAAAGGGCCAGCGCCCCGCTCCGCCCCGAACCCGGCCGTTCTCACCCCAAAATGGAGCGAGGGCCCCGCCCGAGCCCCCCGCGCCCGGCTCAGGCCCGTCCAGGGGGAGAAATGACTGCTCCACACCCAGGCTCGAGTTTGCACACCGTGGAAATTTACTTTAGCAAAAGTGGGTAAAAAGGAGAAAAAAAAATCTCGTGTTTTCAGGCTGAATCCTATTTCTCATTATGTACTGAGGAAATCAACAAAAGCCCGTTTTGTTGAATGTTATAGGGATGCTTGAGGACGTCTCTTTAGGATTATTCCAGCTCTGGTCGAGTCTGTTTATTTTTATTCCCCGCATCCCTCACGGATCAGACTCTGCACAGCATCGGATTAAAAAAATTCCTTGTAAAAGCATCGGGGGGAGCAAGAAAAACCAGAAGATTAAAAAAATAGCCCTGTTAAGCTGCCCCATACGTGGGCCGGCAGCTCCTGGCTGAGTCCCAGCTGCTCCTGGCAGGGTTTTCCTCGAGCACAGCGTTCCCTGTGCTGTCAGGACGTTTCCTGCTCCGTCAGTTCGTGTTCCCTGCGCCGCTGCCGGCATTTCCTGGGCGCTGTGAGCTCCTGGGGCGGGCAGGGCTGGGGGCTCTGGGGGGGGAACAGTCCCTTGTGCTTCTTCTTGGGGGGTGGGGAAACGCAACAGTTCCTTGGGGCCGGACTGCAGGGCTGCCTCTGCTCCGGCTGCTCCAACTTCTGCTGCCTCTGCTCCGGCTGCCTCTGCTCCCACTTCTGCTGCCTCTGCTTCGGCTGCCTCTGCTCCCACTTC
>VZRS01000934.1:167800-198036 GCA_013398055.1 Ifrita kowaldi | reverse complement strand
CCTTCCTTCTGTCCTTCCTTCTGTCCTTCCATCTATCCGTCCTTCCGTCCCTCCGGCCGTGCTGCTCCGCGTGCGTGGGACCCGCCCTCCCTGGGGAGCGCCAGGGCCGTGCTGGGGAGTGCTGGGGGCATCTCAGTTGTCTTCTTCTAGACCAGCACTGAGCACAGGGGTAGCGTGAGGCACCACCTGACTGCTCCTGTTGGCCCATTTGTGCCTCAGAAACTGATGGGAATGAGTGCTTTGGGCACCAGTGAGACCTGTCTGCTGGCCACACTCAGGCCTGGTGCCTCTCCAGGTATCTGCTCATCATGTGCCAGTTCAGGGCAGCTCTTTCATCTCTGTGTGTTGGAAACTGGGCAGAGGCTGCCAGAATCCCTGTCCCCTGTGACCAGTGCAGCTGCTAGGATAGGATGAATCCTTAGCAATGTGCCCTAGAAGATGCCAGGGGTGCAGGTTGGCTGCTCCTTAGGCTGCTGAGCCACCAAAGCACGAGCAGGTGAGGAAGGAAAGCTTTGCTGTGGAAGCCGTGAGGATCCTGCCCAGGCCTTGCACACAGCCACGTGTTCCATGCTGGCAGAGCTGTGCTTTAGCAGTGTGCCCAGCCCTGGGGGTGCCTGCCACGCTGACACTGCCAGGCCAGCTTCCTGCAGTGCAGAGAGGGCTTGCTTGGTGCTGGAAGGAAATACTTGTGCAATGGGAAGTGACGAATGCGAGGCCACCCCACTGACCTGGTTCAGTGTTGCATTAAATCACTTAAAAGCATTTTATTTTTAACTGCTTGTGACTGAATCACGTCCTGCTACAAGGGGTGTGTCAAAAATGAGCAAGATCTGGGTAGCCTGGGTCAGGAATCTCTGATTTTAGAGGTTGCCTCGTGTATTTAAACAACACATATGTTGATCTGCTCTCTAAAATCACACAGATTGTGTTGCAAATGTAGCTGCTCACATGTCAGTGGCTTGTTTAGTACAGCTGTGGTGCAGATCTAAAGAAAAGTACATTGTCCAGTGGTGTCCTCGTGTTCGGGTCGCTGCTGTTCCCATCTGCTCCTGTTGTGTGTGATGTGTAGATCAGGTGTGATGGTTACAGTATCCACTGCTGTTGTTGCTCTGGTTGATCCCCAAGACCTGTGAGTTGTGGTTTGCTGGTGCTGTGCTCCAGTTAAATGTTGGAGATGGACATCTGGCAATCTGATGACCTAGAGCACCACATTGCTAAAAAAGATTGTTTCTGAGAAGTGTCAAACAGCAACTTTCTTCAAAAGGAAACAAGTCATTGATTTAAAATTTTCCAGTACTGCAAACATTGGAAGCTGTAAGAGCTGGCGTTGGTTTCATGTGGAACTGTGTGTTCTCTCTGCAGTTTTTGAGGAACCTGAAGATCCTAGCAGCAGATCATTTTTTTCAGAAATAATATCCTCGATATCTGATGTGAAATTCAGCCACAGCGGGCGATACATGATGACAAGAGACTACCTGTCTGTCAAGGTGTGGGACCTCAACATGGAGAACAGGCCCGTGGAGACCTACCAGGTATGGCACTGGCGTGTCCCGAGCTGTCCCTCGTGTCCCCGTGCCCCATGTGCGTGTCCAACGCGTGTCCTGTCCCCAGGTGCACGAGTACCTGCGCAGCAAGCTGTGCTCCCTCTACGAGAACGACTGCATCTTCGACAAGTTCGAGTGCTGCTGGAACGGCCCCGACAGGTGAGGGGCTGAGGGGGCTCGGGTGCCCCAGCACCTGGAGCTCGGGGTCCAGCCTGGAGAGGACCCGAGCTGGGTGCTCTGAACGGGAGGGTGCAAACCGCTCCAAGTCACCGAGGCAGAAACCCAGAAATGGCCCTGCAGCAGGCAGTTGACACAGATGAGGTTGCTGGGGCTATCCCTGCCCCTGTGCTCAGAGCTGGAGCCCAGCACAGGAAGGACCTGGAGCTGCTGGAGCCAGGCCAGAGGAGGCTCCAAATAATCTGAGGGATGGAGCAGGTCTGCTGGGAGGGAAGGCTGGGAGAGCTGGGGGTGTTTAGCCTGGAGAGGAGAAGCTCCAGGGTGGCCTAAGTGTGGCCTCACAGCACCTGAAGGGGCCAGCAAGAAACATGGAGAGAGACAATTCACAAGGGCCTGGAGTGCCAGAACACAGGGAGTGGCTTCCCACTGCCAGAGGGCAGGGCTGGATGGGATATTGGGCAGGAATTGTTCCCTGGGAGGGTGGGCAGGCCCTGGCACAGGGTGCCCAGAGCAGCTGGGGCTGCCCCTGGATCCCTGGCAGTGTCCAAGGCCAGGCTGGACATTGGGGCTTGGAGCAGCCTGGGACAGTGGGAGGTGTCCCTGCCATGGCAGGGGTGGCCCTGGAGGGGCTTTGGGGTCCCTTCCAACCCAAACCAGTCTGTGGCTTCTGTTGACATGGGACAAAGGGGTAGAGGAGCACCAGGAAGATCTGCTCTGCTCACATTCAGATGCACAAAGTGTACCTGCAGCTGAGCACCAGTGGCAGGAGGGGACACGGGGGAACACCTGCTAGAGGAGAAGTGGTGCAGTGGAAGCAGTGCTGAAGTCCCAGAGGAACTGAGCAGGTGTCGAGAGGAGAGGAATGCCATCAATGTGGTCTGACACTCACGTGTAAGAGAGAAAGGAGGGGGTGGATTTTATTTCTAACAAGATCTGCCTTTTTCCTTGAACCAGTACAATCATGACTGGATCTTACAACAACTTCTTCCGGACGTTTGAGCGGAACACGCACCGGGACACCACCCTGGAGGCGTCCCGGGAGAGCAGCAAACCCCGTGCCATCCTAAAGCCACGCAAAGTGTGCACAACTGGGAAGAGGAAGAAGGACGAAATTACCGTTGACAGTCTGGACTTCAACAAGAAGATTCTGCACACAGCATGGCACCCCTCGGAGAACATCATCGCTGTAGCTGCCACCAATAACTTGTATTTATTCCAGGAAAAGATTAACTAAGGATGGCTGCCCGCGGACAGAGTCTCGTCTCGCATAGTTCAGCTCAGTTGTTTATCTGTAACAGAAGGCCTTGTTGTCCTGTCAGTGAGGAACATTGATGCACTTACTTCCCTTGAGCTATCGGAGAGCATCTGGCCTGGCTTTGAGTTCCTGGCATGGTTCTGCCTTCGGTGGGGTGGGAGCGTCCACGCGGCTTTCGGGGAGGACCCTCCGAGGCAGAATTGGTGGACAGTGCTCAATGAGGCCAACACTCAAAACAAATGTATTTATTGATGTCTGAGCCTTCCTTTCCAGTTTATAGACCAAAAAATTTAACACCTGAGAAGAAAAAGTTGTCATAAAAGTGTAATTTCTCTCTCTCGCTCTCTCTGCTGTAATATTTGGGCCTTTCAGAACATTTCTCGTGCTTGATGCCTGTACATTCCTCCTCGGGCCTGGGGCCAGGGTCTGCCCTCGGAGCACTGCGGCAGGGCTTGAGGCAGGGTCTAGGCAGGTGTCCATGGCTATTTACTCACCAACTGTACCTATAACCACACCTTCGGTGGAAACCACTTAATAAATAACAGCCTCTCAAACGTGTTCTTAGAGCTGGAGGGATGTATTCAGTCTTCTTTTTGTATTGCATGTCCTGAGCTGGTGCAGAACAGTTCTGGTGGCACCTCTGACAGGGTTTGCCCCAAAACACCGAGTTTTTGGCAGACTAATAACAAACTTTTTTGTGTAGTATTTCAGATTCTAAATTTAGAGTTTCCATGGCATTGTCATAGAGTTGGAGTTGCACTGGATTTGTTGTCAAAGGCTCTGTGTGTGCCAAGTAGGAGATGGAAAGGGTCCTAGAAACATCCACAGCCTTAACCAAGTGTCGGCCTTGCACGGAGGGAACCGAAACATCGACACCTTCTCTGCTTTGAGGATAAAAATGCAGCTTCTCTGGTGCATCTCACCCTCAGCCAGAGACGGACCTGACGTGCATTATGGTTTTTAACCTTTTTAGTATTTGTCACGAAGGGAACAGTTTATTTTAAATATTTGGCGTAGTATCTTGTATTTCCCAGTGCAGCTCCAGAGCCACTCGGGGCTGTGCCGCAGCACAGCCGGGCTGGGCTGCCCAGGAAGGGCCACGCTGAGCCCGAGCTGGCAGGACAGCGGCTGCTGGAGCTCTCTTGCTCACTTGTTTTAAGCCTTAGGTACTGTTTCTTTTTTTGTTGGTTTTTTGGTTTTGTTTTTTTTTTTTTTCTTCCAAAGAGGCCTAAATCACATCCCCTTCCCCCAGATGAGCCCGGGGCCAAAGGGCCCTGGAGCTGCCGGCACGTCCAGCAGCCCCCAGCAGCCAGAGGCTGCACTCTGCCATGTGCCTGCAGCCTGGGAATTCCTTCCCAGAGCCCCAAGCTTTCCCCCAGCAAGTCCCAAGTGTGGTTACACTCCGTTTTCCCTGGAACAAAGGCATGTTCCAGTCCCAAGAGCAAACTGTGGCCGTCCCACCCCTCCCGGTACCGCCCCCCGAGCCGCTGGGTCCCAGGAAGGTGGGAAGGACAAACCCTGGGGTTCTCCCAGGAGAGGTTCAGTTTGGTCAGTCCGATGCTGTACATTGGTTGTGACACTCTGGAACGCTGCAGATGCGGAACTGGGGGGTCGCCGAAGCCTTGATCCGACCACGTTCCCAACGCCCGCTCGAGCCAATCCGTGGGGTTGTACATAATTGTTCAGTTCTTTTGACCAAAAAGTTTAATAAATTTTAAATGTTTACCTGGCCGTGCTCCCTGTGTTTTGACAACATTTCCTTCCGTGTGGGAGGGAGTTGGCTGCATGGGCCATCCCAAGGGGGGGATGTGTTTCCAGTTGGGATGGTTGGTTTGGAGTGGCCAGAGCTGCTGCCCATGCTCCAGGACACAGCAGCGCTGGCTGGCGTGGATCTGTTCTTCAGCAAATATAAGTGGAATATCAGTAATAAGGATATGATGGAATCTCCTATTCTATAGAAGATCCCTATAGGATATATTCTATAGGAGATTCCTATAGCCCTGTTTGCTTGTACCACTTTCAATTAGTTTTCGACTATTCTCATGGAATTTGTATCCTTTTCATTTTATCTAAAGCCGGATTTTAGTGTCGAGTTTGATAAAACTGCTGCCTAGTGGAGCACCCTGGTCTAGTGAAAGGTTGTGCCCCCCATGGCAAGGGGTGGAACTGGATGGGCTCTAAGGTCCCTCCCAACCCAAACCCTTCTGGGATTGTGTTTCTGCCCCATGGCTTTGGGCAGTCCCACCCACGGAAGGTCAAGGACGTGGGCTCAGCCCCTCGGTGACAATCATGCCATGAAATTCTAATTAAAATCCACATCAGTGAGGAATGAGTGAGCATGGAACTTTTCAGTACCTCTGAGCCCTCACTGTGCCTGAGCAGGAGCCAGCACAGCCCCAGGGGCGTGACCTGGGGAGGAGGCAGCTGGGGGACAGTGGCAGTGAAAAAGGGACACCGTAGTTTAACCCCTTCCCATCTCCAACCAAAGCCCAAACGTTTGCTCAGCAGCGATTTGCTGCTCAGTCACACAGCAAACAAAGCAGCACCGGGGCCTTTGGGAGCTCTGATCCCACCTTTGCTTTTGGCTCCAGCCTCAAGGGCAGAGTTTGGATTGGAGATTAGAAACAATTCCTTCCTGGAAAGGGCTGCCCAGCCCTGGCACAGCTGCCCAGGGCAGCGGTGGAGTCCCCATCCCTGGAGGGATGTAAAAGCTGTTTGGAGGTGGCACCTGGGGACGTGGGTCAGTGGTGGCCTTGGCACGGCTGGGAATGGTTGGGCTCAATGGGCTCAGAGAGCTTTTCCAACCTCAACAATTCCATAGTTTTCAGCTCCTCAAGAGCATCACACCCCTGTGTGTGGGAGCAGGGAGTGCAGGTTACCCAGGGCCTGCTGAGGTTGGCTTGATGCTGTTTCTATGGAAACTCCTCAGTTCCGTGTCAGTGACCAGTGGGAAAGGGGCAGGTAGAGGCCAAAAGCCTCATCAGCCCCTCTCAGCTGTTACTGGAGAAAAAGGAATGAGGAAACTCTGAGTTCACCAGGAACCTTTTTATTTAAATATATAAAACATGGTATTTTGGCAAACATTCATTTTCTCATTAAATAAGGTAAAATCACTGAAGGGAAAGGCATTGCATCAGTAAAAACCAAGGAGAAGCCACCCTGTGGTTCATCTGCCCAGGGCTGGGGTCAGATGCAGACTGAGATGGGACAGGTAAAGCCTGTGAAGCGACGGTAAGTACAGCAGAGAACTTGGAGTAACTTCTAGGGGTTAAATAAATGTCCTGGCAAAAGCAGCTTTTAGTAGGCACTAAATCCAAATTCTACCTCTGAACTAGGACAAACTGATGGAGTTTTACCCATGTGCTCATCTCTTCCCACTGTGTTTCAACACTTTACACCTCCCACCGCAGTGAACTAAGCAACAACTACCAGAGGAAAAACTGCCCCAGGGCCGGTGACAGCCCCTGGGAATTCCCGTATCGATCTGTAAGGCCACTCGTAGTTTGGGCTAATCCCTCCCTGCGGGGACTGCAGGAGCAGTGCCGAAGTTCCCACCCACAGGCACAGGAGCGGGCGGGATGGACACGGCCCAGCACAAGGGCTGCTGAAAGCTGGGACTGATTTAAACACGGAGCTGCTCTAATTCTCAGGTACTTCACTACAAAGCACTAAGGGACATTACAGCATCTGCCACGTGCTCTAGGGATTGATCCAGCAGGGACTGATCCGGAAGGCTCTATGTGACACGGGAGCTCCAGCGTCTCCCTTCCCCTTTTTAGACTAAACTAAAACAGGACACGGACAGGACATACACACGACGGCGCCACGACCAGCTCCCCCCTCCTCTGCACCTCCTGCGCTCCAGCTGAGTCTGCTCTGCTCCAATTCCTCGCTCCCGGGTGCCTCTAGAAGGTGCTGCTGGAAGCTGTGGTGGTCAGGCGCCTCCCGATGTAAATGCTGTGGGGCAGAGCACACGGTCAGCCAGGGCTGCATTTCAGGGCAAGGAACGCTCTCCCTGCCAGGTCTCTGCCTCTGGAATTCCCAGCAGGAGCAGCACTGCCAGCTGCAACCAAGCAGGAACAAAACTGCCCTGGAGCCCAGCCCCCGGGACTCTGCCCCTGGTCTGGTACCGCTCCCCAGCTCCAGGGCCAGCACTTCCCTCCACACTGATGCTGAAAAGGAAACCTCCATCGTGTTTAATTGTCTCAGACAGTCACATGTCCCCCATCCCTCCCAGGAGGGAATTTAAAAATATATTAAATAATTTAAAATAATATTAAGTATTTTTAAATCTATGTCAGTGGGATTTTAAAATCTACTCCATATTAGCTTTTTCCTTTGCTGATCTCCTAGTTTTGAGATTGAGTCTCATCTCCAGCAGCGCCAAGTGTTGTGTGACTACAGTTCCAGTGTACAGAATTCCACATTTCCCTGCCCCTTAATTGTTCTGAGAAATTCCCAACCAGTGAGAAAATCAGAAAACTTCAACCATCCAGCAATACCACAGGCAGGAAGCACTTCCTGAATAACCATCTCTCCTCCTTCATGGAAAAAAGTTACTCCTCTTGGGCAAAGAGGGAATTGGGAATCAGAATCAGGACTCAAAGAAAGCAGCTAAAAAAAATCTACTTTTTTTTTCAATTGAACCTTACCCCAGCCCAATGGCCAGGAGGTGAGAGAGCAGCAGGGATGGGAGGAAAACCTTCAGGAATTCCGCAGAGAATATCCCCCCTTTCTTCATGACACTGGTGTTCCTCATGCTGAGCGTGGCTGTGCGCCGGGGGTGTTTGAAGAGGAATTCCCTGGATTTGGGGAAGAAATGGGAAGCGTGTGTTCAGGCCTGGAGAAGGAGAAGCTGCCCGGAGCTCGCCCAGCAGCTGTGCCAGCACTCACTTGGGTGGGATGTTCTCGGGCCGGCTGGACCAATCCCAGATCCAATCCGCGTTCTTCCTCAGCAGCCGCTCCACCTCCCTCCTCCTTTCCAGGAAATCCTCCTCAGACTGAAACCAAGAGCCACCATCAGACAGCACCCGGAGCCAGGACAGCTGGGAGCTGCCAGAGCTCTTGCTCTGCAGCCAACACCACTGCCGAGGCCAGCTCTCACTCTCACCTTCCCACCCCTTCCCATGCCCCTTCCGTGGAAGTGTTCACATCCCAGATCAAGATGGAGAGCAGGGAGATCCATCTTCAGAGTGGGATGTGAATGGCAAAGACCATATCCCATATCCCATATGTGCCTACAACAAGACTGCTCTGGCAGTGAAATCCCAGAGCCCAGCGTTTAATCCTCATGCACAGACTCAGCCCCCAGCTCTGATGGACACTGGGCACAGGGATTCCTGCCTTATCCCAGCTCCCAGCTCTGATGGACACTGGGCACAGGGATTCCTGCCTTATCCCAGCTCCCAGCTCTGATGGACACTGGGCACAGGGATTCCTGCCTTATCTCAGCTCTGAGCGCTGATGGACACTGGGCACAGGGATTCCTGCCTTAGCTCTGATGGACACTGGGCACAGGGATTCCTGCCTTATCCCAGCCCCCAGCTCTGATGGACACTGGGCACAGGGATTCCTGCCTTATCCCAGCTCCCAGCTCTGACGGACACTGGGCACAGGGATTCCTGCCCATGCTCAGAGCTGGCAGATGTCACTGACTCCTTGTCCAGCTCCTGCAGGGAGTAATTCCAGTCCTGGGGCCGTCCTGGGCAGGCAGGTGGCCCTGGCCAGGTGTGTGCTCACAGAACAAGCCCCCCAAGCCAGGCTTTGGTGCAGTTACAGCACAAACACTGAGTAAGGGCAGAGCTCCTGGCTCAGCTCGGCTCCGTTCCATGCAGCCAAGGCCTTGGGATAAAAATAGATCCTGCTCCCACAATTCCAACAGCTCTTGAGCACACACACACGGGATGGAAATAAAACTGTGCAGGCAGCTGCAATTCTGATGGCTTTCTAACTTGGGGTTATTTGTTCTCAAAGTCTAAATAATGATCTTTAAACAGCTGAATGGTGTTTCTGACAATATAAAAATAATTATTTCCAGTAATAATTAACTTGCAGTACCATATTTAGCTAACCTAAAGCTGGGTCCTCAGAGTCTGGCAGGAGTTGTAGAGATGATGCAGAAAAATTCACTTCCTTGAAATACTTCCTTCCTCAAAATGTTTTGTAAGTAATTTTTTTCATATTAAAAGCTAATTTATTACACTGAAGACTTCAGATTTCAGCCTGTTATCCTGCAATAAGCCCTGTATTGATAAAATATGGTCAATGTACATCCCTTCCCCCACTCTTGTTTCGAATGTGTTTATTCACTTTCCTTGCAAGGTAAACACACCAACAAAATGAAATCAGAATGAACAGGGAGCGTTCCAAAGCAGCATGTATTCAGGTGTGGTATTAATTGTCAGAACACCTGGAATCAAAGCTATGGCAGGGCTTGGAAATTGTGTATTTTTGGTATTTTTGGCATTTTTGGCTGCCATGTTTAAGTGACTCTAGAAATTCTTGCTGCTGTCAAAATAACTTTTAAAATTCCTACTAAATTGGTGGAGGTGCATTTAAACATTGGTGGGGGATGCAGGAAATGTACCCAGTCAGCAGCCAAATGGGGAGGGGAAATCCTTCTGAAAAATCTCAGTTACGGATTGGAAAGACCAAACCAAAACATCCCCACGTGTCAGGAACAACCACGGACCTGCCAGGGTCACTGAGTTATGGAAGTCTCTGCTTCAGCAGCTTCCCCCGTTAGTCCCCAGCAGCACAGAGAGCCAGAGCTCCCCTGTGCCACAGCAAGGTGAGGGTTTTACCTGGAAGCTGTTCTTCTCCCCACTGCTGTGGCTCTCTACCTCCAGAGCTCTGTGACTGTCCTGGGGGGTCTGGGAGCGAGGAGGGCTGGAGCGAGACAGAAGCACAGGGAAGCAAGGAGGTGAAGTTTTCGGTGACACAGCTCCTACAGCAGCAGCCACCCCGGGAGCTGCTGGGCACGCTCTGCCCAGGAGTGCCCTGACCACCACCCAAGGGCTGGATGGGGCCATGCTGCCACAGCCCAGCCACCACGGTCACGTCAGGCACAGCTGATTCCCAGCCCTCTGCCCACGCTCCTGGTGGGGCCCTGGCACTTCCACAGACACAACAAGCAGCAAACAAGGAGTGGAAGTGGGGTTTGGTTCAAATCTCCACCAGCCAGGCCAGGCCAGGCCAGGCCAGGCCAGGCCAGTTCCACATCCCACTGTGGAGTTCGAGTCCTGGAGTTTGGGTTTTTCTAAATACGATTTAGGCTGGAGACCCCACAGTCCATCAAAATCCAATAAATGCATTAATGGCACTGCCTGACCACCTGCCCCAGGGCTGAGCTGTCATGTGACACTCCTGGAAATCTGCTCTGGTTTCTCAACAAGGCACAGGACAGCTCTTCAGCCAGAAGCTGTCTGCCCCTGTCCCTGCCCCTCCTGTGCCAGGCAGCAGTGCTGGTCCCACCCCGTGTCCTGAAGGACAGCATTGCAGTGAAGTGCCAGGCCTGACCCACAGCTGGCTCTGGAGCGGTTCATTCCCCAGGAGGAGCTGCCTGCACACACTCCCGGGGCAGGGCAGCTGCGGGGAGCCTCAGCAGGGACACACCAAAATCCCTCCATGCCATGGGAGGAGGATCCTGGAGTGAGCTTCCCTGCAGGGCAGGCCTGATCCCAGCATTGCTCCGGATTGAAACACCAACCTTTGCACAGGAAGGGTCCCTCTCTGTGTCTGAGCACACACGTGTTCATGTGTAAACACACGGGAACGTATCTAACACACACCCCGAGGGAATGTGTGCTCACACAAACAGGCACATGCATGCAAACACACAGGGATGGAAATATGCACACACACGGAAATACACACAATGGAAATATGCACACACACATGGAAATATGCACACATGGAAATACACACACATGGAAATACACTCATGCACCATTTCTGTCTTTGCCTCCCGGGCACCCAGACGTCCTTGGGACCCCGCGGTGACCTTGGCAGAGCTCCCTGCTCACCTGTCACAGTGCGAGCTCTCCCTGGAGCTGCTCCTGCCCGACTCGTGCTGGGCGTCCAGCAGGATCTTCTCCATGTCCCCGTTGTGGATGGAGAGGGAGGCCGGCACCTGCTCCTGGCTCCCCGCAGAGACAGAGCTCCCACTGCCACTCCCATTGCTGCTGAAGTGCAGTTCCACCCAGGACCCTGCTCGGCAGAAAGGAGAGCTGAGCCCCAGGAACCCGAGGGGTTTGCTACGGGCATGGGAGCCACGAGCCTGGGGCTCCTGCCGGGAGCGACACTGCAGGGACACAGAGGCAGCCCTGCCTCCCAGCTCACAAACAGCATGGAACGCAAAGCGCAGGGAGTCTGCAGCGAGCTGGGAAGGCTCACAGGGCTGGGAGGCAGCTGCTCAGTACATTGTGTTTCTCGCTGCACATAGAGATCTTTTACGTTGGGATATATTAAAAATTTACTGTTCAACATAGGTGGCGGTCAAAATAATCTCAAGGACTTTTGCTGCCAAAGTTCAATTATTCATTTATTGAAATTATTTTGGGCTCCAGAGCCCAGGGACTGTCTTGTTCAGCCTTTTTTCAGTCCCATTTGTAGGTGTTGCTGTTAAGCAACAGCGGGAGTGTGGCAAGGGCTGTCATGGGTTTGCTCCTCGAAGTATATTTAACACGGTCACATGGGCTTTGTTTTCCTAAGGGAGGGAATAACAACTCCCTCCTGGGCAGGGACAGCTCACTGCAGGGCCTGGAGCTGTTCCCTCTCCTATAGAATCCTGGAATGGTTTGGGTGGAAAGGAACCCCAAAGCCCACCCAGTGCCACCCCTGCCATGGCAGGGACACCTCCCACTGTCCCAGGCTGCTCCCAGCCCCAATGTCCAGCCTGGCCTGGGACACTGCCAGGGATCCAGGGGCAGCCACAGCTGCTCTGGGCACCCTGTGCCAGGGCCTGCCCACCCTCCCAGGGAACAATTCCTGCCCAATATCCCATCCATCCCCGCCCTCTGGCAGTGGGAAGCCATTCCCTGTGTCCTGGCACTCCAGCCCCCTGTAAAAGAGCTCAGGGAACAGAAAATACCTGAATTACACAAATGCCAGAGGAATCCTGCTGTGGAACAGCCACAGGACCTCACAGGGAACAGAGCAGTAAGGACAGCAGGAATTTCCTGAATTCTGGGGAAGGATGTCTAAGGAATTAGGAGGGAAAGGGAGAGACGCGGATGGGGGTGCTTGGGCTGTTCCTTCCCGCTGGGCACAGCTCAGGGAATGAAGCCTCAGCAGGAACAGCTGGAGCTGCAGGGCCTGCAAGGTCCCTTCCCAGCCATCCCTGGCTGAAGGAGCAGCACCACGGGAATGCAGGTGGGGAGAAGCCAGCACAGGGATTTAGTGTGAAGCAGGAACGTCAGACGAGCGAAGATATCCCAGATACCCTGCCTGGGAGGAGACTGAGGCCTCCAAAATTAAATGGGAACAGCACAAAACCAAACTGCCTCATGGCCATGAACAACACGAGTATCTCTCTTCTAAATACAGAAACCACCATCTGGACAGCCAAGGTACCACACAACCTGCTGGATAAAAACATTCCAGGCCACCGAGTTTAGAACAGACACTCTTCTTCAAAAACCCTTTTCCTTCACAGCTGGTTTGTTGTTGTTTGGGTTTGTTTGGGAATTTCTCCCTCCACGTGACAGTGCCTGGTATGTGGCAGGGAGTGTGTTCAGAGCCAGACAAACCCTTCCCTACCCTTTCCCCCGAAATTTATGGAAGCTCAAGCTGCTACCAAAGAACGATCACAACCACTAGAGCTCAAATTAAGACTTTATCTGCTGAAATCTTACTGGGTGCAGTGCTGGGAATGCAGGATAAAGCAGGGAGAGGACTGGGATTACAGCAGCAAGAGGACAGTAGATGTAGTTTACAATTTTCCCTTTTTTTCCTTCTTCTTTTGGACACTCCTCAGAGGAAGCCTGCGCTGGAGCACATGGAGCGGGCTGTGATATCATCATTTAAAGATAAAAGAACCCGTGTTTTAATGAAGCTGGAAATACCAACAGACCAAAGCCCACGAGAGGCGATGCAGCCCGGACAGATGAGTCACGGCATGGACTCAGGACACAGGATCCTACACGATATCCCAGCCCAGGACACACGTGCGAGCACAGATCAGCATTACAAAGTATTGGATCGGCACTGGAAAGCTTCGTTTTCTTAAGATACGGCTTTCAGTGCTTGAAATTAAGACGGAGAATTCCACAGAGCGATAAGAACGTCCCCACAAATCGCTACAATCACCGTGCCAACCCCACTATTTGTGGCCGCGCTCGGATTTTTCCCTTTCGCGGCGAATTTGGTGCTATCTAACACCTGATCCCTGCGACTGACCCGATCCCTCCTCACCGGCACATCCACCTGCCCTCTTCCCCGGCACAAGGGGGCATGGACACGCACCGCAGCGCACTCATCTACCACAGCACCGACTATCGCGACCCGGCAGTGCCCGGCAGGGCCCGGCGGTGCCGGCCCGCCCCTCAGTGCCCGTCCCCGGCGGCCTTACCCTGCAGGTTCTCCTCCGGCGGGCTCTGCCGCGACATGGCTGCGGGCGGCCCGGGCACGCACTGGGCACGCACTGAGCGCGGCCCCGCCCAACGCACCGCCCGTGCGTCAGCGCCGCGCCGCCCTCCCATTGGCCGCCGGGGNTGATGGCTCCCGCAGGAGATCCCTCGCCCTCCCGCTCTCTGCCCGCTGAGCGCCCCGCACGGCCCCTCAGAGTCACACAGGGCACTCGGACACGGAGGGCATTTCCAAGGAGACACGTCGGGTTGCGGAATCACAGCCTGTGGCCGCTGGGCCAGCCCCGACAGCGAATGGTACACGGCCTTAAAGTAGATAAGAATCACAGAACGGTTGAGCTGGAAGGGGCTCACAAGTATCATCGAGTCCAACTCTTAGCCCTGCACAGAACAGCCCCAAGAAAATTAATAAATAATAAAAAATAAATAATAAATAAATCTTCTCCTTTTGGTCTTTAATTGATGTGATGCCATCAGGGCTCTCGACAGCAGGAACCACTTAAATTGTGTTGTCATCTGAAAGCAGATACTGATTTAGTGCTGGGACTTTGTAAAGGCAAATGCATAAAACCTGATTTTATTTGGCCAAAGTATTACTTAATTAAAGTATGCCGGCTTTTTCGTCTTGACTGGAATTGTTTTCACTTGTTCCTTTCTGCAGCCGAGTCCCGAAGCCCAAGTGAAATACATCAGTACATTGTCCGTGAGTTACTGCAGTAGTGAGGAATATTGCCTTCTAACCTTCCCAGAAGGACGAGGTCAGGATGTTGTGGATGTGGGCATTACACTCTGCATAGCCGATGGATTGTTGGATAAAGATGAGGAATGGTTTAGCCCATGAAGACATTTTCAGAGTCAGTTCTCCAGCTTTTAGTCATCCTTAACACACCATTTTCCACACCTCAGTCTTAGGCCTCCCGGGACTTCAGTTTATGGCCAGGCACTAAAACACAAGAAATTTCACTTCAGTAGGAAGAACTTCTTTCCATGGAGGGGCAGAGCCCTGGAACAGCTGCCCAGGGAGGGGCTGGAGTCTCCCTCTCCAGAGACATCCCAAACCCTCCTGGACACGTTCCTGGGCAGTCGGCAGGGAGATGGACTGGATGATCTCCAGAGGTCCCCTCCAACCCCGGCTATTCTGGGATTTTGTAACAGAGAGCTGTAAGTGGGACCTTATTCTTCCTTTCCATAGAATCCCAGACTGGTTTGGGCTGGAAGGGGCCTTAAGGACCATGTTGGTTACTCCAAGCCCCAGTGTCCAGCCTGGCCTTGGACACTTCCAGGGATCCAGGGGCAGCCACAGCTTCTCTGGGCATCCTGTGCCAGGTCTCCCCACTCTGGCAGGGAAGGATTTGGCCCCGTGTAACCCCAGGGCAACTCTCCAGGCTCCCGGGGCAGAGGCCCTGGCAGCCTCACAGCTGGGCACAGATGTTCTGCTGGCAGGTGGGCAGGATCCCAGTGAGGGATCATGTGCACAGAGCCTCTCAGAGATCTGCCCCTCCAAGCGTGGAGTGCCTAAATTATCTTCCCTTGGGTTCAAGCAGAGAAAATCTGCAGAGAAAATTGTATTTTGTTTGGATCATTAAAAACCAATTCTGTCCTGCTAAGGAACTTAAGGAAGCACTGTCCCTGGCAGAACAAAACACCTATTTTAATTGGCTGGCTGTCCGAGAAGCAGGTTCCTTGTGTCTGTGTGTTTATTCCCGCTGTGCTCCCGCTCGTGGCTCCGTGCTCATCCCGCAGTGCTCTGCTGCTCTCTGCTGCCCACCAGCCTCCCCTCCTCCGGGCACGGAATGCGGGGCCGTTCCTCGGGAAGGTACAGCAAGTTCTCCCTCCCAGGAATGTGCTCCTGTCCCCAGCCAGTACTAATTTGGGTGTGCGAGCAACGGGAGGCTCAGCGCTGTGGTCACATAACAGGGGCGGCCTGCCTCAGGAGGGACATGGGGATCACAGAATCATGGAATCACAGAATCCCAGAAGGGTTTGGGTTGGAAGGGACCTCAAAGCCCACCCAGTGCCACCCCTACCATGGGAGGGACACCTCCCACTGTCCCAGGCTGCTCCAAGCCCCAATGTCCAGCCTGGCCTTGGACACTGCCAGGGATCCAGCCACAGCTCCTCTCTCATCAGTCATTGGGTGAATGATTTTATTTTCATGTAAAATTTGATGGCAAAAAGTTTTGGGTTATTGACAGAAACGCTCTGTGCTGTGATCAGGAAAAATTGTAAATTTTCCTGTTGTTGGATGAAGTCTTTGCAAGGTTATCGATTTGTTACACTGCGATCCTCTGCACAGCTGGGACTCGCTCTAATCTTATTTACTTGCATGTCACAGACCAATCATGTATTGATTAATTCCTTTTAAGCCAGAGACAGTGACCCGTCTCCTCCACAGACTAACAAAGGTGATGATTTGGGTACGAAGTCATGCTTGCTGCTCAGACAGCTTCAACTTTGTGTTTGGTTTTCAGCCTGTGGGTTGGCCTGACATGAGGGCTCAGCCCAGTTGTGAGGGACAGGTATTTCAGGCATTGCACAGAAGTTGTAATCCCAAACTGGTGATAAACTTGCATTAGTTTAAAAATGGATAATATTCATTGAAGTATTTTTGGTTTCTTACTAATAAAACTCAGAGTAATCCGCTCACTTCCTAGCAGCACAGTGTAAGAGAGTGGGAATTTCAGGAGTGATTTGGGAAAACGTGCCTACAACTCCCTGACAGGAGGGGGCAGCCAGGGGGGGTCGGGCTCTGCTCCCAGGGAACAGGGACAGGAGGAGAGGGAACGGCCTCAGGCTGGGCCAGGGGAGGCTCAGGGTGGAGATCAGCAGGAATTTCCCCATGGAAAGGGTGCTCAGGGATTGAAAGGAGGTTTGGAGTCCCCATCCCTGGAGGTGTCCAAGGAAGTGCTGGAGGTGGCACTCAGAGCGCTGGGCTGGGGACAAGGTGGGGATGGGGCACAGGTTGGACTCCATGGGCTGGGAGGGCTTTTCCAACCCAAATGATTCGGTGATTCCCGGACTTATGCTCACCTGTGCAGGACACAGGTCTCAAACCCCGCTGAAATCTGAGCACCCCCTGTCTCCATCCCACCAAGGCTGGTCATTAACCTTCCTGGCTGCCTCTGGAAGTTGAACCGTACGTGTATTTCATACCATGCATTTCTTGGAATAAGGTTCATCATTAACCGCCCAGCTGCTCTCGCGTCCTTTCTGAGCTGCTCCTGCTTACCCTGTTGATGTGGGACAGTGGAAGGTCTCCCTGCCCATGGCAGGGGTGGAATGGGATGAGCTTTAAGGTCCCTTCCAGCCCAAACCCTTCTGTGATTTTCTGATTCTATGGTTTTGTTCCGTTTGCAGAGCTCATAAAGAAGCCGTGTCTGTGGCGGGGCTGCTGCCNGGCGGGGCTGCTGCCGTGGCAGGGCTGTGCTGAGTGTCCTGGGCCGTGTCTGTCACATTCCTCAGCAGCCCCCGCACACGTTGTGCCCTGTTTCTGTGATCCCTGCCTGCCCTGCTGCTCACCGTGAGCTCAGAACCGTGTGCTGGCACAGCTGAACAGGGGCACAAACCAGGCTTTAAACCAAACCCACGGTGCTGCTGGTTTGCTTTTCAGTCTTACAGTGGAAGAAACTCTGACCGCTTCCAGTGTGAAGCAGAAAAGCAGAGCATGAAAATTCTTTCAGCTCTTCTTTACTTACTAACTTCAAGCTTTTAAAGTCCATTCCCATTTTTGTACAGCTCAGCCCATGGAAGTTGCCAGAGGAATGCTTGTCCTGAGCACATGCCAGCTGAAAAACAAACCCCAATTCTTCAAGTGATGCAAACCACTGCTGGGCTCTTGCTGTAGGTCGGTTACAACACTGCCTGCAACGTGACTTGTTTTGCTTACAAACTCCCACAAAGTGTTGCAATTCAGCTCTAAAAATAGAAAATAGTTTTATTTATCCCAAAGCTGTTGTTGTCACAGCTCTCAGAGCCACAGTCAGTCCAGCTGTCTCCAAGTGCCGCTACATGTCCCTTTGGCAAAGGATAATTGAACCACCGAGCAGGGAAGAGGCGGGAGGAACACAGCATTGGTTATCCACAAACACAGGAACAGGTTTCTAAGGAATCTGGGTGGCAGTCTCATGTTTCCTGTCCTGCACAGTTGTGAGCTCTGGATGGAGGGAAAATGAAGATTTTCAATGGAAAGTTCCAGATACCTAGCTATTGTTTAAGGGGAAAAAAACACCCAGACCCTCCTTTCTAAAACTGAGACTGTGCTCCAGGGGAGGTTTCTGCTTCCCAGCCCTGCACTCAGATCACTCTGTCATTCCTGCCAGCAGTTCATGGATACACACTGGGAACAGTTTCCAGTCTTCACTGTTTCTCATGTTAGGAAGACAGAAAATCAAGCAAATACACCCTATGTCCTCTTTGCTTGTAGAGAACTTTGTGGTGGGGGGCTGTTAGAAGTATCCTGTACCCAAATGCATTTATTTTATGTGCATTTGTGATTCGTTTTGATGGAAAGGGGAATTTTCAGTGGGCGAGTGTGAATATTGGCAATGGTATCTCCTCAGGTATGAAGAGTAGTGGGACACAGCACACTGGGGGTTACAGACCCGCTTTATATCTGTGGGGTTTAGTCCTCATTTCGTACCTTACAGGGCTTTGGAACAACATCTGCCTTTTCCCAACTTCCCACCACTCCCACGTGACTTCAGAGCATGCTGGTACCCAGGAATGCCATTCCCATAAGAGATAAACCCCAGTGCCTGGCCCTGCACTTCCACAGGTGCGGATTTCCATGGAACATGGACCTGCTGAAGTGAGTCCAGAGGAGTGCCTCTGCTCTGGAGCCAGGCTGGGAAAGCTGGGGGTGCTCACCTGGAGAAGAGAAGGCTCCAGGGAGAGCTCAGAGCCCCTTGCAGGGCCTAAAGGGGCTCCAGGAGAGCTGGAGAGGGACTGGGGACAAGGGCTGGAGGGACAGGACACAGGGAATGGCTTCCGACTGCCAGAGGGCAGGGCTGGATGATATATTCGGAAGGAATTGTTCCTGTGAGGGTGGGCAGGCCCTGGCACAGGGTGCCCAGAGCAGCTGTGGCTGCCCCTGGATCCCCGGCAGTGCCCAAGGCCAGGCTGGACACTGGGGCTGGGAGCAGCCAGGGACAGTGGAAGGTGTCCCTGCCATGGCAGGGGGGGCACTGGATGAGCTGTAAGGTCCCTTGCAACCCAGAACAACCTGTGATTCCACGATTCTACAACTTGATCCCATCCCCTTTGCTAGGAGCAAGTGCAAAGGCTGGTAGCTGTTTTAAATCCAAATACCCTCCAATCCCTCCCTGCCCGTTTCAGCAATGCAGCCCTGCTCGAGGAGCAGCTCCGTGCGGATTCCAGCTGCGCTGGATGCAGAGCTTTGGCTTCCTCGTTCAGCTGGAAATGCCGATCCCTGCGGGCGCCTGGCGGAGCGCGGGCCCTGCGCGCTGGAGGAGCGGGTTTCCAGCAGCATCCTCGCCGTGGCTCGGGAAGGGAGGGCTCTGGAGCCGGGAGCGCTGCTGACGTGCTGCCGGAGCTGCAGTGACTCCGCAATGGCTGAGGCTGCCGGCACTGAGCTCATCCCGCCGCCCCGGAGCGCCCGGACCCCGCAGCCTGCCGGGGAAACCTGTCCTTAGCTCCTCCGCCTGCTCGGATCCGCGCTCGGGGCTACGTGGTGAGCACATTTTACTCTACGCTTGGGGGATTTTTAGTATTTTTTATTTTTATTTTCCTTCTCTGTCCTCTCAGTGCTTCCCTGGACCAATCGATGCATCACTCCTGCTCTGATCCCACTGTTTAGAGGACAGAGAGGGAAAACAGAAGCATATGCAGCAGGGATGGATTAATTTTTTTAGCCTTTTGCAGTGTGAATCGTAAAAATCGCTTTAAATGTGTCTGCTCGAGCAGCCTACAGGTTTTATCTGAAGTGCACTGCAGGCAGGGACCGGCGCTCCCTCGGTGTGCGGCATGAGGGAGTGAGGTTTCTGCCTACCTGTGCTCCTTAATGAGTGTCTACCTGTGCTCCCTAATTAGTGCCTGCCTATGCTCCCTAATTAGTGCCTACCTGTGCTTATTAATCAGTGCCTACCTGTGTTACGTATCTATAAATACGGACATCATGTGTGATAGACAGACAGACAGACAGATAGATTTGTGGCACATGACCCATCTGCTGCCTAAAGGCTTTGTAGGCTCCATTTCCAAACGTGTTGTTTGGCATTCTGTGTTTGAGGTTATTTCCCCCCCTTTCCCCTTCGGTGTGTGTATAACCATGGCTCTGATTTGCAGAGCTTTGCTCTTGGATGCCAGGAAGGGGATGGCTCTGCCTGGCACTGGGGCCCAGCTGCACCTTCCTGCTCCGTTTATTCCTCAGGATTTTATGGAGTCTCTGTCATGTGTGATGCAGTTGAAACGCCGGGGTCAGTGATTGCTGCTGAATCTCCTCTGCAGCTGTAAATGTTGGTGTTTGGGGTAATCCATGCCCTGATGAATTGCTGTGACAAATAATCTGTCTCTGTGCTCACCGAGGAACTGATTTGGGCATTTCCTGTTTGCTGAACTCCATGCACTGCGTGTCTCAGAACTGCTTCCCATGGCAATCCTGTTCTCATCGGGAATCAGGCTCCCCGTTCCTGGCTGTGTCCAAGGCCAGGCTGGACAGGGCTTGGAGCAACCTGGCATAGTGGCAGGTGTCCCTGTCCATGGTAGGGGCTAGAATGGGATGAGCTTTAAGGTCCTCACAACCCAAACCAGTCTGGGCTTTTGATTCTATTCTGTGCTATTTAACCTAAAAAAAAAAAAGTTCTTTCATTTTTCTTTCTCAGATGCTTGCTCCCTCAGTCATTTTAAATGTAATTTATCTCATCCAGATTCCTTTTCCTTTCAGTTCATGGGATGCCTCTACTGACACTTAAAAATGCAGACAGAAATTAGAAAAGGCATTGGAGTCGGGTTGGCTTTTGCCTGTTATTGCTCACATTGTGATACGTCCAGAGAAATGTGTCTAGTACAGAATAATAATTTCCTGGCGGGAGAGACTCACAGCTGTCAGCCTGAGCTCTCAGCTGGCATGCAGCATCCTTAACCTGCCACCTCTCTGCACTTTGGCTCCTCTCTCTCTGTAAGGGCTTGCTGGGTGCTTATCACATGCTCAGAAACTGGAAGTTTCTCAGGGACTGGCAGATTACTTTACTTTGCAGTGAAATATCTGTCTGGTTTGTGTTGGCTCTTGGCAGCTTTCTGACTCATAACCCCTTGTTCCTCACCTGCAAATATCAGACTGGTAGGAATTTTAGTGTTTGTAGAGGTGATTAAAAGGCCAATGGCAGCAGTACGAGGCCACAAGAATGGCCTGACCAGAGGAAGGTGCATTTGTCACCAGGGCCCTGATGGAGAAAATAACACCCCACTTGAATAAGGCTTTAAAGAACGTGCTGAAGGCTCATGGCTTGTCTTGACAAATACCAGTCTGGGATATATTTGTGGAACTGTGTGCCTGTAAATCCTTCCCTTGGTATATGCTCAGTTGTCAACACCTCCCACGGATGAAGTTTCACCAAGTTTCCAGTGCACACTGTCAGTTTACATGAAGAGTAAAACTTTGCTTCACTTTTTTTTTCCCCTAAAATGCATCTCTAAAATATTACTTTTTATTGCAGATGGCTTGAATTCAAAGTAGCATCAGCAAATGAATGTTAACAAGTGAAGGCCTTTAAATAATGATCTTTAACATTTTCCCTTAAAGCATGTGTTCTCAGCTTGTCACCTTCTGTGCTGCAGCTCTTCATGTATGATCAGGAACAGAGGCTCAGCTTAAGTGGAAAAATAATTTTAAAAGCAAGTCCTGAAAATTTTACACATCCCTGTTGACTGAGATGTGGGATTCAAACCCATCCAATCACTCTGGGAGCGAGACTCTGACAGGACTGAACAATTTTAAGAAACATAACAGCATTTGTACGAATATATTTTATGGTAAAAGCAGACAAATCTTAGCCAATGCTTCAGAAATCCAAATGAAATCACTGCCGGGATCCTGTCTTTATTTGCCCACAGTGGCCCAGGGGCATGTACCTGCATGCAAAGGAGAAGGGAGCCTCCTCATCCCCAGAGCATCGAGAGATGGCTGCTGTTAGTGGCAAAATGCTAATCCATTTCTATCAATTGTTTAACCTGGAAAGGTAATTCCTGATTTTCCTTTGCCAATTACAGTCAAATGCACCGTGCCCAAATAAACCCCCAAAGGTCTTGGGAATTGAGTAGAGTTCTGTAGAAATGATTCTAATGGAGAATGACATGCTGGTAGATTTCTGAAAATCTCTCCAGTCCTGTGCAGACACGCAGTCATTTCCAGGCACACGTGATCCGGGATTTGTTATTCACTGCTGGTGCGGAATCGAGATGAGGGTTCAATGGATTTCATCTGTGGAGCAGAGGCAGTGCCTGAGGAGAGAGAGTTGGGAAAGGCTTGAGAGGATGTCTGGGGGATAAACAGGTTTCCTCAAACATAGGGCAGCAGCAGGACGTGGAGTCTTGGCTTTCCTTAAATCCAGTAGAGATCCTGGGGTCTGAGCTATTGCACTGGTGCTGTGGTCATCAGACCTTGACCAGGTCATGTGCAAACAGGGATTCCTAAGCAGAGTCACTTTAGGCTGCAGAAAGTGTCTTTTCTGTCCCCTTCCCTCATGTTTCTGGCTCTCGTTTTCCCCTGTTGGTGGTTCCAGCCCAGCTTGGAGGCCCCACTGCCCAGTGAGGGGCTGGGCTTCGACCGAGGCCGGGGGCCCCTCAGCTTTCCCTCACTCCCTGGGATGGGATCCTGGAACCATGGGATGGTTTGGGTTAGGAGGGTCCTTAAAGCTCATGCCATTCCTGTAACCATCCAGGTTTTACCCAACGTGAGGCACCAAGGGTTGACATACCATGAGATTTGACCAGGGAGTGTTAAACTGAGTTTGTTCTAAGCGTTCATTAGATGAGGGCAGTAGTCGCTGCTCACAGCGCTGATTTGTTTGCTCTCAGGGCTGTTGTGCTTGTTCTCAGTGTCACTGCCGGTGTTCCCTGTTGTGCTGGTTGTCCCCTCTGAGCGCTGGGTATCGCTGTGTTTGGGTTTGTAACACTTGTTTATGATACAATGGAATGGTCTTGAAGGAAAATTTATTTGCTTGATGTGTAGTATAATAAACAACTGGAAAACACACTGACTTAATGGTCAAGATTTATCCGTTCTATCCCAGACGATGCCTGCAGTGGTTAAAAGCCTTTTCTCTCCAATCAAAATGCTTTTGGGATTTCTAGTGTGGCTACTCATGACTAATTAAAAACTTGCTGTACTGGTGGATCCCAACTTTTCCCAGCCTGAGCTCTCCACGTTCCCAGCTGTCGCTGAAGGAAGCGGGATGGATTTTGGGTTTGTAAGGCAGCGCCGGTACTTCCCAGAGCCGTGGTGGGAAGAGCTCGGAGCATCTGCGGGAGGCTCCCGTCGCCCTGCAGGGCTGGCCCGGGGCTCAGGCAGCCTCGTCACACCGAGAAACTCTTCACTGTTCGTGCTGCCTCTGGAAGGACTCCTCATACAGTTCGGCACTTCCACCTTTGCCTGGTGTCCGCTCTTTCCTCGGTGTTTGATGCCGAGCCCGGGGAGGGCTCGGGGCAGCCACAGCCGCCCCCAGCCCGGCTGCTCTGCCCTGCCCCGGCCCCTCCGGGGAAACAGGCATCTGGGAACGGGGCTCAGCCTGGGGAAAAGGAGCTCGGGGGGACCTTGTGGCTCTGCACAACTCCCTGACAGGAGGGGGCAGCCGGGGGATGTCGGGCTCTGCTCCCAGGGAACAGGGACAGGAGGAGAGGGAACGGCCTCAGGCTGGGCCAGGGGAGGGGCAGGGTGGATATTGGGGAAATTCATTCATGGAAAGGCTTGTCCAGCCCTGGCACAGGCTGCCCAGGAAGTGTTCAAAAAGTGCATGGATGTGGCACTTGAGGACGTGGTTAGTGGCCAAATATCAGCTTTGGCTGTGCTGGGCTGACATTTGAACTCAGTGATCCCAGAAGTCTTTTCCAGCCATAACGATTCCAGAATTCTGGGATTTAGCAGCACGCTCAGAGACAAATCAAAACAAGCCTTTGGAACAAAGGGTTGTCTTTGGGTTTAGTTTTCTCTCCTTTCCTGAATACACAGCTGATTCCTGAATCTGCACATGCAGAAATTCCAATTCCACATATTGCTGATCCCAGTTCATAGGGACAGAACCAGCACTGCCAAAGCTCCGGACTTTGCTGGTTTGCAAAGTTGCAGGGGAAAGGAATCTCATTAGGTTTTATTCCCTTGGGACACACTCAGGCTTAGCAGGAGTTAAAGGAGCTGTTGCTGGCAGGCGCCCCTTGTTACCTGTCAGTCACCCAGCAGGCCCAGCAGCCTGACCTGGTTCCAGGCTGAGGGAGCTCTGCCAGGCAACACTTCCTAAACAAAGGTAATTTTTTGCTTTCTTTGGTCTGGAAATTTTTTATTTAATTCCCCTCTTACTAAAATATCAGTGTGTGTCCTAGGAGTGACTTATGGGTTTGGCCTGATAAGGCTTTACAACCACAAATCATGTGAAAAAACATAGTGCAGAAACAAGCAATGCAGCAAATGGGATATATCATGGATTTGAAGAGGAATGGAAAAGACAGGGATGCTTGGTGCCTTCCTGGAGTTGTTTCCTGCAGGAAATAAGAGGCGGGTATGGATGCTGAGACAGGAAAAGCAGGGGGTATAAACGGGGAGAGTCGCTAAGGCTGGTGTCAGAGTTACCAATAAGAGCAGGAGCAGACAAATATAAACATGGTCTTTTTCCCTCAAAGCTGGTTTTTGGTGTTTTGGGAGTTTTGAGGGGTGTTTTTTGTATTATTTTGTTTGTTCAAAGGGAAAATATGAAATGGGAGTGTGTGAAATGAGTTTCTTCAGCAGTGCCCAGTGACCAGCAGGATCCCAGACTGGTTTGAGAGGGAAGGGACCTTAAAGCTCAGCTGATTCCACCCCCTGCCCTGGGCAGGGACACCTGCCACTAGCCCAGGTTGCTCCAAGCCCTGTCCACCCTGGCCTTGGATGGCAGGAAATGGTCGGACTCAGTCTGGTATTGACAGAGGTGGCACATCCCAACAGTGGGAATAAACCCCTTGGAACGCCTGGAGGGAGCTCTGCTGTTGTGCAATGTGAAACTCAGAAAAGGACTCGAATAAGTTTGGGGGGAAAGTCTCAGTGTAAAGCTTCTTTTCTCCTCCTTTCCTTGTAAATTCGTTGCCATTATGGTGTGAGGGTTCTCTTTCCTTCCAAGAGCTGAGCCGAAGTTTGGATATGTTTTACTGTAAGAGCAGTAACAGTTACATGAAGGGCACAAGTTGTTGGTTCTGTGTTCTGCATAAACATGTGAAACTAAAGAGAAATAAGTGCTCTGCTAAAAATATCATTGCTGTCGTTTAAAAATAAGCCAGTCAACAACTGAATTTGAGACTGAAGAGTATTACACAGGCACGAATGTTTCCTTTTCTGCTGCTATTTCCGTGTCAATCACCACAGGGGTATCAAAGAGTGTTAGTGAGCTCCGGAGCAGACGTAGCTCCCGGGAAGGAGTGTCTGCAGAGGCATGGATGTACTCATACATCCCCAAATCGGGAGTGAAAGGTAGGCAGCGAAGATCCAAGGGGCTGTTGAAACAACACCTGCATCTTTGGGACAGAGTTAGAAGGTATTGTTGTATACCAGCACTAAATGACACCGAGTGATTCAGTTACTAATGAGCCCTGCCCTGGCAATGGTGAAATTGCTCCTGCCCCTGGCCAGCCCTCAGGCGAGCGCCTCAGCTTTCCACTTCCTCAGCATCCTTCAGCTCTCCAGCACTTCTTGAAATTCCCTGTTTCTAGGAATGCTCGCAGTAATTCGGGGTGGGGCCTGTTGTGTCTGTTCAGCATCACTGTAACTGAGGGAGCTGGGAAGGGTCTGGAGCCCCAGGAGCGGCTGAGGGAGCTGGGAAAGGGGCTCAGCCTGGAGCAAAGGAGGCTCAGGGGGGACCTTGTGGCTCTGCACAACTCCCTGACAGGAGGGGGCAGCCGGGGGGGGTCGGGCTCTGCTCGCAGGGAACAGGGACAGGAGGAGAGGGAACGGCCTCAGGCTGGGCCAGGGGAGGGGCAGGGTGGAGATCGGGAAAATTCCTTCCTGGAAAGGGCTGTCCCGCCCCGGCACAGCTGCCCAGGGCAGGTGGAGTCCCCATTCCGGGGGGGAGTTAGCAGCTCTGTGGATGTGGCACCTGGGGACGTGGTCAGCGGTGACCGTGGCAGTGCTGGGGGAACAGTTGGACTCAGTGGTCTCAGAGAGCTTTTCCAACGTGACCAATTCCCTGGTTCTTGCTGTCAGTGACACGCGAGGTCCCGTGAGTGAGGACCTGCTGTGCAGGTGTGGCACGGGTCCCTGAGCCCCTGGCCCAGCTGATTCTGACCGTGCTCCTGGCTCAGGTGAGCCTTGGTGCTGTGGGCCCAGCTTAGTGTGGGCTGAGCATGAACTAATTAATTAAGGAGTGAACTTTGAACACATATTTATGGATATTTAATGTTGTGGGTCAGGACCCGCTCCTGGGTGTGTAAACAAATGCAGAAGTAGCCTCAAGACATTGTTCCCTGGGGTACCAGGGAGCATTTGGCCCTTGAGTGTCTTGTCAAGATAATCTTTAGTGCTTGGATAGTGCACTGGGGTGTGTAGTGCTGGCTGTGACCGGGGTGTTCCAGGTTTACTGAGGAGTGCTGTACTTACAGCTATAGGAACATCATTTCATGCCTGCTTGTTTCATATTAATGAGACTCCTCTATTTAAAGTAACATGCGTGCAAGCTTAGGTCCCTCCAGTTTCCCTGGAGTTCTGAATTTCAAGCTAGCTTGACTCACTTGGAGTAAATTTTTTTAAGATGTTGTTTCATGTTCTTTATCACCCAAATCAGTTTTGTTACATCTAAATTTAGGCCATCAGCCAAGCAGAACTGGTAGGAGTCATTTGTTACGCCAGTCGTTATTCCATTGCTGTTGTTTTTTCACACAGAGGCTCAGCCCATTTCTGGGTCTGGGTTGTGTCCTGCCCACTGCTGACAGCAAAGCTCTATTGAACATCAGAATTGTGAAGTGAAAACCTGAATGGGCCAAACTTTCCCTTGGAGATCAGAATCTTGTGTCATTTCCTCTGCAGCCCCTAACAGGTCCAGGTCACTGATTCCCAAACATGCCTTCGTGCAGTGAATGCTGAGCACTCGAAGTCAGCCTGCTCTCAGAAATGTGTCACTGTCTCAATTGTTGTCTCCTCATGAGCAGAGGGCTGGGAGGGAGCTCAGAGAGAAAAGCTCTGTGTGAAATGTCACGTTTGGCAGCCTTGCAGCACCTCTTCAGAAAGTTTCATTTGGATCCTGAAATATTTGTAATATTCTTGCTGGGATGTAGGATTTGTTTTGGTTTTTTTAAAAAACTCCAACACATCGACTTTGAAGATGAAGCATAAAAATTATTTTTAGCATTTGCTGCTAAGTCATCAGAGATGATAAAGGAGAAAGAACAACATTTATAGCTCCCTTCTCTTTGGCAACAGCAGAAAAACCCCATCCTCCTTCCTGGCTGAGTAAGGAGCTTTCCTCCACAGTGGCCTCAAATCCCATCCCATCCCACCCCTGCCATGGCAGGGACACCTCCCACTGTCCCAGGCTGCTCCCAGCCCCAATGTCCAGCCTGGCCTTGGGCACTGCCAGGGATCCAGGGGCAGCCACAGCTGCTCTGGGCACCCTGTGCCAGGGCCTGCCCACCCTCCCAGGGAACAATTCCTGCCCAATATCCCATCCAGCCCTGCCCTCTGGCACTGGGAAGCCATTCCCTGTGTGCTGTCCCTCCAGCCCTTGTCCCCAGTCCCTCTCCAGCTCTCCTGGAGCCCCTTTAGGCCCTGCAAGGGGCTCTGAGCTCGCCCTGGAGCCTTCTCCTCTCCAGGTGAGCACCCCCAGCTCTTCCAGCCTGGCTCCATGGCAGAGAGGCTCCAGTTTCAAAATAGGGCTTTAAAATTCTTGATTTTAACATAAGCACTTCTAAAAATTCAAATGCCATTCTAAAACATTTCAGTTTCATTTTTGACAGCATCTCGATTTTTCATCTGAATGTTTTGACTAAAATGATTGAGAAATAAATCCGTCATAAAAAGAATGCTCCAGGCAGCAAAGTTTGCCACAGCATCTGTGTGAGGTGGTGGAGTCCCCATCCCTGGAGGTGCCCAAGGAAGGCCTGGACATGGCACTCAGTGCTCTGGGCTGGGGACAAGGTGGGGGTCGAGCACAGATTGTACTTGATGGTCTTGCACTTCTTTTCCAACCTAAATGATTCTGAGATCCTGTATGTCAGATGTTGCCTTGTGCCTGCAGCCTGTGAGAGCTCACTGGAAATCTCAGTTGCTGATCTGCAGCAGTTATTGCCCTTTTTTTAAAAAAAGAAAAAGAAAAGGCAGAAGAAGAGCGGGTACGGCCTCCATGGCAACGGCAGCGGCTGCCAGGCTGCTGAGCTCGGCTCTGGAGCCGCTGCCTGGGGAAGTTGCTCCTGAGGATATATTTGTTTTCAAGATCTGTTTGGCTACAAGCCCGTTTGCCAGCAAAGAAAGTCATCTTTTCCTTACTCCAGTCAGGAGAGGGATGGTGTGGCTGTGCGGGGACCGAGCGAGTCCTCTCGGATCCTGCTGGGGGCTGCCGGAGAACCCCGGGGAGAGGCCTTGCCCTGGGTGTGGAGGGGAGCAGGGAGGGGAGCAGGGCAGGACACAGCAAACTTTGGGCACTGAAAGCATCTGTTCAGCTCAAAACAGGACATTTCATTTCCATTCCCTCTGGTTTGTTTCCTACTCTACTGGAAGGTTCCCAGCCCATGGTATGGGTTGGAAGTGTCCAAGGCCAGGTTGGACAGGGCTTGGAACAACCTGGGATAGTGGAAGGTGTCCCTGCCATGGCAGGGGTGGAGTGAGAGGAGTTTTAGGTTCCTCTGCAACCCAAATCAACCTGGGATTTTAAGGATACAACAAATCAAAGAGTCAGACTGCTGGAAGAAATGGCTGAGTTTGAGATGGAGAGGTTACAGCCTTTCCTCGGGTCTGTCTCCCCCCTGCCAGAGGCACTGCTGGTGTGTAATAAGGGGGAGTCTGGTGGATTCTCTCCTTGGGGGGGTCTGGGCTGGTGCCTCCCTTCCCTTTGAAGCCAGGCCAGGGGCTGGAGCTGCTGTGAGCAGTAGCTCTGGCAGCAGGAGGACAGCCAGCTGTGGTCTCCTGGGGGTTTAGAGGCTCTTTTAAATTAGGATTCTCTAGTGCTTGAGGCTAATATTGATTTTTTTTTCTGTTTTTATTGGTTTTTTTATTCAAGTATTCACCTCATGTCTCCTGCGTGACATGAAAATTTCATTCTTCTGCTTTCTTACTCATTCACTCATTGAATCCATTCTAAAACTCAACTGTACCTTGTATTTCTCTTTTTAAAGAAGATACTGTTCATTGCCTCATACCTGAAAACTGCACCTGATGGTTTTTAATATTTTAGTTGTTTAAACAGATTCATGTCTGCAGAGATGTCAGAATTCTGTATGTATCTCTTCTATATACATGTCCTCTGTATCTCTTCTGCACTAATTTTTGGCTGCTGCTGAAGCACCCTGTATCTCAAAACCTGATGGTCAGAAGCTTTGTAACCTTGAGAACTTTGTTAAATCCATGGAAATTTGCAGAAAATTTGGGATTCCGTGGTGCCAACACAGGAGGGAAAACAAGACAGTCCTTTTATGTAAATAGCATCTGCATTCTTGCTTCTAATTAAAAAATCGAAGGGAAAAGCTTTCTGTAATTAAACGACGTGTTTGCTAATTTGTCACAGGCTGGATTCTGGAGCACTTCTGGTTGGATCATTCTGGAAGTAACTTCCAGCATTCCCTCTCTGTAGGAGCAGGCTGACCATTCACCCTTCTCATGGTCATAAATTCCAAGGGCAGGGCAGGGGTGAGCAGGGACAGGGCAGTGTCCGTGTGTCCAGCCCGCATTGCTGGGCCTGGAGCTGTGGGTGTGGCACTTCTGGAGACACCTGCACACGGGTAGGGTGCTGCAAGAGCTGGGGGTTAGAGTGGGACAGGCTGGGGATTTTACAGAGTGGATCAGCGTTGGCTGCTGGGCTGTTGGAATTCAGCCTGCACCAGAGCCAGCCACAGGCTGCCCACCTGGGTCGTGCCCTGTACCTGTGGTTCTGCCCGCCCAGGCAGGCTCAGCCTCACAGAGGGGGATCTCAGCCCTTCACAACTCGCCTGAGACCCCACTCAGCGATGCCCTGGGCTGTTCCTCCGTGGTTTGGGCAGTGCAGAGCCGAGGCAGGCAGCGGGGTCTGGTCCAGGGCTGTGGCTGGGGTGAGGAGCTCTTTCCCTGCCGCGGGGTGCAGGGGGATCCTGCTGCCCGTGCAAAGGCCGGGGGATCCTCCTGGAGCCAGCCGGGCAGCGGCCTCACTCGGGGACACCTGCCAGCCCTGCCAGCCTGCGGGGGCTCCCCGGGCAGAGGCTCCTCGGGCAGGAGCTCCTCGGGCAGGGGCTGCTCGGGCAGAGGCTCCTCGGGCAGGGGCTCCTCGGGCAGGGGCTGCTCGGGCAGGGGCTGCTCGGGCA
>VZRS01000934.1:114644-167179 GCA_013398055.1 Ifrita kowaldi | reverse complement strand
GGGCTGCGGCGCTGCCCCTCCCGCGGCCCGGGCACCGAACCCCGGGGCGCTGAGCCCTGCCCGCAGGCTGGCAGCACACGGAGTGGCCCTGCCGGGCCGGAGGGGCCGGCGTGTCCGGAGAGGCGCTGCCCGGTGCCAGGGGCAGCTCTGCCGGGCAGGCGCGGAGCTCCCTCCCGCTCCCCGCAGCTGCAGCAGCGCAGCCGATGCTCTGCGGAGCCGGAGCCGGAGCTCTCCCCGTTCCCGGGCTGTCCTCGCCGCTACAAATCCCTCTGCAGCCGAGGCCTGGGGCTTCTCCAGGCTCTGCACCGGGGTTCATCTGCTGGAGTTTAACAGCTTCGTTTGTGCCTCCGTACCGTGTTTCAGTGGTTCAGATGCACAGTCCCAGGCTGTTTGTTTTCTGAAGCTTTTTTGTCTTCTCAAGTGCACAGAACTGGGTGTCAAATCCAGAGGAATTTATGCAGGGAGGAGGGAGCTGGGATTGCTGAAGGAAAGACAGGAGGGTTCCCTTACAGCAGAGAGGCTGCAGGTAGGACTGGGACACAGGAGCATTTCCTGAGCACCGGTAAAATGTAGCATTTGACACTTTAAATTAATTCTGGTTCTGTTGAAATGCTGCCAAGATCCATATTATCTAGACAGAAAAGTGCTCTCGAGCTGCTGTTTCCAATGTGTCTGTGGTCCTTTCAATTGTAGATTTGTTTTTTAAAGCAAATCTGAAGTTGTTATGATTGTTAGACATGTTTGCCATGTACTTTTAAATAAGCTTCTAAAAAGTTTAAAAATCTCATTGTCGTTAGGAGCTGTGATGTTGCTGATCTGTGGGTAATCAGCCCACCTCCAGCTGCCTGAGTACTGCAGGTCACTGTGGCCTGAGCTGACATCCGTGAGGGATGGAGCAGAATCATGGAATCATAGAATCACAGACTTGATAAGGTTGAAAAAAACCCTTGAAGATCATCAAATCCAACTATTGACCCACACCACCACCATGTTCACCTCTAAACCATGTCCCTAAGTGCCACATCTGCATTATTTGAACACTTCCAGGGGTGGTGACTCCACCACTGCCCTGGGCAGGACTGGACAGCCCTTTCTGCGTAGAAATTTTCCCCGATCTCCAACCTAAACCTCCCCTGGTGCAACTTGAGGCTGCTGCTCTCATCCTGAGGAATTCAGCTAGGGCCTCTCCTCCCAGCCCCTTGCCCCCATTCCTGGCCCTCTGGGCTCCTTCCCTCCCCTCCTCACCCAGCAGGGCTCTCCCAGGCCGTGGCACCGGGACGTCTGTCCCGTTCCTCTGGCTTTGCACAAAGCAAGACCAAAGCAGGGTCTGTGGTTTCAATCCAGAAATAAATGAATGAGAAGGACAATGCTCTCCCACAACGGCAGAGTGCAGAAACCTGCGAGTGTCAGTCCTGGCAGCTGGCCCGCTGCAGGTCAGGGGTGGTGGGCTGGGCTGAGCTGGGCTGGGCTGGGCTGGAAGGGCTGGCCTGTGGTGGCTGCTTTTGGGGCTGGCTGCTCTGGGGGCTGCACCACTGACTCAGCTCCAGCCTATTCCTCCCATGTTTAACCTGGCCAGCAGTGGTTTGACCCCAGGAGCAGCAGAACGATGGGCAACTGCTCCCAGGGTTTGTGGTGTGTGATCTCAAGTGGAAGATTCATCTTTCCGCCGGAAAAATAATTTCATTTCCTGCCAGTGCCCACAGGGTGGTTTCTTGTTCTTGCATTAGTATGAAAAAGTAACTGAAACATCCTTTTCACCTACACAGTATCAGTCATTAAATAAATTCCTGTTCAATACCCCTTCCAAAAAAATCACAGATCCTGACTCTTTTATTACCTGGTCACACCTATTATGTTTAATTTAGGAGAATTTGAGTGGATTAATGAGTGCCTACCACTTAGCTTTCTGCAGCATCATAATGCTTTTCCTCTGATTTCACATCTCCTGCCACTCTAATACCTTATTTACATTGCTGTGTGCACAACAGATGTCCTCAGTAATGACTTGATCTTTCCTCCTAAATCTCTGTGTGCAGGATATGTCAAATTGTATTTTTAAATGTAGATTATCTCGTACTTTCACAGATTGAATTTCATGTTGCTAAGTTACCTATTTTTTCTAGTTTGAGGTTATTGTTTTATTTTTTCTTCCTTTTGCCTGCCTTGTCCTCTCTCCTGATTGACCTACATAATCCTGTGTTATTGGCAGGTTTTTGTGTCCTGCCCTTTACTCTTTACCAGGTCACCAGAACACCAGACAGTGCCAGCCCCAGCTCTGGCCCTTGGAGCTCTCAGCTGGGAATCTCCTCCCTGTGGCAGTAACTCCTTTATTTGATCCCCCATCGGTGGCTGGAGTTTCTTACCCATCACAGTGCTCACTCTTCTCAGGCACAGGGTGGGGTTTTTGGGGTGCCCTGTGCTGGCTGGGAGCAGGACTCAGTGATGGGTCCTGTGGGTCCCATCCAGCTCAGCCCGTTCTGTGATTCCACGACTCCTGAGCAGTTGATTACAGGAGTGTCCGACCCTGAAGTGTCCTTGTGAAACTGAGATCAGGTTCCATTCTCGCCTCCCCATCACCTTTCGGTGCCGGGATGCATTGAGGTCAGTGTGCTGCGTTTCTGAGCCCCTCTGCCTGCTGGCAGTCGCTGGCTGGCTGGGCAGGGGCTCCCTGGCCATGGGCTTCTCCCGCGGATGTAATGAGCCACAGGAATTTGTGTAGTTTCGATTAAAACGCTCAAGCTCGGGTTACCCCGGGGCAGAGCAGCCACAGCTCTCGCTGTTCCTGATGCTGCCCCTCCGGGCACCCCGAGCTCTGCAGAACCACAGTTCCCCCCTCAGTGCCCTGGAGAAGGGCCTGGCTGGGCTGGCAGCGGCTGGTGGGACAGAGCCCAGCTCCGGTGCCCCGAGGCATCCCGGCTGCAGGCAGAGCCCGGTGCCTGTATCCCAGAGCGGCGGTCAGCCGGGGCCAGATGGACACGAGTTCTTCTCAGCTGCGGATCAGCTACTTTCCCTGAAGGAGTAAATGCAGAAGGCTAAAAGATCGGAGAACCCTGAACTCAAATCCCAGATTACCCAGCTGCCACACTAACCCAGTAGCTAGGAAAGGGCTTCTCTGGAGCGTCTCCAGCCTGTAAATGCAGATGTTGGTGGGAATGTTTCTCTGGATCATTGTGTAGCACATTTCTCACAGAAAAGCAGGGCCAGTGCTTTTCCCGATCATCTACACAAGTCCTTGAGAGGGAGATTCCTGCAGGGGAGGGGTTTTCCCGAGAGGAGGCATCAGCCAGGAGATGCCTCTTGGGAATGAGTCACTTGGCCTCAGAGGTGAACTCCAGGAAGTCAATTTTAGTGACCCAGTGGAGAGCACAAGCAAAAGCAGCTGCTGAAGTTCCTCTTTCCCCCCTTTCTTTTTTTCTTTTTTCCTATTTGTTGTTAATCTTGGTTAAGAAAGGTCATAAAGCTCTTGTGTTGAAAATAAGATTTTCCCAGAAAAATGGATCACAGAATCCCAGAATGGTTTGGTTGGAAGGGACCTTAAAGCCCATGCAGTTCCATGCCACTTCCACTATTCCAGGGTGCTCTAAGCCCCATCCAGCCTGGCCTCGGACACTTGGATGGGGCAGCCACAGCTTCTCTGGGCAGCTTGTTCAGCCTGGGATCCTTTGACTTCAAATGTTAAAGTGAGGGTGAAACAGCCTTTTCTTCCCTGTCGGCTCTGGGTCTGCCATGGTGCAGGAGGCCTCAAACCCTCCTACTGATCTGTTCAGTGGAACTGCAGGGAAGTGGTATCTGCATGCCAGGCAAATTGACTCCAAAGGTTCATGCGGCACTTCAAATCAAATCAGCTTTAAAAAATCAGATTACAGCTGGAAAGTCCTCAGCCATGTGCATGTGGAGCGTGCAGAGCCCTCCTGGCAGAGCTCCCCTGGCCAAGGGCAGCAGTGCGGGGTCACCTCCATGGCTGGGGGGTCTGGGGGACCATGCCTCGATACCTCCATGGGCACAGGCTTTGGCTCATGCCACACCAGCGCTTCCCACTCCTCTCTGAGCGCTTTCCCATGTGCCTGCAGCCTTTTCCTTCCCACCTGTAACTCTGCCTCTCCTCTGGGAAACACAAGCTTTGTTTTGCCAGGTTGGTCAGGGTTTCTGGTTCATCATCTGGGAGGACGCTTTGCTTTTAGGATTTTATTCAATCATCTTCCAGGGACTGCTTTTGTTATAAAATCCTTTTAATAATGGATCTTTTCTTTATAGTTGGAAATATTTATTTAGTCAGTGCCTAAAGGGGCTCCAGGAGAGCTGGAGAGGGACTTTGAAAAGGGCCTGGAGGGACAGGAGATGGGGAATGGTTTCCCACTGCCAGAGGGCAGGGTTAGGTGGGATACTGGGAAGGAATTGTTCCCTGGGAGGGTGGTGAGACCCTGGCACAGGGTGCCCAGAGCAGCTGTGGCTGGTCCTGGATCCCATTTTAACAGTGTGTGTGTTCTGAACTCATTTGCCATCTCTGGATTAGGTCTCTCTCTTTACCCTCCCCAACAATATCCGTGCCAGATGAACCTGGTGAAAGCAGCACAGTGTCTCTCAGTTGCTCTAATGCAGATCTTCCTGCCCCCAGAATGTACCTAAAGCTCTCTTGATCTTCCCCAGGGACCACCTTCCCAGCTGAGACCACGCTGGAGGGCTCACACCTGATCCCATGAGAGTTCATCCAGCCAGCCCTTGTCCTCGCCCCGCGGATGTTGGTGGGAGAGGAATGGTGTTAATCCCTGGCACTGCCGCCCCCGGTGGGTACCACCCCCTCACAGCACACCTCCAACCACTCCAGCAGTCTGGGCATACTTCTGCTTTCTTTCTAGATCAGTATTCATGTTTATTTGTGGGTATTGTTAATTTATGTTTATTATGGTGTTTCTGAGCCGAGGAGCATCACGTTTGCTATTCAGTAACAGGGCAGAGGTGGGCTGGCATCAGGGAGGAGACTCGCAGCAAGTGTCACAAAAAGGTTATTTGAACCAGGATATTTAGTAATGAAAAATGAGGTTTGAAATAATCTGATCCTGTTTTTCAGGCTGTAGGAACAGCTTTCCACTAGAGCCTGATGGACATCTCCCAACTGTTTGCATTTGGGAGATTAATCGACTTTCCATTCAAATTCTTGTCTGTTGCTGTGAAATGTCAATTTTTACCTTGATTTAGAGCTGGGCACACACCTACTGAGAAATAAAACACACTGTCAAATAGAAATGTAATTTCTGGATAGTCCTGATCTATCTATCTGACCTAAAGAAAGGTTCCTACTATCAGTGTCTTTTCCTGCTGCCTAGTTCCTCACAGCTGAATTCAATGATGATGAGTCAGTCTGGAAATTAACCTTAATCTGAAATCCAAAGCACAGTGGTTTTGTTGCCACTGTTGAGTCTGCTATTTTTCAAGCTCATTTATAAATTGAATAAATCCAAGAACTGAAAATCTTTTATAAGAGTGTAGCAATTAAATACTGCCTTTTCCATCCTCAAATCCAGCTGTGTTGTGTGTTGGTGCTGAAGAGGGTTGGAGAGGTAGCATTAAATAGTTATTTAGGGATGTTAATAACATGCTTAAAATGTTTCCATCAAGTGCTTTTGGATCGTGCGATGCCATCTGTGTTACAGTTGATTTAGTTAATTATACAGGCATGAATTCTTTGGGAGAAGGGATGGCATTGCTCTAACAGCTTGTTTGTGAGCAGGATAACACAGTGACACACTATTAAACCCATGGAATTAAGTCTGAAATATATTCCTCACTGATAGTCCTCCCCAAATTATGCTGAGTTGCTCCAGTTCAACGGATAATTTGGTTAGGTGTGTTATTGGAGTTTGTTGCAGAAACTCCAATGGATTTTTGTACCTGAAATATTGGGGGTTATCTGAGAAAAAGGAGAAATTACTTTCCTACCTACTCACCTGTTTTTAATTAATTATTGCTCGTTCTGCAAATTAGCCATAAGAGTTGTACAATTAAACAGGCACCTGTTGGGATTTAGCAGCAATTGTGTCTGCCAGTACTGCAATTCAGAGACTGTCCTGAGCTGGAAGGGCCCCACAGGGATCATCCATTCCAGCCCCTGGCCCTGCCCAGACCCCCCAACAGCCCCACCCTGGGCATCCCTGGCAGCGCTGTCCAAACGCTCCTGGAGCTCTGGCAGCCTCGAGGCCGTGCCCATTCCCTGGGGAGCCTGGGCAGTGCCCAGCCCCCTCTGGGGGAAGAACCTTTCCCTGATCTCCAGCCTGAGCCTGCCCTGGCACAGCTCCAGCTGCTCCCTATAAACCATAATGAGCTTCATAACTGACACCCAACTATGGCTTGCACTTCAAAGAAAACCCAAAAAAACCTGTGCAAAACTTACAATGAGAAACCAGAGGACAGGATTTCAATCCGTGGGTGTGGCACAAACAGATAACTTCACACACAAGGTGAGTCTGTGTAGAGGAGTCTGAAGGCTGCAGATGTAGATCTTACAAAGGACATGATCCACCCATCAATGAGTTAAAGCAACAACGGTGGAAGGATTAATCTTTGAGGAAAAATTCAGGTCAGTCAGGATTTGACATTTGTCTGTTACAGCTGCTGCTGGAATTGATCTAATCCTCGGCAAAACTTCGGCTAGACTTCCATCTGCAGAAGCTCTACTGGATGTCAGGGTTGGGGGTTGAGGGGCGGAATTATTTTGAATTTAAAGCAGATATTATTTCATCAAAGATAGGTTTCAGAGCTTACTTCACACTGGGAAGGGTCTGGAGCCCCAGGAGCGGCTGAGGGAGCTGGGAAAGGGGCTCAGCCTGGAGCAAAGGAGGCTCAGGGGGGACCTTGTGGCTCTGCACAACTCCCTGACAGGAGGGGGCAGCCAGGGGGGGTCGGGCTCTGCTCCCAGGGAACAGGGACAGGAGGAGAGGGAACGGCCTCAGGCTGGGCCAGGGGAGGCTCAGGGTGGACAGCAGCAGGAATTTCCCCATGGAAAGGGTGCTCAGGCCTTGGCAGGGGCTGCCCAGGGAGGTTTGGAGTCCCCACCCCTGGAGGTGTCCAGGGAATTCCTGGAGGTGGCACTCAGAGCTCTGGGCTGGGGACAAGGTGGGGATGGGGCACAGCCTGGAATCCATGGGCTGGGAGGGCTTTTCCAGCCTCAGGGATCCTGGGATTGGATTCTATGGTTCTGTGTGTGAAGGAAATGCACAACACAGCCCTGTGTGCAGGACAGTACATGTCTTGGCCATTGTTTCTTGATCTCAGCTACCTGCTCACTCCTTTTCCCATGTAATTTCCAACAGGTTTTCTTCTCATGTTGCAGCCGAGTGAGTGATGCACTGTTTGTGACAAATGTTTATGTGGATAAAGCCCAAAGCACAACTCCAGCATGGGACACGATTGCATAGGCTTAGCATGAAATTCCTTTTCAGAGGAAAACTCATTTTCTTGCATTCGAATCTATAGGTTGGTGCAATCCTAAATGGAACATAGATATATGAGGAAATGGGAAATCAGCCATGGACAATATTGCATTTTCTTTCTATTATAATATTTTGAGATGCACCAGAGGCTCAAAAAGGTTTGTTTAAACTAATTCATCGGAACAATTTGTCAAAAATAGAGAACACCAATTCTCACAGGGCTGTGGCAGATGCTGGAAATGTTCCATATTTGTAAGAACAGTGTTCTGCTTTCAAATATTGGTACCCTGGGTAGGGATTAATTCAGTTATTTTTAAGCATGGTGAAACATTCATTTCAGCAACTACTACCTAGAAAACACATTTCCCAATTAGTCTTGATGTCTGAATTGCAAGTCAGGAGGCAAAGGGAGCACTGAGCCCTGCTCAAGGCAGCTCTGATGCATTATTGATGCTGTTTTCAATATCAAACATGCCAGGAATCAGATGCATAATCTATTCTCCCAGCATCGAAAATATGGTGACCTTTCTGTTCTGTTAAGGTGATGTGTCTGATAGCTGCCCCTTCTATAAAACTCCTTGGAAAAATAAAGGAAAAACCCAAAGGCAGGTGACTGGTTTTCCAGGGAATGTCTCCTGTGCCCAGCACTGAGGGGAGGGGGTGCTAGGGAACTGCTCTGTTCCCTGTGGGGACGGGGCTTGTTGAGGGTCTGTGCTCAGTGCCGGCACCTCGGCCTCGGGCTCCCGAGGTCCCCGCATGTCCCCCGATGTCAGAGCAGAGCCCTGGGAGCAGCAGCTCTGTGTTCCCTCAGCCGGGGATGAGCCACCTCCTGGCTGCCTCTGCATCAGCACAGTGGTGCTGGCTTGGGGGCGTTTTTATGGAATGTTTTTCTCCCAGTATTTGTGATAAATGTTCTTTCAAGCCTGGCCTGGCGTTTGGCCCCGGGTCCCAGCTGGATTCTCCGCGCGGGGCATTCTCCAGCAGTCACGGCTGCTCCTGCTGCAGGGCCACACTTCTGGGAGCACAAACGACCACTTTCATTGCTCCAACAATGCCGCTTGTCCCCCTGCACACACACGAGGTCGTGGCTGTCACTGGAGCTGCCTCGCTCTGCCAGCCCTGTTTCCATCCTTATCCCGGCAATAACAGCCCGCAGCGTGCATCTCTGCTCGCTGGGGCAGCTGGCAGGGCTGAGCTCTGCTGTCTGCAGCGTCACACACGGGCACTGCCACCTCCCCACGGGTGTCCGCAGGGGAAGGCTCCATCCCGCCTCCGCAGGCTCCTTCCCTGTCACTCCTCCAAGGAGGGCTGCACGTGGCGTTTGTGATGTGGTTTAGTGGGCACGGGGGTCATTCTTGCACGATCTGTGCAGGGCCAGGAGCTGGATTTCGATGTTCCAAGCAGATGCTTGGCATGAAATCTGTCAATTCATACCATTAACCCTTCGTAACATTTTAAAGAAAATTAAAAAGCTGCAGCACTGTAAATATCAGGATATGCAGATCTACAAATCGACCTCAGACAGAATTCCCACCAAGTGAACTCTGCTCCACAGTACCAGCTCCTGAGTTTTCTCTTCTGTCAGCACACAAATGTAAATTCTCGCAGCCCTCGTCTGTCAAAAAGAATCCTGTGAGCAATTACTCTCTCAAATCCCTGTACCATTCAAATGATGATTTGTCTGCCATTCATGTGGAAGCAGTTAAAGCTTGTTCGTCGCTGCTTCTCGTTTCCTCAGGTTGTGAACTAACCTGGCTCACTGCTGCCTCTGCCTGTGGAGGAAATCCTCTAAGAAAATAACTGTAATGTGCACAAAGGCCTCATTCGTTGCAGCAGGTAGAACTCTGTGCCTGTGGCTACAGGCTGCCCCATTTTTTATCAATAAAGAAAGAGGGTTTTAAAGCTCCATTGGTGTGTTGTGTCTGCCTGCACAAAGCAGCAGGAATCTTAAATGCAAAGAGCATCTACTCATGTTATAGATTTTTCAGGCAATATCTTTAAAGTTTAATTTATTTCTATTTCTTTGCCCAACCAAACATGTTTCTTTTTATAGAAACTTCCAGGCTACAAACTCAGGCACCAGCCTGAGAAATGACAGAACTGAGACTGTTTGTTTCACCTTGGTTTGGACAGTTAATACCAGGAATGTTATTTTATTCTCCCACTTGTTTCTCCAAGTCTCAGCCCCCCACCTCTCCCTCTGAGCCAATGTAGATGTGTAGTGACTGCTTGTCCTACATGATTTCTCTGGCTCTCAGCAGCTCTGCCCTCCCAAACTCCAGCCCCTCTCCCAGATGCTCCGAGCACTCCCAGCTCCGTATCCCATTTTTATATCCCCAGAGCAGCTGCCTCTCTCCACTCTTTACTCCCCGACAGATTCATGCTTTTGCTCTTGGAATTCAAACCAGGCTATTTTTCATTACGATGTTGCTGTGGAGGTTGGTTTTGCTGCTGTTTTGCTGGTACCATTTATTGTTACTCTCTCATTGCAGCTGCCCTGACCTGTTGAGCCCCATCCCCGTGCCCAGAGAGGGGACGGTGTCTCCGCTGTGGTTTGACCGCGAGTCATGAGGGACAGACCGGGGCACTGAAGGTCATCGGCCAAGAACATTGCTGCTCACATTAACAGGATTAGTATTTAAAAGGTTGGAAATATTTTCCCAAATTTAAGCACTTTTAAATGGAATTCTGTAGCATAACCATCCCGTGATTCCATGGTTCCATGATCCTATGAAAACAGTCTTCCCAGCGGTTGCTGTCTCCGAGCTGTGGCAGTGCCAGGGGCTGGTGCGAGGATGTCCCTCCTGAACATCCACATCCACTGCACTGTGTGAATCCCAGTGCAGATGAAGGGATGGGACACTGCCTGGCAGGAGGGTGCAGCCAGGGGGGTCAGGCTCTGCTCCCAGGGAACAAGGGATGGGACAAGAGGAAACAGCTGCATCAGTGGAGGTTCAGGTTGGATCTTGGGCAAAACTTCTCCATGGAAAGGTCTGTCCAGCCCTGGCACAGCTGCCCAGGGCAGATGTGAAGTCCCCATCCCTGGAGGGATTTAAAAGCCATGTGGCACTTGGGGACATGGGTCACTGGCGGTGCTGGGGGTATGGTTGGACTTAATGGTCTTGGAGGACTTTTCCAACCCGAACAAAGCTGTGATTCCATGCTTAGTCCAGGGAATGCAGCCCCTTCAGCTGCTGACACGTACCTCGTGCTCCTGGGAGTGCTGGGCTGGCGTGTCCCCCACGCTGACAGGGTGTGTGGCTGTGCTGTCCCTCCCTGCAGGCCGCAGAAGATGTAGAGCGCGGCGGGCGCGGAGCAGCCGGAGCCAGCGGGGCCGGGGGCCCTCCCAGCCGCCGCCTCACCATGGCCAAGAGGGGCTCCAGCAGCCGGGCCAGGGGGGACAAGCCCGACGCCTTGGCCGCCCTGCAGGCTGCCAACGAGGAGCTCAGGGCCAAGCTCACCGACATCCAGATCGAGCTGCAGCAGGAGAAGAGTAAGGTGAGCAGCTTCCCTTCCTTTGAGTGCCATTTGGTGTTATTCAGGAAGTTCAGAAATGCCAAAATTCTCTTTGCTGATTCTTCTCTTTCCCTTTTACACTAATTTCATTTGGATTTTGAACTCAAACTCCTTCAAACCGGCTGTACCCGCATGTACAATACTAGATCTCAGCTCTGCCTCCTGTGCTAATTCCCAGATTCCAAGGAGACACAGCTTCTCCCTGAGCCTTTGGGAGAGGGACAGCTGATGGGGCTGGAGCCTCAGCTCTAAGCATTTCCAGCTCTTGCCCTCAGATCACTTCTCAGCAAGAGCATGGCACATTTATTTGCTTTTCCCTAATTCCCCAAATCAGTTTCCACTGATAAACTTGGGGATGTTTTCGGTTCCAGAATAGAGATGTGTTGCCATGCAGGGACACAATGATAGTCTGCATTTTTCCATTAATTTGCATCATTATGAGGCATTCTAGACTATGAATCCAACACACACGTACATATAAATAGAACATCTGTTAATCCTTTTGCTGTGAAGCAGCATTTGCAGCTTTAAGGCTGAGGACTTTGTTTTCCTCCTCCCTGTCCTTCACGGCCACTTCTGGCCATGGCTTCTCTAGAGTTTATGGCATGGTTTTAAATTGAAACATCATTTGAGCCTTGTGTGGTCAGGTACAGTCAGTTATCTCTGCTGAATAATTCATTGCTTAAAAAGCATCTGGTAAAATGCAGCTGTTTGGGGCTTCACAGGAGCTTGCACAGAGCTTTTTGTGTCTTGCCTACACATGTGCAGGTTTGGTCTGTGTGCCTGAGCATGCCAAAGGGATGGCTTGGCATCTCATTTTTCCCATATTTTGGGGGGAATGTGCTGTGAGAGTTTCTGCAGAATGAAGTAAGGACTCAGACTTACTCACAAGGTACTGACTGGCTCCTAAATGTATATTAAACATGAGCCCGCAGTGAAGGAAAGGTCTTTGCTACCACCAGTTTGTAGACACAGACATACCAGCACTGAGATGTAATACTGTGAAGTCACCTGTACCATTTTTAAATAATATCATAATACGTATTCATTGTTTGGTTGATTGAAAATACTGTATTTTTTGATTTTCCTTATAGGTCAGCAAGTTGGAAAGGGAGAAAAATCAGGAAGTGAAGCAGATCAAGGAGCACGAACAGCATAAAAGTACAGTGGTGGTCACAGAGCTCAAAGTCAAACTTCATGAAGACAAAATGAAAGAGCTCCAAGCTGTTCGAGAAACACTTCTGAGACAGCACGAAGCTGAACTACTCAGAGTAATAAAAATAAAAGATAATGAAATCCAGAGACTACAGACCCTGCTCAACGCCGTGCGCGACGGGGCCCCGGACAAGGTGAAAACGGTGCTGCTCACCGAGGCCAAGGAGGAGGCCAAGAAGGGCTTTGAGGTGGAGAAAATCAAAATGCAGCAAGAAATTTCTGAGCTGAAGGGGGCTAAGAAACAAGTGGAGGAGGCTCTCACTATGGTCATCCAGGCTGACAAAATCAAAGCAGCAGAGATAAGGAGTGTGTATCACCTGCACCAGGAGGAGATCACCAGGATCAAGAGGGAGTGCGAGAGGGAAATTCGCAGACTGGTACGTGTCGCTCTCTGCTGCTGTAGCTTAGGCTGCTGATAGAACATGATCAGTGCTGCACTCAGCTGAGTGGATAAGGATGGGTGTACACACTTTGGGGCTTGCTCCAGGTCTGTTTTACATTTACTAGCAGAGAGGGAAAACTGGTTTTTTAAAGTATTAGGATGTTTTGTAAGAAACTTCTTGATCCGTGCCAGAGCCTGTTAATGTTGTTCACATTGAAGGTATCAGGAAGAGCCCTCGAGTTCCTGGCTGGTCAGGGGAATGCTACCACAGTTATGTTTCTTGGGTTATGCCCCTATTTCCTCACCAAGCATTCCTTCCTGATCCACCGTGGTCCCTCCCTTTCCCTGCCTTTGCTAGTTCCTGTGAACATCCCATAGTGAGGCTTACACAGTCCCAAATGCTCTTTTTCTGCACCCCTGAGTCCTACACACACAGCAGGGCATTCAGGGGGAATTCCTCTCCATACCCACCGTGGTGGTTTTCCCCAGGACAGGGGCTGGTTCAGCTCCTCTGGTGGCCCCACGAGCAGACACTCCACAGGCTCCCACCTGAGCAGGTCACTGGGATCTCACCTGGCCCTGCTCACCTGACCCTCAGGGGCCCTTTGTGTGTGGCTGCTCAGCCTGCCCTCACCTAATCCAACATTTGATCCTCAGGTGCAGCAGCTCCAGTCCCAAAGGCAAGAGCTTCACACCTGTGGCTTTGGAGTTTTCCTTTGGCTGGGGAGGTTGGAAGGGATGGTGGTGCTTGGAAAAGGGCAGAACTCCCCGTGGGAGGGAGCTGCCTCACAGGGAAGCCTTTGCACCAGAGCCTGGCAGGCCACCAGCACCTTCTGGGGCTCGGGGGTTTATTATTGTCTGCTGCTCACTCAGAGCTTGCCCTGTGCTCCGCGCTCCTGAGTGCAGGGAGCGTATCCCTGCGCTGCTGCTGCCTTTCCCAGGGACATGGGGACACACCCATGCTCTCATGATGTGTGTTTTGGGTCTTGTCTCAGTATTTATGTGATGTCACCATTGTTTTGTGTTTGCCATGCTGCCTTACAGCACTCAGTGTCCTGGTACAACCCCATCCAGGTCTCTTCTAAGTCATCAGCCCTCAGCTGTTACCCAAATCCTAAAAAAAAAATTTAAAATGCCCAAAGAGCTTGCAGCCTGGCCCCACATCAAAGGCTGGCAGTGTGACCATGCTACAGAGACCACCTGCAGAACCTCCTCTCCTGGTAGGATGCTGGTACAGCATCACCTGAGCCCTGACAGCCAAAGGGCCTGCAGGGACTGACACACCAGCAGTGGAGTGTCCCCTACCTTTATTTAGCTGCCTCTTCCCTCAGGCTTCAGGTTGTTAAGGTTTTTTCATAGGTTATTTTATTTTTATGAAGAGGGTATTAAAATAATTTATAATCAACTGATCTATTGATGCTGTTCAAACATCCTGCAGTGTAAGTACATTCTTCTCTAGCCATACATCACTGGTGCATTGATTTCATATATCCCAGTGAATGGTAGGCTAATGGACATCCTAAATAAACTTGCTGCATCACATGGAAAGTCCCCACTAATGGCCTTTAATGTGGAAGCTGTAAAATAAATATGGTCTTACTTATAGGGAACAGAGTGGTTTGATGGGATGTTTTCTAAATTGCCTTTGAAAATCAAACTTTTTTAAAGTTCCTGCTTGAAAGAATCAGACTGGCTCACTGCACCAATGAAATTACCTGATGCCATGATTTTACCAAGCCCTGAGTGCTTCCTAGGTGGCCCAAGTACTCTCAGCTCCATGGACTCCACCATCAGTTACTTTGGTGGGAGCTGGTGGCTCCTGGCACCTTGTGGGGAGGGCCCTGATGTCTGGGGGGAAAGGTTGTCCAGGGCACAGAGAATCAGGGGTTCACTCACACAGCTTTGGGGCATTTTTTGTGCATTTCTGCATTGACTGGCAATCTGTGACAGGATGAGAGGAAACAGACTCAAACTGTGCCAGGGGAGGCTCAGGTTGGACACCAGCAGGAATTTCCCCATGGAAAGGGTGCTCAGGCCTTGGCAGGGGCTGCCCAGGGAGGTTTGGAGTGCCCATCCCTGGAGGTGTCCAGGGAATTCCTGGAGGTGGCACTCAGAGCTCTGGGCTGGGGACAGGGTGGGGATGGGGCACAGCCTGGACTCGAGGGTCTGTGATTCTGAGTATTCACCAAACAAAGCCCCCAGCTCTTCACTGTAGATATTTCCAGGGCCAGGGTGAACGCCAATGGCTTCGGCCCATTCCCATGGAGCAGGGCTGAGCATCTTCCAGCACTGTGGGCAGCACAGGAAAGGGAATAACGTGTTCAGAGTGTGTGCTCAGGCTGTTGTGGGCCCGTGTGTTGTGCTGGCACATATGGCTCGTGCTGTTTGTGTCTGTACAGCCTGTGTGACGCTCCCGAGACGTTCAACTCACCCAGTTCAGCCGTCCCTGGCTCACAACCTCAGCAGTGGGACTGCAGCAGATTAAATCCCCCTGCAGATGGTGGAGAGTACGTGTGGCAACGGCCTCCTTTGGAGAGAATTTCTAATTTTAGTCAACCGTTTTTAAATTTCAATTTGTGCATTTTAAACTGCCTTAAAATACTGCACGGCTGTGTTTAGTTACAGTTGTATGGGCAGGAGCACTCCCTGCTTAGTGTGTGCACAGCCAGAGGAAGCAGGGGAAGGCCAGGAGTGTTCCCCAAGCTTAACTGGCCTTGATGCTTGCTAAGTGGGGACCAAAATTCAATGTGGTAAAGAGCATTTAAACTTTAATTAACTCTGGGTTGGTCAGGAAGGAGAAGTTCTGCACAGCCACGGCCACTGCAGCCTCCTTGCTCCTGTCTCCTTTATCAGGGGACTGAGAAATCAGGGGAACTGAGGAAATGAGATTTGGTAGAGCCTGGGGAGTGGTTATTTTCAATCTAGGTAAACTTCAGTTGATTATGAGTGGCAAAGGCTTTAATAACCTGCACCAATCGCTCTGTGAGACCACTGGACATGGAGATCTTCACAGCTTCCTCACGGCAATGCCACCCCACAGCCAAAGAGGGGATAAAGGTTTTGAGCACCTTTCTGAACTTCTGTGTTCTCACTGACCCGGAGCTCTCTGCCAGACAGTGGTAAATTAGTGAAGATGTCTGATGTAAAGGGTGGGATCAGAAGAAAGGGTAGGAACCTGACTTTTTAAATACTAATTTTATTGGTGATAGATTTAGTTTTTATCTTCTCCTTTTGATTCCCTTGTGTGGTGAGAAACCCCCATATCTGGGATTACAAAGGTGGCTCAGCACCCAAAGGGTAGACACGCATTCAGGGTGAATCGTTCCTTTTTCCACCTGCGGATGTTTTTAGTCATTTGTGGTTTGACCCTCATTTACAACAGTATTTCTTCCAACTAAACCTGGGCTGAAGGATTTTGTTGTATATAAAAGCCAGACAACATTACTCCTACGCTTAGGAGGGTCAGGAAACCTCCTCGTTCTGAGTGATTCCTTTGGTGTCTCACAGGCCAGGTTTTAAAAACATTTTTCTCTGTGGGTCTAAACAAGGAGTTACTCTTTTCTGGACTGTAATGTTGTTGTTGTACTACAACACAGCTAACACAGGGCTTGGGCTGGGGCCTCGTGGCCCCTGGGAGAGCTTGGAAGCTGTTGGCACTGGCTGTGGGGTTTCTGCCTCCAGCAGGAGGTCTGGGACACCCCACGCTTCATCCATGGCATTCACAAGTGGCACGGGATGGTTACACTGGGGTTGGACCAAGCTGAGCTTCCAAGTCCCTCCCAACCCAAACCTTCTGGGATTCTGTGATTCTGAGGCAATCTGGTGCTGCTGCTGGGTGTCAGGTACGCCAGGACAGGGAGGCAGTGGGGCTCTGTCTGTGGAGAGGGAGGGTGAACGAGCAGGGAATGTGTCCCCTGTGTCTCTCGGGGTGTCACACCCCAGGGCCACTCCGACCCCTCTCACCAGGGCACCTCATCAGCCAGGTCACACTCCGTGGCAGCCCCATCGAGGCCAGGGCAGGGCTGCTCACATGTGCTGATTGCCAGCTCCCACATGGGAGCTGTGCCTGCCCTGGAGCAGCTCCACCGGGCAGGGATCCTCCTCCGTGCCCCTGCCCGGCAGGACTGCCTTTGATGCCAGGCACTGGCAGCTTCAAAGGCCTTTCCTGGCAGCATCTGTCAACTTGCAAAGGCCCCAGGAACATTGCAGGGAGAGATGTCCCAAGCAGGACCCTACACCTTGGATTTGAATCAGGAGGGAAATAATAACTCCAGAAAGAGTCACGGCTCAAAGCCTCCCGCGTGTGGGACCCGCACCGGGAGCGCAGGAGGGAGCAGCCGCTCTCCCTTTGCACGGGCTGGTGTTCCTGTAATTGGCACCAGCTGTGCTCGGGGCTGCTTACGAATGAGCAGACACATAAATATTCATCCCAGCTCTGGAATGGTAGCGGGGCGTCTGGCAGGTGGTTGGATGCTCCTGCGCTGCCGCCCCTTCGCCAGCTCCGGAGCCAGCAGGCAGGGTGGGAGCAGGGAGAGGAGCCAGAGCCCAGCCCCAGCACCAGCACAGCACCAGTACAGCCCAGTACAGCCCCAGCACAGCACCAGCACCAGCCCAGCATGAGGCCCCCAGGGGCTGCACGCCTGCGGACCCGCACCGCTGCCCGTGAGTTCTGCGGTCCCTTGGCCCTGCCTTGCCTTCCTTGCGTTCGTGTGCTGAGGGACGTCTTCCCAGAGCTGCTCCCTTCCATTTGTGCTGTTCCTACGCTGTCTAACAGCAAGCTGCACGCACCAAACTTGTGCATGTTTCATGTATGGGAATTTACTCGGGTGGAGGAAGATGTCAGTGCTGATGTTTCCTTGTGGTTTATGAAGGTTATGTTTAGGGATTTTTTTTTCTGGAAAACAAACCATTAGTGAAATGCTGTGAAATGTTTTGTGTTTTCTTGTTTCTTTGTTCCTCCCAATTTCATGTGTTGCCTTTGTTGTAATGTGTCTTTGTTTCCATATAGATAGGAACCAACTACCCAATATTCTGCTTATTTTAAACAAATAATCATTTGATGATGTGTTATCTTTTCATCTGTACATCCATTTAGGTTTCCTCTCATTAGGCATTTAGCAGAAAGACCTCTGGTGCTCAGGAGCATCTATGTCTTTGTTTCATTCAAAGTCAGCAGACGCTGCCTTCATGGACATTGTTAAAAGGATCTTTAGTCAATGGCACCCAAAATACCTTTCATTTGCTCCATTTTGCTTTCCTGATACCTGTGTGATCTGCCAGCACCTGCCCTGGGTGGGCCACATTGGCATTTACTGGAAACAAAGTCCTTGGAGTGACTCTTGATTCTCAATGTCATTTTTTTCCAGGTTTACAGACAAAGCAGAGATAAAAGTATTAATGCAGCTCTTAAAAGGCAAAATGTTCTTATTTGAAGCAGGCCAGGTTTAAAAACTGATCATTGAGATTAAATGTCTAAAGTCTCAAAAACCAATGGCAAAAATCTTGTGTTTCTGGTGTCTGAAAGCAGCTCACAGACCCCTGAGGGCAGGGATGTGATTTCTGCCTTTCTGTGGGAGCCGTGTCTGCAGCACCCACGGCGTGTGGGTGCAATCAGTTCTGCAGCCGTGGGTGACCTGCCTGTGTGGGGTCCAGCCGGGGAGAGCCCGAGGTCCCGGGGCAGGGCGTGCAGCACCCCAGGCCACCTGGGCTGGGTTCAGTGATTTTCTTGACCAGGCAGGGCCCAGCCACCCTTGTGAACTCCAGCCAGACTCCAGGGTTTGGATCCTGGCTGGTCCCACGGGATGTGCACAGGCCCTTGGTGCAGGCAAACAGGGAAGAACAGAGTTAGAGGTCACTGGACGTTTGTCGTTTAAGCACATCATGATTTTGCATAATGTTTATTCTGTATAAGTAAAACCTCTCGTGGAAAGGGAGTTGCTCACACGGGAGACTTTTGGAAAAAAGAATTTTAAAAAATTCACATTTCTTCTAGGAATTTTGAAAATTTAAAGGATACCGAGGTTTCAATATTTTTCTTTAAAAATTATTAATCCAAATTTTCCAAAGGTGACATCCAAGCAAAATGCCGCCGAATCATTAAAGCGTTCGAGTGAACCAATCAAAGTGTGATGTGAATGTCAAGTTTTAATTTTTTTACGCTATTCTGAAATGGTGATAAGACTGCAGGCTGTTTCCCAGTCACTTCAATGCCAGACTGCCTGCTGAAGGAGAATGTCCCGCTGTGTGGCCCGGGGAGAAGGGCAGCGCTGGTGCAGCCCGGTGTTGGCTGTCGGTGTCTGTGGCTGCCGTGGCGGCAGGGCAGCGGGGCCGTGCTGCCGTGGGGTGCTCTGGGTGCTGCCGAGCCGCTGCTGCCGCCTGTGTGATTGTGTTCTGTTCTCCTTGTAGATGGAGGAGATTAAGTTTAAGGACAGAGCAGTCTTCGTGCTGGAGAGAGAGTTAGGGGTGCGAGCCGGGCATGCTCAGAGACTGCAGCTCCAAAAAGAGGCTTTAGATGAACAACTGTCCCAGCTCAAAGAGTCTGACCGGCATCTGAGCAGCCCCAAGCGGGAACTTCCTTATGCAAGTGGTGCAGGAGACGCTTCAGATCATTCGGGAAGCCCCGTAAGCACTTTCACGTGGTTTCACCTAAACGAGCGACCAAATGGCACCAAGTGACAGAATCTTGATGAGTGCACCCTGGAGCAAGAGCTGTCCCATGGCTGTGCAGGGGAGCCCCGAGGCACCCGCTCCGTGCTCTCGTTGTTATCATGCCCGAACCGTTGAGATTTCCAATCAAACCTCGCCATGGGAGAGCTTTTGCTTTCTGTCGTTTTGTTTCCCGGTCGGTTTGGTTTGGTTTTGTCAGCAGGGTGAAATTCTTCTGTTCTTTCTCTCCTTTTCCTCACTGTACCATGCTCAGCCACCCGCCTTAGTTTGACAGTTTGACACGATTCTGCCAACAAATGATGCAAATGCATTTCTCACCAAGTGCTGTTTGTGTGCAAGCTCTCGGAGGTGCGAGCTGGGGGCTTGGGGAGCAGATGTACGAGGCCAGTTCCAGAGGGAATGGGGAAGGCAGTCGGTGCAGGGCAGCAGGGGAACCCCTGCTCCCAGGGCACCACTTTCCTGCTGCTCGGTGCTCTCACCATCAGCAGGACACACAGTGAGCCAAAGACCTCCTAAACTGTGCTCTCCTGTGCATTCTCTGCAATAGCCAGAACATTCGATTTGAGTCACCTCTCCACAATGGCTTTTTCAATGTAACTCTGGCACCTCCCTGCTTCGGCCTCCCTTTGCCCAGAAAACCCCTCGGGTAACTGCCCTCGTGCCTCTGACGTGTGCAGGTCGTCCTCATTGCTGATCCTCATCAAGATTTCTTTTGCGACAGCCTTGATTGTCTCAGTGCAAGTGTAAAACTTAAACCTGAGCAAACCAATCTATTTTATTCTTTGGCCCAAGCCTCTCCTGCACCTGTTGAATGAGGAACCCTAGACCTCCCAAAAGTGCCACCAGCACTGTGGGCACTAAAGTGCCTCTTTCTAGTTGTACTCAACTTCTGCCAAAGACCAGAACAAGTCGTAGAGAAGGGGAAAAGTCTGTCACGTTTGTCAGTAGCTGTAACTCCTCTCTGATTCTGAACGAGAACACATCTACCTATATCTCTATTCATTTCTAATTTGATTTAAGCATTTTCACTCAGATAAAGTGCTACCCCTGTGGCCTTACAAGTCACCCTGCAGGACCCCATAAGGGCCACAGCTTAGTGGAAGAAGAGCTTATTCAATGCACAATTGCATGGATTTTCCCCATTCAGTAATTCAGTAATTTTAATATCAGTTCCTTATGACCAAGTCCTCAGAGTGGGCGGTGTGTCTGAAGCTCTCAGTTCAACAGTGGCATCATTGGAACATGGCCTTCAGTTTTGATACTTTCTGTTCTGTTTCCAAGTTTCCCATTTGTGACTTTGTATTTGCATATGCGTATACTTATACATATGCATATACATTCCTCTGCATTTGCATTCTTTGTTACATTTCCACTCCTGACTTTCCATTGGTCTCATCCTGCAGCTTTCCATGGTCAGTTGGGTTCCATGGGTTACCCTCTACCCGATAACATTTTAAAATGTTTGCATTTGGGATAAGAAAAAGTTTGAGCTTTGTCGATGTGCTCTTGCGTGTACACTTATGAGCAGTTATTTGCAGTTGATCTTTGTTTTAGGAACAGCAGTTGGATGAAAAGGATGCCCGGCGCTTCCAGCTGAAAATCGCGGAGCTGAGCGGCATCATCCGGAAGCTGGAGGACCGGAACGCGCTGCTGTCGGAGGAGAGGAACGAGCTGGTGAGTGCAGCAGTGGCGAGGGCTCGGGGATGTGCTGCCTTGCCCCAGAAACACCCGGGTATTTGCTCCTGTGCTGTTTGGAAATCCTGGCAGGAGGGGCTGCCTCCTCCTCAGCTCCGTGCTCGGGGCTGTGCCACGTCACTCCCCTCTTGGCTTGTACAACAGTGGATTTTTAAGATGGCATTAGCTCAGATTATTTTTATTTCTTTTTAAAAACAAATACATTCCCCACATTGAACATTTGCTGCCCAGATAGAATGCCTCCTCAAGTAGGAATGCTCTCTTCCCAATGGAAAATACCAAGAGTTTTTGATCAGTTCTGCTTTGTATCAGGAGGAAATACTGCTAGCGTGATAATTAAAGAAAATAGTGAATATATTTGATGAAAAAGCTCCAGAGGTGTTATCTTTCTCTTTGTCTTTCAGTTGAAACGTCTCAGAGAAGCAGAAAGTCAGTATAAGCCCATTTTGGACAAAAACAAACGCCTCAGTAGGAAGAATGAGGAGTTGTCACACGCCTTACGTCGAATGGAAAATAAATTGAAATTTGTGACGCAGGAAAATATCGCAATGGTGAGTGTCTGTGCCCCTGGGAGAACGTGGGATGTGGAGCTGATGGGGCTGAGGGAGTCAGGCATCGGCCCAGGCTTGCAGGTTCCATGGGAAACTATTCCATTCTGGCAAGGTCCCTTCCAACACAAACTAATCTGTGATTCTATGATTCACCTTCAACTTTCCTGCCAGAATCATCTCATAATCCCTGGGAAATCTGCACTTGTGACTCTGCCCCTTTTTCCAGCTGGAGGAGCAGGACCATCTGGCACATTTGGAGCCCGGATGTGAGGCTCAGCAAAAGGGGAGCAGGAGAGCTGCCAGGACAACCATTAGAGAGATGCATCACTTGCTCTAAAGGGAAGGGCTAGACAAGACCCTTGGCAAAGCCTCTGATCTTTTCCTCCTCTGCCCTGTGGTTTTCGGGTTCCAGAGGCAAAGAACTGGAGCAATAAGGAGACCAAGCTCCTTAAATGACCTTGACCACAGCCAGGAAGAGAGAGAAGTGGATTTCCTGAGACTACAAGTTATTGAGCAGCAAAACATCATTGATGAGCTCTCCAAGGTAAGTGGAAGGCTGCTGTTCTCACATGAGAGTGACCAAGGGAAGAGCAGAGGAAGCCAAGGAAGGGGTACTCGAGGTTCTGGGAGCTAATGGGGCTATGGGAGTTGAGTTAACAGGACGCTGGGAGCTGATGGGCACAGTGGGCAGCAGGGGAACCTGGCTGGCATTTCTGTGCTTAGCAGTAATGCAGGTTATCTGTGGTGGGCTGTTTGGGAAAGCCCGTTCAGTCTGCACTGGCCTGCCGTGGCAGAACTGTGTCCTTAGATGTGCTGCTGGCCAGGTCTAGGAGGGAAAGTGTCCGAGCTCCTTCAGCTGGAGACACCACTGGGGCTAAAGTTTGCTGTGTACAGGGGGTGGTCTGCAATCCTGGGCTTGGGATTTTCCTTCCTTGTTACCATGTTCTCAGTCCTTGGAAACAGAAAACGCCCAAAATCATAATACTTCTCTAGAAAATAACTTTTATTTCTTTCCTTTCTTTTTAAGCCTGTCCACTTACTGACATTATTTTATTCTTTTTCATTAGACCCTGGAGACTGCTGGCTATGTGAAGAGTGTCATGGTAAGAGTGAACTTCATCCGCATCTATGTATGCATTCAACTGCTGTTCATGGAAAGCAGGCAGGGTACAATAATATTTATTTTCCCTTCCATCTGCATTCAGCAGTGAGCTGACACAGGGATTTCCTCAGAGCAGATTTTTTATCAGCAGTTGCTCACCAGAGAAAAGCACAGTGATAGTGGGGAGGGAGGCAAGCTTTAATCCCACCACCTGCCCTGATGGCCGAGAGCGAGTCCCCATCCCCAGGACAGCTCTGTCACCTCGGAATTGCATTTTTTAAACTCTGGCTACCCCTGGCTTTGTGTGACCCCCACTGGGGTGTGCTCAGCCCTGCCCTTACCTGCCCCATGCCTGTGCTGTGATCAGCAGGGCTGTTGTGAGTTACACCACTAATGGGTATTGATGGGATGCGCTGCTCCCACTGCCGAGCAAGGAGTGTTCGATTGTCCTCGGCCACGGCTGCTGGCTTTGGGATTGGCCACCAGGCTGTGGGAGCAGCGCTCTGTCAGTGTCCACAATGTCACCACATCCTTGTACCAAGCAGGGAAAAGGAAAGATCTGAGGGTTTCCCCTTTAGAGCCTCCCTCTCTGCAGCCCTGGGCTTTGCAAGTCCAGAATAGAGACTTTTTTCTGAGTACTGTAAAAAAAATCGACCTCACTCCATAAAGAGGAAGAAATTCTTCCCTGTGAGGGTGCTGAGGCCCTGGCACAGGGTGCCCAGAGAAGCTGTGGCTGCTCCAGTCCTGGAAGTGTCCCAGGCCAGGTTGGACAGGGCTTGGAGTAGACTGGGAGAGTGGAAGGTGTCCCTGCCCAGGGCAGGGGGTGAAAGAAGGTGATGTTTAACGTCCCTCCAACCTACAATTCGATGATTCTATAATTTCCTCTGATTGCAAAAATTGTCGGCAGCAGTAAATGCTCAAACCTTTTTCCAGAGGCACTGGGAACCTGCAGATCCTTAGAGAAGGAGCTGAGCCTGAAAGTGCTGGGTTCAAAGGGCCCCTGGAATGCGTGCAGTGGGGCTACTGGGTGTGTGCACCTTCCAGAGCCACCAGCAGCCACCAGAGCCAGGGGCAGGAGCAGAGCCAGGGCGAGGCCTGCAATGCCATGGTCACCCACGGAGCAGCTCCACGGGGACACCCAAGCTCTCAGTATAAAGCTTATAATCACCTTTATTGTAGTTTGAGTTTCATGGACATAAAGAGCAATTTCTAATTGTCTATGGCAAACCTGGAAGATGTTGGAGTAAATAACCCAGGACTGGTGACAGTGTGGGACAGTGGCCAGCAGTGACCCTCCTGTCATTGCTTCCCCAATGGCTCCTTGCACTGACACGGTTAATTCAAATAACTGCTCTCTGCAAACAGCTAACACGTGTCTCTGACTCCTGCAGGAACGTGATAAGCTGCTACGGTTCAGGAAACAAAGGAAAAAAATGACAAGAATTCCTAAGGTAAAAAACAAAACCTTCTATGGTGACGTGGTGATGGACAATGCTGGGGTGCTCAGAGCACCTCAGGGCCATGGGAATGTTCTCCTTAAGGGTCTGCAAATGGGTCCTAAACTTAAACTTGGGTGATGTAGTTCTGGGACATTCACAGAATGTATTGGGATATTCAGGAAAAATCTGGGAGGGGCAGGGGACCTGTTTGCATCGCGCATTCTGAGCCTTCTCATGCTCTGCATTTACCCTGTGGGACTTTGGTGGGATGTGGTTGTCTTAAGAGGAGACAAATTTTATGAATTAACACATCTCCAAATGATCTTTTAATGGTGCTGCCTGAAAACATGTGTATACTGTAAATAATTCATGGTGGAGTTTAGTAACATGTGGAAATTGCTGGTTGGAGAAGCAATGGTTAGAGCTCCGGGAAAAGGGAATGCTGGTTAATGAGGGCTTGGCAGGGCATTAATGTAAATATTAACTCTAAAATGACACAGTGAGGTTTAATGTCAGGGACTGCCAGCGTGCTGTGATCCACAGATGAAGCATTAGAGTGAGGCTGGAGCTAATGAATCTATGAATAACTAATTGAGGTCGATGGGAGATAACTCCTGTCATCCTGAAAATCACATCCAGGCCTTCCAGGGAGCCACGTTCTGTCTCTGTGAAAGCTGGGTGGGGCTTTGGACAAGGGCCTGGGTTGCCAGGACAAGGGGAAATGGCCTCCCAGTGCCAGAGGGCAGGGCTGGATGGGATATTGGGCAGGAATTGTTCCCTGGGAGGGTGGGCAGGCCCTGGCACAGGGTGCCCAGAGCAGCTGTGGCTGCCCCTGGATCCCTGGCAGTGCCCAAGGCCAGGCTGGACATTGGGGCTGGGAGCAGCCTGGGACAGTGGGAGGGGTCCCTTCCACACGATGGGATTCTGTGATTCTCCTTTGAAAATTAGCCACTGCCAATTAAAACCAAAGGCCAAACTCTAGATACGTTTTTGTAAATCATCAATTAAAATATCTTTAGATCTGTGAAGCATTTTCTTTGACTTTCACGCATTTACAGTAAATCTTTCTTTACCACCATTCTTTTAAACAAAAAGCAACTTTGAGTGGAAAACTGGATTTCTCCAAACCATAGACACATTGCTGTGGTGATTTACTTCAAGTTCTCAAGTAAAATACTTTTTGAAGATCTAACTTTTCATGTGAAAGTTGTGCTGCTGACAGGAGGGACACCATGCTGATGGCAGTGGATTAAAAGACATTTCAGTGCCCAGCTCTCACCTCATCTTGAGGTGCACACTCAAAATAAAAAGGGTGCTTAGCCATAGAGAAATTTGAAGGAAAACGTGTTTGAAAAGGCAGGGCCTGGGAGGTTTCATAAATGTGCCATTCGGGGATTCAAATAGTTTTAGGTCCTGTTTGAGCTCTCCAATGGGGTGAAGCATTTTATAACTACACGTGTAAAGGACTGGGCTAGTTGTGGAAGAGCAGCAGAGTGAGAGCTGCCAGCACCCTGGAGCTGAGGTGGCTGTGGGTGCCCGTGTTCAGCCCCAGGGCACAGTGTTCATGGGTGCCAGGGCTGTGGGTGCCCGTGTTCAGCCCCAGGGCGCAGTGTTCCTGGGTGCCAGGGCTGTGGGTGCCCGTGTTCAGCCCCAGGGTGCAGTGTTCCCGGGTGCCAGGGCTGTGGGTGCCCCCTGACTCTCCTCTCTGTCAGAAGCCAGTGGTGGAGACGTTCTACGGCTACGACGAGGAGGCTTCCCTGGAGTCCGATGGCTCCTCCATCTCCTACCAAACCGACCGCACCGACCAGACGCCCTGCACTCCTGAAGACGACCTGGAAGAGGTACTCCTCAGAAATCCCTCTTGGCTTGGTTGTAACCTTGCTACTGATTTTTAATGAAATTCCTGGTCTGTCCCATCATTTCTGTCTGTCATTTCTGTTCTATCGTACTGTTCTAGCATTCTGTCACCTCACACCAGCAAATTAAGCATTTATGTTCAATTTGGTACTGTGCATATTGGTCAGTATCTCTAAACCTCAGGTCTTCAGTAGCTTCTCAACTTGTAGCCAAGCTGGAAATGTCATATGCTAAGGGTATTAAATTTATGGCAGGTTTGTAGGTCTAAAAGACTGAGACATTGGACAGCCCTTGGGGGATGTGTTCACTCTGAGGCTGGCTGCAGATTTTGGCACGTGTAGTTTGGGCCAGGCCGAGCTCAGCACAGAGCAGAAAGGTCTGTGTTTGTGGAAGGAGAAGGGAACATTCCCCTGAAGCTCTGGGCTCCATGGAGGGGCTGGTTCCTGGCTGGGTTCCGGAGACTCTGAGAGCAGAGCACACAAATGTAATACAAATTAAAGGGATTATTCCGTGTATTCGCCAGCACTTCCCTACAAACACATTCCCCAGTGTGTATCAGATCACTAGACCATTACAGAGCTCTGGGCTTAACAAGAATCTTGTAATAAACAAAAATTGCCACTGATGATGTGCAGCCTTTTCACGGTGCGCTGGCTGCAGGTGTGTAATTAGATCTGCTAAAAGGGAACCTGCAGAATTCCTAACTCCATCATGAAAGATACATGATGGTTACCAGGTGTGTGCTGCACTGCAGGAAATCTGAATGTGTTTGTGTATGTATGAGCCTGTTTATTTTTCATTCCTATATTGACATTCTTTCCCCTGTTCAGCTGGTGGGACGTTGATGCATGCACCCAGCAATGTAATTCCATTTCATGTTGAGTGAAATATTCCGGTCAGCCTGACATGAAAGCATTCCATACTGGATATTGTAAGGAGGGTGAAGAAGATGAAGGGCTCCTTTCATGTTGCTGTCACTACTTCTACAACTATTAACTCTGGATTCATGTTTTAATAATTGAGTGAGGCTGTCAGGCTTGGCTTCCTTTCCAAACTGGAAACCTTTTGTTGTTAAAGAAAGCTGTGTTTTCACCTTTAACGTGATGATTTTCCCTGTTACAGTAAGAAAGGGTGGTGCAGTCATTAGTGTGTTATATGGAAGGTAAGCTTTTATCTTTCCAAGGCAGGGATTATCTTTTTATTTCTATTCTGCATTTCCTGGAGGTAAGTGTGTGCACGAGATGTGGAGGGGATGGAGGGGAAGCAGCTTGAGGGCACTTAAGGAAGATTTTTAGTACCGTGCTTCCAAATTGCATTTCAAAAGTGATAATTTTGGCACTTTTAAGAGAAAACAAACCTAATCCCTTTTTTTTTTTGCTTGCAGGGCATGGCCAAGGAGGAGACAGAGCTGCGTTTTCGGCAGCTGACGATGGAGTACCAGGCCCTGCAGCGCGCCTACGCCCTGCTGCAGGAGCAGGTCGGGGGCACCTTGGATGCAGAACGAGAAGTTAAGGTCTACATGGCTTATATTACATGGAAATAAGGGTTGGAATTGTGAGGGTGGGTGGGGCATCCAAGTGTGCTTGCTCGGGTTGTTCTCCAGCTCAGCCGGGGCTCGGCCAGGCGGCTCCGGGCGCTCCGACTCCCGCCAGCCTCCCTGGGAAGGGTTTCCTGAGAATCCACCACTGCTGCAGCTGGGTCTTTTCACCTCTGATCAGTTTAAGGGAAATCCAGGGAGAATTTTTAATGGGAAATCCTTGAAATTAAGCTCTTTTTCTGTAAAGAACTAGGACAGATAGCCTTAAATATATAATGCATGGTCTTTAATTCCTTCTGGGCTCTTGGGAGATTACATGATTCCTCATAAAATGTTTAGAAGGCTTATGGCTGAGATTTTTCTGTTAATTAAATTGCAAAGTGCCCTGTGCTATTCTGCCTGCTCGTCTGCCTCACAGTCCCTGTGGCTCTGGACAGCTGGCCCGAAGTGTTTCTTTTGTTATGAGTTTGTTGTGTGTTACAAGGAGTTACAGGGGAGTTGTTCCCTGTGAGGGTGGGCAGGCCCTGGCACAGGGTGCCCAGAGCAGCTGTGGCTGCCCCTGGATCCCTGGCAGTGCCCAAGGCCAGGCTGGACATTGGGGCTGGGAGCAGCCTGGGACAGTGGGAGGGGTCCCTGCCATGGCAGGGGTGGCACTGGGGGGGATTTAAGGTCCCTTCCAATTCAAACCATTCCATGACTCCCTGAAGGGCTGGCAGGATGTGTCATGCCCAGCCTGCAAGGGTGAGTGCAGTCAGGAAAGGGACAAATTTGCTGTTTAACAGGAGAAATGTGCCTGCAGAGGTTTAATTTGTTCCTACATCTGTTCTGTGAAGATGTTATCCAGGAACACTTAGAGTGGGCCAGGGTGTGATGCATGAAAACTGACGTTCCCAAAAGTGTTCCCAGCATGAACATCTACTCTGAAACGTTAGGGATTGCACTTGGAAAGAAAATCTCAGTGAGCCAAGGCATGCCCAGCTGTAAAAGTGACTTGATTTTAGTGTTTCCATAGTAAGCCAAAGGAGGCAGCAGTGTAGGTCGTGCAAACAAGATCACTTTCAGTGTAAATAACAGGATAAATAGGGAGAAATGGTTCAAGGAAAGAAAATGTTCTATGAAAGTATGTAGCAAATAAAACAGCTAACGGAAATTACATTTATTCTCCAGAAAACACGTGTAGGAATGTGGTATCTATTTAAATAAGCAGGAAGCTACAAATATAATTTAAAAATGACACATGGGTATGAAATAGATATGGCACTAAATCACCAAGTCATAGATAAGGTTCTAAGTCATAGATAAGGCACTAAAGGCACAAAGATCAATGAAATTTGCCAGTTTGTCATGCAGGCTCTGTTCCGAGTTTTTAACATGCCCCGAATTTAAGGGAACCAGGTGTGCCCAGAATTGTGCCACAATAATTTTCATTTGTTTTCCTAGAGAAAGAGGGGTTCTGGCTGCAGCCTGCCATGACCAGCTGTGAGGAGCTAGCTCTGCTTTGCCATTTTGTTAATCTTGACTTAAATCTCGAAGTCATTAATCCTGTCGCCCAGACTTGATTTGATTACATTTGATTGTTTGATACTCTGTGCTCAGCTGCAAGTTTTTTCTGCCAAAATCATTTGTTAAAAACATTTGGTGTTTTAAGTATTTTCTGTATCTGCATTAGCTTTGGTCTTTTGGAGAAAGTTTGATTTATTTCTATTTTTCATTTATTTTTTAATAGTTATTTATGGGGTTTTTTTGTTTGTTTCCTTTCTCCCTCATGTCCCACAGACACGTGAGCAGCTCCAAGCAGAAATACACCGGTCCCAGGCTCAGATAGAAGACCTGGAGAAGGCTCTGGCTGAGCAGGGACAGGTAATGCTGACTCCAGCCCCCTCCCCACCTCTCTGCTGGGGAACCAGAAAGGTTCCCAGGCTGGTCACAGCTTGTGTAGCACTTCTGCAGACAAAAAAATACCCAACAACCAAACAAAGCAAAAAAAAAAAACCAAACCAAAACAAAAAGAAAAAAGTAAACAGAAAATGGTTTTGAGACCTATAAAATAATATTAAATCATTTCATCATTGCCTTCCCAGCTTAACCTCTTACTGTTGCTCTTGCTGATAAACTATGTTCTGGGGTTTGTGGGTTTTATATATTCCTCAGACCAAGAGATTCGCTTCCAAATAAAGTTTAGTTTGCCTGATCTGCAGAAATACGTAATTCGTATTTAGCAAAATAGAAATTTGATAGTAAACACATAGTTGGAAATATCCCTTTTAATGCAAACCAGATTTTACCTGAAAGAGTTTTTTAATCACTGGAATGTTTTTATTCCGTTTGTGTACTCCGGAGCTGTTAAAATTATATGGGCAAGTTTAGCTTAGGAAGTTATTTTAGGAAGTAATGGACTTAAAATTTCACATGTAACATTGTTCTGTCTCTTTGTATGTGAGATTCAGTGAAATACTTGCTGCTGTGCTGGTGCTAAATGTTGCAGCTTCACCTACAGTGTTGTTCATTCCTTCCCAAGGACATGAAGTGGATTGAGGAGAAGCAGGCGTTGTACAGAAGAAATCAGGAACTGGTAGAAAAGGTGTTCAGCTTTTCTGTTTGTATTATTTGAGTAATATTTGTATCTTGAGGGATGCACAAGGTTCAGTGTTCTAATCTGTTTTGCACAGCCCTGCTGGAAAGAACTCATTTTTAATACAAGATCCGTATAAACCTGCTGGAAAAGTGGAGTTCTGGCATTCCCTGTTGCCCCACGTGTGTCCTGGTGCAAGGCTGCACGAGGACAGCGGCCCGGGGGGTCAGCCCTGTGTCCCCCCAGAGGTCAGGGTGGGCTTGGACCCTCAGCACTGGCAGTGCCCCGGGGTGGTGGGCTCAGCCCTGCCCAGCCCTGCCCAGCACGGCCCCCGTGCCCCGGGCTGGGGACGCGGCTGCCCGCAGCGCTAAGGACGTGCTGCTTTGTGCTTTTGGCAGATTAAACAGATGGAGGCCGAGGAGGCTCGTCTCAAACACGACGTCCAGGACGTGAAGGACCAAAACGAGCTGCTGGAGTTCAGGATCCTGGAGCTGGAGGTGAGCACATGGGACACCCCCAGTCCTGCCCGGGTTTGGGAACGGGACTACCAGAGAGGGGCACCCTGCAGGGAGGGAGGCCAAAGGCCCCTGTGCAGAGTCCTGATGAAAGAGGAGAACCCCAAACACCCACGGGCCACAACCAGTGTTGATGATAGGCTGTTGTGGCAGGAGGGTGGAGTGGGGTGAGTTTTAAGGGCCCTTCCAACCCAAACCATTCCGCAATGCTGTGGTGTGACGCCCCAGAGAGGGTAACCAAGGAATTATTGTCCTTTCAGGAGAGGGAGCGACGGTCCCCTGCCATCAACTTCCACCACGGCCCTTTCACAGAGGGGAAGAGCCCTCTGCAGGTGTACTGCGAGGCAGAAGGTGTAACAGTAAGGGATTCTCGTTTCCTATCCTCCTCTCCCTGAGCAAAGCCAGATGCTCTGTGCTGACTCCTGCTTCTCCATTTCTCTCTTGTCAGGACATAGTAGTAGCAGAGCTGATGAAAAAGCTGGACATTTTAGGGGATAACGCCGTAAGTGTATGTTCCTTTAATAAATTGTGCATGCTTTGGGGAATACCTGTCCTCGTGTGAAGTGAGCGAAGCTGCCTGGTTTGGTGCTGCACAGCCTGTCCTGCCTCTGGTTTGGGCTATGAGTGAAGCATTTTCTGGCTTTTTAAGGTCTTGCTACCACCTGAAGAGTGAAACGCAGGGGCTCGATGTCACCTTATTGCTTCTCAGATTTCTGTTATTTGGAGAATAATGGTGTTTTCTGGCCACTGCTCACACACAGTTTCTTCATTTGCTTGCTCTGCATTTGCTTTGCTTTTGCATTTCAGCAGCTGTGTGCTTTGCATGGGTCTAATAACCCATGAAACCCTGATAGTAACTGGGATATTAAACAAGAAGTGACAACAGCAGAGTGAAAAGGAGAAGTGAATAATAAGAAACTTGAAAGGGCTTCTCCTTCAGCAGGCGGCAGTGCCTAATTGCACATCCAGTTTTGTACGTGGAAGGCACATACGTCCCTGTGTGTCTTTTCCTGGGCTCTCCTCGATCAGCAGAGCCCCAGGGCTGTGAGGGGCCCAGGAGAGCAGAGCCCTCAGCCACTCCAGGCTCCTCCTGGGAGACCCCACACAGCACCAGGGCTGCAGAAGGGTTCCCACTGTTCTCACAGCTCTGCACCTGGGCTGCCCCAGCTCTCCCTCTGGACAGGCTGGACACCAGCAAAACACCATCCCCAGGACCAGGGGACAGCCTGGAACTACCAGAACTATAAATACCTGAGGATGGGGAGGGTGGCCAGAGCAGCTGTGGCTGCCCCTGGATCCCTGGCAGTGCCCAAGGCCAGGCTGGACATTGGGGCTGGGAGCAGCCTGGGACAGTGGGAGGTGTCCCTGCCATGGCAGGGGTGGCACTGGGTGGGCTTTGAGGTCCCTTCCCACCCAGACCATCCTGGGATTCCTTGATTCAATCCCTCCTGAACAGCACTGCCACTGTCCCAGCAGTGCCCTAAACTGCAGCTCTCCACAGTCACCCTGAGCAGCACCTCCCCTGGCTCTGACTCAGGCTCCCCACAGAAGCGAGGCCCAGCCGAGGGGATTCCCTTCTGCTGCTGCACCTGTGGTCACACTGAAGCTTGGGATGAAATGCAAAGCCCAGTTCCAGTACTTTGATTTTTTTGAGAAAGCAACAAAAGATGGATGGAATAGCCAACATCTCAAAAATGCTTCCCAAAATCACGACTTGGCTGCACAAAGTGAGGATTGTGCATGGGATGAACACTGCATCTCTTCTCCCCATGGCTGTTTGTGCTGAGCTTGATCTTGTCCTGTGTAAATGTGTGTTTATTTCCTGTTGGGTAAAAATAGATCCAGTGTCACTTTTCTTTTTGGTAAATATGAGAATTTTGGAAGAATTATGTGTGATAAGGATTGGTAATGAATAGTGACAATAGCTTTTACAACCATGTTGCATTACAATGTTAATTTTCTCTGCCTTAGCATATTTTTCCTCAAACATACTTAATTTCAGATGTATTTAAAACAGCAGTGGCCCAAGTAGTGGGTTAATACAAGACACTGGGATTTGTTGTAATTGTGCTCTGCTTTTGGTGCAGAATCTGACCAACGAAGAGCAGGTGGTCATCATCCAGGCCAGGGCTGTCCTCACGCTGGCTGAAAAGGTAATGACCACAGCATCACTCCTGGTACCTTTGTGTCTTGAAAGCATCTGACCCCTCTGAGCAGACCCTGGGGAGGGAGGTGACAGCCCCACACCAAAGGCCGCGGTGCTTTATGTGGGATTAACTGGGCTTTGTCAGGTAAGGGCAGCAAGCCAGCAGTGCAGACAGACAATGCTTCATTTAAACTCTTCCTGAACTCACAGAGCAATGTCAGAAGGGAAGGGCCAGGCTTTGAAATGTGGCTTTTTTCCATCTCCAGCATACAGAAAAGAAAAATACAACGATCTAGTTAATTTTGCTCTGTTATTTAAGTAGTACTTGCTGTGTGCTGACGCGTCCCCAGGTCCCGGGGGGCTGAGCCCGCGGGCTGTGCTCAGGCTGGGCTCTGCTCTCTGTTCCCTCAGTGGCTCCAGCAGATTGAAGTGACCGAGTCTGCGCTGCAGCAGAAGATGCTGGACCTGGAGAACGAGAAGGTACCGGGGAGGAGCTGCCAGGGGAGGGGACGGGGAGGGGACATCGCGCTGGGGCCGTGGTGGTCACTGACAGCCCCTTCCTTGGTCCCCAGGAGCTGTTCAGCAAGCAAAAGGGCTACCTGGACGATGAGCTGGACTTCAGGAAACAGTCCCTGGACCAGGCTCACAAGGTGAGGGTTGTCAGTGTTGACTGAGCTGGGACAGCTGGATTAACTCGCTGACTGTGAGCTCTGTCCCCTGTGGAAGCTCTGCCTTGGGCAGTGCTGCTCGGGGAGTGCCCCCAGGGCTGCACGGGATGAGAGTCCAACAAATCCTCTGCACCCTGAGCTAACCACGACTTCCTTGTGAACAGAATTCCTTGGGTTTGGGTGGCCGTTGCAGGGTTAGGACCTGAACATTAACTTACTCAACACAAGTTTTAATTCAGCCAGAGTTTCAGTAAAGGACTGATAAGGAAATGAGGTTTTCAGTAACTTGTCTTACTTTTTAAAAAATTATATTTTAGCCTAGACATTTCCCTGGATTTTGGACTACAGCCTCTGTAACCAGAGCAGCTGGAGGTATTCTGGGATGTGTAAATTTGAAATGAAACTGCTTGTAAGTCAGGTTCCTCATTAGCTGATCCTAAGGCATTTCACCCGTCTTTTCAGTCTTTAGCCATTTTGTTTCCATCAGTGAGAGAAAACTTATATATATATTCACAAAAGGCATGAAGTTTCCTCTCAATTGATCTCATTTTTTCAGTTCTATGTAAACCTAGACCACAGTTACACTTTCTGAGGAGCAAGGAGTATTTATGCCTCTGTGTCTGCATCCTGTTGTCTACTTATGTCTCGAACCATTTGGGGGAGCTTTTGCTCCATACATTTTCTGTCCTGTGGGAGATTTTTAAGACTGATTTTGCCAAATGCTGAGCTATATCTGGAACCAAGGCACAGTGGAAACCTTGGAAAGCACACAAGCCTCCTTAACCGTGGTCTCAGCCCTGTAATACCTTATAGTGGAGTTTCCCTGCCCATGGCAGGGGATGGAACAAGATGGTCTTCAAGGCCCAGTCTGGGACTCTGTGACTCCATGATCTTCTGCCCTGAGCTGTCCTGAGAAGCAGTTTGTGTAGCTGAAGGCTGAGTCTGCTCGTGGGAAGCAGGGAGTGCAAAGAGTGTGCAGCCCATGCAGAGGGGACTGTGGGTTATTCACATTTTCCTGTATTTTCTGAAGGCATCGCGCATGTGCCAGGCACAGCTTTGCTCCAGGGCACAAATGCAGCCTGAAAGCAGCAAGAAAGATTTGTTCTGCCTGGAATTTGAGTGGAAAAAGCTCTTTTGCTTTATAAAATTTGCTTCACTTCCATGTTTCCTTTGTGCCCCCAGAGGTGAGGAGCAGCTAATCATGATCCCCCCTGAAGCAAAGCCAACAAGATTAGCAGGCGGAACCAGTAAGCCGTCTGCACACTCTCCCTGCCCTTGGCTGCTGCAGGGGGTTCTGCTCCAAGGAGCACTTGGCTGGCACTGCTGCTGCTCTGGAGACCAGGAGGGTCCTCCTGCCCTTCTTCCTGCACAAGTCAGTACATCCAGAGAGGGCTGATGGTTGTGTCCGTGAGGTTTGGGGCCCAGCAGAAATCCAGGTCTCCAATAGCAGCGTTTTGCTGGGATGAGGTTAGCATGATGTTGGTGTTGTTTTTAAAAGGAAAAGCAGAATCTTCTCCTGAGATCTGAGATGTTCTTCCCCACAGAGATGCCACAGTTACGATCAGTTACCATCAGTACCACAACTCCTGCTGTGGTGCCACTGTTCTGCTGGGAGCATTCTGCTGTCCTGGCTCTGCAGAGACTCAATGAGCAAACCCCAGCAGCAGCCTCAGCTGGAAAACGTGGCTTTGAATTGAGCTGAATTATCACAACAGACCCAGCAGGGATTTGAAAGCCATGTGGATGTGGCACTTGGGGACATGTGGTGGCCTTGGCAGTGCTGGGGGACAGTTGCACTGGGGGACTTTGAGGACTCTTCCAGCCTCAACAATTCCATGATTCTATTGCAGTGTGGTTCTCCTGAGGCCATGGAGAGCTCTGCAAGATGCCACCAGCTCTGGAGAGGGTGTGCAGAGGTGCCACCAGCTGCTGCCTTTTCTCCTGCTCTGTATCAAACTTGCTGAAATAGATTTCAGCTCGCTCTTGGCTTGCCAGAGGGAATAGCTTTTATCTTGGATTCCAGGGCAGGAGACACTGTCTGGCAACACCACCTGCCCTAGGAGGGTGCCAGGCTCAGTCACCCCAGGGAAGTGTGGCCAGCACATTTCCTGCACACTTCTCCATCTCGGTGAATCCAGAGGGTCCTGTGAGGGGCAGGAGCAGAGCCCAGCTACAGGACAGGGTCATTTTCTTGGGCACAGACCCTCTTGGAGCTGACAGCTCTGCTGGGAATGTCTTCCCAATGAGGCATTTTCTACTGGTTGGTACAAAATGCTGTGCACACACATGGCAGGGAGCCTTTCCTTCTGGCAGGGGCATGGGCTGGTGCTGCTGTGTCCTCTGCTGGATGGCAGGGTAGCTGGGAAAGGGGAACCGAGGGACTGAAAACTACGTGTAAAAAATACCTGTAACTCACAAAATGAGTCTTTTATGAACCTCTTTCCTTTTTCCCTTTTCCTAATCACATTTTCCCTTCTCCCTTCTCCCTTTCCCCCTTCCTTTACTTTTTTCCTTTTCCCTTCTCTCCCCATGGCCATCTGCCATCCCCAGGAAGGTGAAGCTGACTCCCACATGCTTGAGGGGCAGACTAGGCTGGGCCCAGAGGCTGTCCCAGTTCCAGTGCTGCTCGGAGCCCCACAGGATGAAGGCAGCCTGAAGTATTTTCCCTTTGGATGGAGTTTTCCGTGTGTCCCCTGCGGGAGGCTCAGCACACAGCCCCTCCACTGCTCCCATTGCCTTTCAGGGTCAGATGTTCAGTTCCTCACAGACTCCTCACCCGACCAGGGACAAGGTCGAGCTGACAGCTTTATATTGTTTTTGATTAGCAAATTCTGGAATTAGAAGCCATGCTCTATGATGCCCTGCAGCAAGAAGCTGGAGCCAAAATTTCCGAACTTCTTTCAGAAGAGGAGAAGGAGAAGCTGAAGAGCGCCGTGGAGCAATGGAAGCGGCAGGTGATGAGTGAGCTCCGGGAGAGGGACGCCCAAATCCTGCGGGAAAGGATGGAGCTCATTCAGCACGCACAGCAGGTGGGTGCCGGGCAGGGCAGGGCAGGCGGGGCTCGGGGAGGGACGGCCTTGTGAGCACCGGCCTCTCCTGCTGGAGCTGTCCCGGACCGGCCGGGGCTGGGCAGGCATTGCTTGGCCTTGGATAACCCTGCACACAGGGCATCGTGCTTTTCCTGGCTTTGTCACGCACGGTGACAATCACAGAGGACTCACCTACAGCTTAATACCCAATTAATTTTTGGTAGAAGCACAGCACATACAATTTATATCCCCCAAAGTAATGCATCTTCTGGGTACATCTGTATTTGGTTGGTTAATAAATATTTTTTTATTTGAAATCTGACAGAGAATTAAAGAGCTAGAAGAAAGAATTGAAGGCCAAAAAAGACAAATAAAAGAGTTAGAGGAAAAGGTAAGGTCATGCAGACGGAACAGCTGCTGTGTGTGCACATGACCATTCTCCATTTCACCTGGGCCAAGGAAACAACCTTAGAGAGAGCTCGTGTGTGCAGTGCAGTGAGAAAGGGGGACAGCTGCAGGGAAAGTTTGCATTTGCAGCAGTCCCTCTGAGGAGGAGAGGTGAACTGGTCAAACTGAGTCCTTCCTTCCTGTCGCCGTCGGTGCCGTCCCACACGCGGGACTCGGCAGGGACGGGGGCCCATCGCCCTGGGAAGGGACGGAGCCGAGGGCTGAGGTCAGCAGGAGCTCTGGGGAAGGAGCTGGGAGTTGTGCTCCCTCCCTCCCATGTCCAGCCCCTGGGCATGCAGCTGCATGGAGCAGCCTTTCCCAGCTGGAATGAGGGGCCTCGCTCTCCTCCCTCGCCTGCGGCCGCAGCCACGGTTCGTGCCACTGAGCTTTCTCCAGTCAGCCTAAACTGTTGTGTTTCACCCCAGAATTGCCCTCAGCTGAACCCACCCCTTGCCACTGAGAAGGCCGTGGTCAGGTACAACAGGGGCTGAGCTGGGCTAGCGCCTGAGACTGAGCCCAGACTTCAGCAGGGCTGGGCTTGGGGTGTTTGGAGGTGTCAGAAGAATTCAGCTGATATTTCTCCCCCCACCATTTGACCTGAGCCTGTGGCTGTGCCTGGCTGGGCTCAGAGGGGCAGGGGATCACTGTCACCAGTCCGAGGGACACAGGAGCTCTCATGAGCCAAGTTGAGCCCCGAGCACTTGGACTTTACTTCACACTCCATATTTCTTCTCACCTGAGAGTTTTGTTGCACTCTGTCTGTAACCACAGCTTATTTCTCAGCTAAACACACTGTAAACTCTTAATCTCTTTCTTCTCTTCCATTTTTTCCTCTCTTCCCTCCCCTTTTCATGTTTTATTTTTGTTTTTATTTTTCTCTTTAGCTTTCATTCTTTGGTCATAGTCCTTCAGGCCACATGCACAAGGTAAGCCCTCGGATCTCCTCTGGTCTCTCCTTCTCATAAAGCATCAGAGCCTTCCTCTTTCTGGATCAGCAGGATTGGAGGGTCTCTTGAGCATCCCAGAGAACCCAAAAATGGAAATCTCCAAATCCTCTTAAAAAAGAGGAAACCTGGGCACCGGCAGACAAAAACTTGTCAAACACAATTTCCTTCTTTGGAGGGAAGGACAAGGAAAAATTAAGCAGGCTTAAAAGTAAGGAAACATCTAGCAAGCCAGGGAAAACAGTCAGTCCGGGGTTATTCCTCTGACTACATCAGGGGTTGCTCCAGCTGATCCTTGCTGGAAGTCCATGGAAACCCTCAGCCCCTCTCCCTGCACAGCCAGAGAGCCTGTCCTGCCTCCAGGACAGCAACCATGTGCGTTTGGGGGAACATGGCATTTATTAGGGTGTGTTCCTCCAGGCATTGTGCCATAGGGCCCCAGGCACTCCCTAAATCCCCCCTTTTCCCATGTAAATAGGGGAAAAATCGCCCTATTTCTGTGTGTGCTGCCAGAAATGACATGGGCATGGATGGCACGGAGGGAAACACTCCCCACTGACCAACATAAATGGAATATGTCACAAATCCTTTTTTATCAGTTGTGCAGTTCAGCAGATAATTATAAATAGGACCTCACAGAAGTTTTGCGAATGTTATTTTTGCCCAGGTGGGCTTTTCTCTGATTCCTGTTTTTCTGTCTTGTTTCAGCCTCCTGAGGACGCTCCAGCTGCCCCTGCTGTTCTCCCCAGGAGTTCAGCCCTGCTTCCCGAGACCCGCACAGAGACTTTGCCCTTTCCACCCCCCCAGATCTGTCCCGTACTTTGCTCCTGGCGATGGGAGGTGCAGCCTGTGGGACCCTTTCCGTGGGGCTGAAGCGGCTGTGTGGGACTCCCTGCACCGCTGAGATCCCCGAGGGAGCGTTTGGGAAGGACAGAACCAAGCCGACAAAGGAAGCCAAAAATTCTGCTCCTCCCTCTGCTACAGCCACAGGCTCCTCCCGGAGTGCCGGCCCTGCTGCTGGAGCATCCCTGCCGGGGCTCTGCGGCTGGACGAGCGCCGGGCTCTGCCACAGCAGCGCCGTAACTAATTCAGATACACTGAATTTATTGGATTCCCTGCTAAGCAGGTGGCAAATTGCTTCTGTGTAGAAGTGCCCGTGTCCTGTTTGTATGCCACACATTCATGTTTGTCATCCATGGTTCTTTAGAAGTCTGTCTTGAAGGAAGATTTTAGGAAGAGTTCCAGAGGAGTAGCTCATGAAAAGATGAATATGAGTGAAAATGAAGTGGTTTGTTCCGAGGTATTTCTTCATTACACAGGGTATGTCCCATGCTTTGTCAAATATCCCATGAGCCCAGTTTTAGGAAAAAAACATAAAGCTACATACAGGAAATCAAGCTGTACTTTTTTTTTTTTTTGAGTTGTCAGTGAACCATGAGGAGAAAAACGATGCAATAATTTATAATTGGCTGTCCCTGGACAATGACAAAAGGCTTAACACTGTCCCAGCAAAAAGTCCAACCTGGAAAAGAGTTACTAAACCAGATTATCCCTGATTCTCATGCGCTGGGCTGGGAGAGGCAGCAAGAGGGAACAGAAGATGTCACCTGGAAGATGTCCTCACCTTGGGGAAAGGGAGCACAGGTCCCACAGAGCCCGAGCCCGGGAGGCTGGCGCAGGAACCGGGGAGGAAAAAGAATCCTCTAGAAAAACAGGTGAAGAGGGGAAAATCCAGAAGAAATTCCAGAGTGTGATTTACCACGTGGGATCCGCAGCCGAGCGCAGAAAGGCAGGGCTGTGGGGCAAGGCCAGGAACAACGAGGCCAGGAACAACGAGGCCAGGAACAACAAGGCCAGGAACGAGGCCAGGAACGAGGCCAGGAACAAGGCCAGGAACGAGGTCCTGTCGGCAGCCACGGCCACGGTCCCACGGCGCCCATTCCCTGGGAGCACGGGGCAGGAAGGGATCAGAGCTCCGGGCAGGTAAGATGGGCTGATCAGCTGGAAGCCCCTTTATCCTGGGATTCTGTGTACTCTGGAACTCCTTCACCTGCTGGTGTGTCTCACTTGGGTTAAAATACTTCAGGTGATAACAGAGGAAATACTGAATTTGGTATTGAAATTTCCAGTGTCTTTATGTAGACATTATTTAATTATTGCTATTTTACTGCAGTAATTTAGGTGTTCTATTTCAGTGGGATATATTAACAAAAGCTGGTTTTATGTTTTAGATCAGTGGTCACTCTTAACACAAAATTTTTGGGAGGTAATTAAATGTACTGTCAGATTTTTGTGGACAGCAAACCGTCACGCTGCTTTTAAAAATACTTGTTTTAAATGCAAAAGATGAAAATATTTTCATTCTGCATAGAAAAGACAAATAGTAATTGGAAAAGTATTTTAATTCACAGGTTCACTCACTTTTTTTGTAATTTGTGCTGATAATGAGTTACTTGGCAGATAAACATGATGGGGACAGTGGCAGAGAAAGCTGCACTTGCACATGTGTTATAAAAGTGTTATTTACATGCCAAATTTATGTATTAATTAGGCATCAAATTGTAATTCCACTACAAGATGAAGCTCTCCTGTGGGTCAAAGTGGACAGCACCCAGGTAGGAGTGGTGGACTCCCGGGGGTGCCCCACAGCAGAGAACCCATCAATGGGCACCCCACTGGAGGGTGCTGCAGCCAAAGGAAACTGGGAACTGTGTGTCCTGGAGAACCAGAAACTGCTGCTTTTCAGGCCATTTTATTGTCTCAAGCAGGTTTAGGATGGTATTTTAGTTATGTTTTAGTGTGTGTTTAATTTTGGAGACTGGAGGCTCGCAGGGCTGGGTAGCACTTGCCTGTGTCCAAATAAATAAGTTGTCAGTTACCTAAGAGAAATTTTTATAGATATTAACTCTTACATTTATAGAAAAGGCTTGAACGTCCATATTTTCTGCCCTGATTATCTTAGTTTAATTAAAACCCCAGTATTTATTATAGCTCCGTTTGATATTTGTTTATTCAAAGGAAATAGCCTCTGGAACGTGCTGAAGCCCAAAGCTGTGCTTGATGCACCAGCTTGTACTGGAATGCCTTGTACTGGAACACTTTAGGAATTCAGCAGCACGAGTCCAGTTCCATGAAACCCTAAATGAACCCCTGAATGCTGTTACCAGGTTTGATTCCTGTGTGTGTCCCCACACTGGGAAAAAGGAGAGCTCGGAGCCTCTGTGTCCGCAAGCGCTGCACCCGAGGGGCAGGAGGGGGAGCCCAGCTGCCACCCAGTGTCCTCTGGAGCTAAATTCCTTCTGATAAATGCACACGAGGTGCTACCCTGGGCTGCCTGACACAGATAGAATTGGAACGGCCAATGCTCCCACGCATGTCCTGACAAGGGAACACTCCCTCCATGAAGAGGGGTCACATCTTGGGAGGATCCACTCAGACCCATGTAGAGGTTTCCTGTTGGTAACAAAAGAAGTCATGTAATTGCAATTTAATTACATCAATCTGATTTAAAACACTGATAATATTAATATTAAACTATTATTTACAATTTTTCCAGTGATAGAAGGATGGGGAGAAGACCATGGCAGAGGGCTGGAGCTACGTGATCTTTGCAGTTCCTTGCCACTCAAGACAGTCTATATTCCATGATTCTAAAAGCAGGTTGCCGTGTTTAACTGGTGTCTGTGGAGCTGAATGTGCTCTGGGGTCATGAGGAGATGCCTCTCCCCCAAAACGCCAGTGATGGTCACCAGCAACAAGCCAGTTTTAGGTTCGTGGTGGACCCATTCTCCTCTAACCCTTGTATTTCTTACAGCAGTATAAAGTCTCTTTAGAAATGGCCTTAACATTTTTAACTAAGAATATATAACGTGTTTCCTACTGTAGGCAGCAATTAGAAATACCAGTTTAAAGAGTTCAGAGCTTGATGTTTTTATTTAACCACGGATAGCAGGTGTGGTGGGATGGGGGCATTTCCCCAAGGGGAACCTCCTTCAACACCAGAGCAGGATCTGTCCCTGTGAGCCTCTCAGTTTGGTGGATAATTCCTTTTCTTTAAATGAGTCTGCATACTGATCAAGTGAACAGTAAGCAAATTGTTCTGTGTTCCTGGTGTGCTCCAGCTGTCAGCAGAGGGTGGCGTTTTTGAGGTTTTTTCCTTCCTTCCAGAAAGGATCCACAGGGGAGGTGAGGAGCTGCTGGAGCTGAAATTCCCTGTAAGGCTGCATCAGCAGCCCTGTGTGTGTGTGCTCAGGCACTCTGGAAATGACTTCCTTCTCAGGGGCACTAATGAGCTCCATCATTAGAATGCTAATTGGCAAGTCTTTGCTGAGCAGGGTGACCCCAAACATCCTTGTTTGAAGTGAAGTGTGGGGGAAATTCAGGCCATCAAGGAGACTCCCATTGAGCAAAGGCATTCCTGGGAAGGCACAGAGGGACTGACTCAAAAGCTTTTACTCCCTTTTACCGTGCTGTAAATCTTGCGGGTTTCTCTCTCTCCGTGGAGAGCCGGATTGGGCTCAGCAATAATGAAGAGATTTCCAGCGGGTTAATAATTGTCAATTTGTATAAAAGCGCGGGGTGTCTCCTTGCACGGCGTTTCTGCTCCGCTGTCTCCGGGGCTGTTACAGACTGAAGTGCACGGAAGTGACAATGTCAGTCTGAATTTACGGATGAGACGGGGTGAGATGGAGGCCCTGGGGCAGCAGTGCGAGGCTGGTGCTGAAGGACGGCTTCAGCCAGGTCTGAGCGTGGCTGGGAGCTCACTCATCCCACTGCTCATCCCAGACATCTCTGGCTGTGCAGAGACTGCTTCTTAATGGTTTTGCCAAATCCCGCGGGAAAGCACTTTGACACAGACCTGCTGGGATTTTGCTTCTAAGCAAAACATCTGGTTTATCACAGCAGGAACTTTTGGTTGTGCTCCCTGGGCACATTGCAAGGGCAGGACGTGGGACCAGCCTTCCTTTTATTCTCTCTACAACTAAAAAACTCCAATTCCTGTGTTGCTGTAGGCATATCACACACAGCACAGGATCCCAAATTCCCGGGATGGTTTGGTTTGGGAGGGACCTTCAAGGTCATCTCATTCCACCCCCTGCCATGGGCAAGGACACCTTCCACTACCCCAGGTTGCTCCAAGCCCCATCCCGCATTCCCTTGAATCATTTATATGGGTGTTCCTCTTTCTGGGAAGTAGAGAAGAGCTTTTTTGGAGTGTGAATTTGTGCAGCAGCAGCAGCTTGGTGTCCTGTGTCCTTCCATCCTCAGTTTGCTCTCAGAAAGAAAACTCTGCCTGACCCTGCACAGAGCTGGGACTGGCAGGGTAAAAGCCTTCTCCACCAAGCTGGTTTTAAGGATAATCATTCATTTCACCATTCATTCCCTAAAGCACTCCTGGGCAGAGCAGGTTCAGTTCTCATCACAGCTGAAGAGTTCTCCCCCTTAATTTGAGTCTTGCTGAGCTCTCACAAATAATAAAGATACGTATTTTTGTAATTTATCAAACTCAGTGTTAGCCTGAAGAATTAATTAGCTGGAAAAATCTATTATAAAGTTAGCTTTTTTAAAAGAATGCCTTCTGTTTGTAAATTAATGTTTGTGTAAATGGCCCCTGCCATGGAGGGGGTTGGGGTGCCCAGTGCTATGTCTGCTCTTCCAGGTCAGCAGAAATCCCAGAGAAGCCTCCTCCAGGGAAGGAGAACATGTCCAAGTCACTAAGACTGTCCTGGCCTCCTGCAGATCTGTAGAGGCAGACAGAGGAGATGCCGTTCTGTCAATGGCTTTTTCTGAAGACACATTGCCCCGGGGGGCACTTTGCTCCTCGTTATAAGCGAGGATGTTGTAAACACCCCCGGGGTACAGCAGATCGGCGAGGGCAGTGTCAGGAGGCTGTCACGGAGGGGCCGGGGGGACCAGCGCGATGGCAGCGCTGGGATGGTCGTGGAAGGGGATTGTGAAAGACTCACGTCAACAAATCAAAGCCGCTTTTCTCCCATCCTTAAATGTACTGGGAGAATTCTAACGGCTGTAAATTCATAAAGGACCGGATTCTGAGAGGGCTCTCTGTGGCCGTGTTTCCCAAAAGCCGCTGCGGTGAGGCACCAGCAGGATGATCCAGAAGGATGTTCCAGCAGGATGGAGCAGTGCCGTCACCCAGAGGCCCCGCGTTCCTCTGGGGTGGCATCAGGGCTGACGTCCTCCCAATGTCACCCCGCTGCCTTTCCCAGGAGCAGGTGCAGGGGAGGCCGAGGTGTCAGCCTGCATTTCCTGCCTCAGCTCCCCCTGTTCGGCTTGACCGGGCACCCATCCTGCTGAACTGATCCTGCTGAACTGATCCCACTGAGCTGCCCCTGCTGAACTGATCCCACTGAACTGTCCCCACTGAACTGTCCCCACTCAACTGTCCCTGCTGGACTGCCCCTGCTGAACTGATCCTGCTGAACTGATCCCACTGAACTGATCCCACTGAACTGTCCCTGCTGAACTGTCCCTGCTGGACTGCCCCTGCTGAACTGATCCCACTGATCTGTCCCCACTGAACTGATCCCACTGAACTGATCCCACTGAACTGTCCCCACTAAACTGATCCCACTGAGCCGTCCCCACTGAACTGATCCCACTGAATCGTCCCCACTGAACTGCCCTGTGCCAGTGCTGCAGCTCCTCCGTCCCCTGAGCCCGGGGGCCTGCAGCAGGAAATGGTGCCAGGGAGCGACCCTTCTGCACAGACTGTGATGGGTTTAGGATTCTTCTGTCTCTCAGAGCTGTTTCTTTATTTGCTTGCGTGGCCCTGCAGAGCTGATGTGCAGAACAGGTGAACCAGGCGTGCCTTGTTCCCCACTGTGTTGTGTAATTATGGTTTCACACTGCGGGGAAGACCTGGCCATGAATTTAGCAGCAGAGCACATGTTCTGCAGGGCACCAGCAGAAGTCATGGGAAGGGGAGTGATCATGTCCCCGAGGCTGCCAGAGCTCCAGGAGCGTTTGGACAACGCTCTCAGGGGTGCACAGGGCAGGATTGCTGGGGTGTCTGTGCAGGGCCTGGGGTTGGACTCGGTGATCCTTGGGGGTGATTCCAGCTCCACATGGGCTATGGCTCTGTGAACCTGCAGTGGCTACCCAGGAGCAGGTTTGGACAGGAAGGGCTGCCGGAGCTGAGCCCTGGGCAGGTGCCACCCCTGCCCCTGCCCCAGCAGTGCCCGATGCCATCAACTGCTCCAGTTTCTGCAGGTCCATTCGGAAAGGACAGAAAATCCATTCCTGCCAGGCTGAGTGCAGCTGAATGGCTGCTTTGTCTGCAGTTCTCCCAGAAGCCCCTCAAACACCACATTCCTGATCCCAGCTGCCCCTGGAGACCTCCCAGCCCAAGGATTTATGTCCTCAGGGGCATTCCAGCCCTTCCAGCTGCGGCAGCAGATGGATGCCTGTGCCACACCAGGGATTCCAGCCATGAGCCCACTGCCCCTCTAAGGGTTAACTGATAATGACATTTATAAAATCCACATTTTTGCAAATATAGAAGACAAATATTTTCATGTAGAATTCCAAACTGGTTTGGTTTGGAAGGGGCCTCAAATCCCATCCAGTGCCACCCCTGCCATGGGCAGGGACACCTCCCACTGTCCCAGGCTGCTCCCAGCCCCAGTGTCCAGCCTGGCCTTGGGCACTGCCAGGGATCCAGGGGCAGCCACAGCTTCTCATTCTTCTCTTATTTTCTTTAGCTGGAAAACAAATTGATGTTATTTATGTGTGGAAATACTAGTGATATTGCCTATTTTTTTAAGATAACACAACATGTAGTTACATTTTGTAGCTATCATAGCATATTTTCCATCACCATAATGACTCATTTCTAATAATTTTCTTTTTAAAAAGCATTCTAATATGATTTACCAATTACATGAAAAAGATATGTAAAGGTATCATGTTCATTCATAAGCACCGTGCACCCAGGTGAAACAGCCGCAGTCATTAGGGGATGTTACCAGCAATTAACCTAAACTAGGTCTCTAAAGGGCAAACCAGTTTTTGGTGCAGAATCAGGCGTTTTTGGAAAAACAGTGCAGCATTAAAATAGATGTATTTAACCTGTTCTAGTGGGAGCACAAGAACCAAGGCCATGCTGCCATGTGCTGCTTTTTGTGTGGTGTAGGAGTCATGAAATATTTTTAATTTTAAATACTCTTCTCATTTTTTATTACACACTGCTTCAAAATCCAGTGTGAAAAGAAAATGCTGTGGGCTTCTATGCACATTTATATATACACGTGTGTGTCTGTGTAGAATGAGTAGTATCAAGATTTTATCACAAGTAAATGATTTGTAATGGAAGGAAACAGCTTTTTAAACCCCTGCTATTGCGCCCCGAGGGCCCAGCCCTGTTTTCTGCTGCAGCAGAAGCAGTTTGCAGCGTGCCTGTGTCAGAATCCCCCCGTCTCCGTGGGGGGAGGATGGGCAGAGCCCGGCTGTGGGGCCAGAGCCGCCGGGTTCTGCTTCCAGCACGGGAGGCGATGCCAGCGCCAGAAACCCAGCCCTGCCCCGCCTTGGGTTGCTCATGGCATGAGGCTGTGCAGGAAGGTGAACAGGAGTGGTTGCAGCTCCGACGTGCTGGTTGTTCCCGGGGAGTTGTTCCCTGGCAGTCCCGACCTGGCCGGGCGGTGCTGGGAGAGAGGGGCACCAGCTCCGGTGATGCTCAGCATCCCCAGCCCTGCTCCAGCCTCCCCCAGGCTCCTGGAGCTGCCGAAAAGCTTCAGGGGGCCCAGGAACAGCGTTTCAGATTCCAGCCTATGAATATTAATGAAGCGAAATGCTTTCATGCCCGTGGGTAGCTCCTCTGCCGCTGTACGCTCACAGCGTTTGTCAGCATAAATGGATACGGACGGGAACGTTCCTTCCACTGGTAAATTGGACTGGTTTAAGACAAGGAAACCCCAGAATTTTCCAAGTCAGTATAGACGGGAACAAAATACACCACGGACATGTTCACTGGGATGTCCTGTGAAACAATGCTCTTAATTCTTAAATTAAAAATTAAGAATTTAGTAACAAACTAAGTGGACAGTGAGGGGCTGCTGGTTGCTGAGATTCTGAGGGCTAGTAGCACAACCTCCAGCCACAAAAACCATGTGACTGTGGCCTGAAATGCAATCAAGAATCTGAATTTTTGCAGAGAATTATTTTCACTCCGTAGAGATTTGCCTGAGTGTGTTCACCCTCCCCTCCATCCTGCTCACAAAGGCAGGTGTTAAAAAACCAGCATCTTATAAAAGAAGGTGCACTTTGTCCAAGCTGGGGGTGCAGGTGGGATTTGTGTAAGTACGGAGAGATCCATAACTAGTATTACCCTGATCTTTGGCTGCTTCATTGCAGCCAGCAGAGTTTCCTCTTTCTCACCAGGAAAAAAGGGGAAAAGAAAAAAGAGCTTCCTCTTCCTCCCCAGGGACCTGCCCTGTCTTCTCCCCTGACAGCAAATGTTCGCCTTTCTGTGGAACCCATTGGAACTAAATGACCACCGTTTCTAAATGGTTAAATAACTCTCCTCTGTATTTTATTCTGCTCATGATTTCTCATCTTCCTATTCTCTGGGCTCCCCTCCCTGCCCTGCAGTTGGTCCCAATGAGTTATTTGCATTTGTATTCAATGCAAATACATATATGTGCACATGAGGGGTTGAATATGCCATAAATGCTCTTGTGTGAATCCAGTGGGAGAGGAAGAGGAAAGGACAAGGAAGCCAAGTCTGGCCCATTGTTCTTTACATGGACATGAAATTCCACCTGTTTATTCTCAATGTGGGGCAGAGGTGGGAAGATGAGAGATTCATCTCCAGGGGGCTTGTGGGGTCCCAGGTGAGGATGGGATCCAACCCCTGAGGCTGCAGTGTTTGTTCAAGGGCTCTCTGAGCCACTCTTTCCCACTGCATGGATCTCAGGGGACTGATTCATTGTCCCACGGGCAGCTCACAGGCAGCAGCAGGATCCCAGAGTGTGTCCCAAGATGGATTCCAGGCTGGATTAAGTTTGGCAGGTGATGAAGAACCTCAGTCGCATCCTGGCAGACTCTTCTTCGGGAGAGAGGGGTGAGCTGCCTTGGAGACACCTCCAGCGTCGCTCACCTGCCTGGTAACTCTTCTTAAGGGGCTCAGTGAGGTGTTAACTTGGCCAGTCCAAGTATTTCCTGGTGGTTTTGGTGCCTCTTCCTTACTCCTCAAACACATCCCAGCTTTTCCCAGCAGCCCAGGATGCTGTCGGGTGCCTCCCTCAGCCATATGGTGCCTTGTGATATATAACATATAAACATATATATATATGTGTGTGTGTATATATACATAAAGATAAATATACAAACATATATGTCCTTCCACTGTAGCCTTGGTAAGAAGCTGTGCTGATGAAGGTGATCATTCTTCATCAGGAACTGTAGTGACAGGACAAGGACTAATGGATTCAAACTGAAACGGGAAATTTAGCTTAGATATATGGAAGAAACTCTTCCCTGGGAGGGTGGGCAGGCCCTGGCACAGCTGTGGCTGCCCCTGGATCCCTGGCAGTGTTCAGGGCCAGGCTGGACATTGGGGCTAGGGATAGGGGAAGGTGTCCCTGCCCATGGCAGGGGGTAGAACGGGATGAGCTTTGGGGTCAAAACTTCCCACCCAAACCATTCTGGGATTTTGTGATTTTTTTTTCCACATGACATTTGATCCATAATCTTTGAGGAATTGCCTTCCTGCATTGTTCTATTCAGCAAAACTGCTGTTTTCCACAAGCCATGAATGCTCCGATGCACAAATATTAGCGCTCCATCCATTATCATTTTTGAAATGCTTTTGTCCCGTTTTTACAGTTTTCTGGAACAATCCCCTGTCGTCGGCAGGAGGCGGCGGGGGGAGGCAGTGGTGACTGTGCCTTTTGCCGAGGCCCCGCAGCCGCAGACAGCCCCGGGCAGCGCTGCCCGACATCGGCAGTGGCAGCGCCGCGATCCCGGCGAGCGCTCGGCGCTGCGCGGCCCCGAGCGCGGTGTGACAGGCAGGGCAATAAAGCAAAGCGGCAGCTGCAGAATCCTGCCTCGTCTACTCTCGGTTTCTTTTCTGTCATTTTCTTCTCGGTCTCTTTTCAGGAATTGCTTCTGAAATTCTTGGGGTGCTGTTGGCCACTCGTGAGCAGCATCCCCTGTCTCAAGGCCTCGGGGAGGGGGCAAAAGAGCCACCTGACCTGCAGGACCTGGCAGGGGGTAGGAACGAGATGAGGTTTAAGGTCCCTTCCAGCCCANGAAGGTGTCCCTGCCCATGGCAGGGGGTAGAACGGGATGAGCTTTGGGGTCAAAACTTCCCACCCAAACCATTCTGGGATTTTGTGATTTTTTTTTCCACATGACATTTGATCCATAATCTTTGAGGAATTGCCTTCCTGCATTGTTCTATTCAGCAAAACTGCTGTTTTCCACAAGCCATGAATGCTCCGATGCACAAATATTAGCGCTCCATCCATTATCATTTTTGAAATGCTTTTGTCCCGTTTTTACAGTTTTCTGGAACAATCCCCTGTCGTCGGCAGGAGGCGGCGGGGGGAGGCAGTGGTGACTGTGCCTTTTGCCGAGGCCCCGCAGCCGCAGACAGCCCCGGGCAGCGCTGCCCGACATCGGCAGTGGCAGCGCCGCGATCCCGGCGAGCGCTCGGCGCTGCGCGGCCCCGAGCGCGGTGTGACAGGCAGGGCAATAAAGCAAAGCGGCAGCTGCAGAATCCTGCCTCGTCTACTCTCGGTTTCTTTTCTGTCATTTTCTTCTCGGTCTCTTTTCAGGAATTGCTTCTGAAATTCTTGGGGTGCTGTTGGCCACTCGTGAGCAGCATCCCCTGTCTCAAGGCCTCGGGGAGGGGGCAAAAGAGCCACCTGACCTGCAGGACCTGGCAGGGGGTAGGAACGAGATGAGGTTTAAGGTCCCTTCCAGCCCAAACCAGTCTGGGATTCTCTGCCCGGCCGGCCGGGCGGGCTGGGAAGGGTTAATCCTTTCCCTGCACAGTACAGGGGCTGCGCTCGGGAGGGGGATTCAGCTGCTGCTGAGGTCTGGGGGTGAAGAGACGTGGAATAGGGGATGGAGAAGGGACAGGGAGTGGGAGATTCTCTCCTTCCTAGCATTGGCTGAACTGTTCCGCTTCCCAAGTGTGTGCCCCAGGAACTCCCCTTCGGTCTCGTGGCCGGGTGTGAAATGGGGAACACAGACACGGCTCCGAGGAGGGTGCACGGGAAGGGTCAGGGCAGCTGCAGCCGCCCCCTCCCACCTGCGGGCACCACGTCCTTCGTGCCATCTCTCCTCCCCTGAGGAGGTGGAATTTGGCTCCGTGGTTATTAACCCATCCTCCCAGAGTTTGTCAGATGAGGCAAATTGTAAATGAATGATGAATTCATCATTCATCACTATCATCACCATGTTCTGAGTGTTACCCAAAACTGTTAGGGGAGTATTGCTTAAGGAAAATGAATGATTTGGTGTATGGCACAGCCTAGAGAAAACAGTACATTTAGCATTTAATAAATTACCTTCTTTTTTTCAGGGAATACACAGTAACTGGCTAAGCCTACTCCAACTTAGACTTAACGGAGAGCTGCTTAACACAACCCAGCACAGCCTATGGAATGAAGTGTTGTAGATTTTGGGGTTAAAAATCCCATGTAGAGGAGAGGACCAGAGCTGTAGTTAAACCTTGTGTTTCTTTTATTCTGTAGGTACCTACACCACTGGAGTTTATAAAGCTACGAAGAAAACCCCTTGATACTGAAATTGTACAACCTCTTCCTGCACTTGTACATCGACCATGTTTTAACCCAGCACAGGGAGCTCAGCTGCAGAAACAGAAGGAAGTGAGCTGTCAGAGAAGTGTGGTACTTGTGCTGGAGGGATGCGATGCTTTAAGGCCAAGGTGGTGGATTTTGACATCAGCATGTGATTATATCATGGAATTGATTTAACAAGCTCCGATTCTACCAGATACCAATACCAGTGCTGGGATTCTGGGATGAGGTGCGTTTTTGCTTCTGCATTTCACGCCTAAAATGCGTCCATTTTGAGTTCTACTGAAATACTTCATGTCTTAAAATACTGTATTTGCTGGAAGCCCTGCAGGTGGTGGGTGAGGTGACAAAGAGCACGTTAGGAAGTGTCTTGAGTCCATCTCACGGCTCTTTATTCAGGACGTGCTCTTGCCTGGTGTGTTTGTGCGTCTCAAATATCGGTTTGTTTTCTGATTAACTTCCTTAATCCTGGGGGTTTTAAGTACACAGCCAACTGTACAGGACAGGTCTGTGTGTAAATAAGGGATTGTGCTTATCTATATGTCACTATAAATATGTAAGAAGTTTTGTACATAGGAAAGAACAAATGGCTCAAAGAATGTTTTCAGAACTGTTTCCTCCGTTTAAATGCACAGACAGTAGATCGCCATCCATGTGCTCCCCCACTCTCCGGGAAGGGATCCCGCTGGTTCCGCTCGCTGCCCGCGTCCCGCCGGGGTCTGTGAGGAGTTTGCTCCTGGCTCGGGGCCGGGCGGGTGAGCTGAGCTGAGCTGTGTCGGGTCTCGGCCGCTGCTTCCTCCCTCTGGCTCCTGTGCATCTCTTACAAACACGGTCTCCAAGCACCAGGACGGCGGCGGGCAGTGCCCCGATCTGGGGCGTTCCTGCAGACCCTCCGTGCCCGGTGCGGGCGTGCAGCAGCAGCAGGAGGAGGGGGTGCCACGGGCCACCCCTCATCCCAAACCCGCGTGGACTTCTTGTTCAAGCTGCTGGAGAATGTGGCTGTAATTTCCAGTATTCTGCTCTATAATATCTGTAGCCTTCAGTGATTCCTTGCGTGCCTTACGTGGCTTGTGGACAGAATTCCTGACTAGGAAGAGAAAATGCCCCTGGACCGACGCCGGCTCCTTCGCACCCCTGTGCCCCTCGCCGGCAGCGTGGGTGTGCACAGGAAGAGATTTAGCTTCGACTCAGGAAATCGCCGTGTGAATATATGTATTAAACCCTGTATGATGTGCTGTACAGTTTATAAAAAGGGACTATTGTAAACTTATGCAAAACAGAACGCAGAAAAAATGGAGGTTTTTGCTCCACTGGCTGGCGTGCCGTGACCCGTGTCCTCTAATCCTACTCCAGAATCATATCCAAAATACAGAACATTGGGTTCAGTGCTGCGACAGCAACCGACAGCCCGAAACCAGGGGCTGGAGCGATCGATTAGAGAATTTTACAGATATTTTTGTATTGTGATTCCTATGATATATATCGAGAGACTTTCTATTCCTTTGTAAAATACATAAATTATTGTCAACTTTTAATTAAAAAGATCTGTTTTAAACCTTCAAATTAGATGAATTGGTTTGGGGTTGAGGGGATGGGGAAGCTGGACTGTGACACCGGCCACCCTGGGGGACCAGGAGATGCCCGGGAGAGCTGAGGCGGGGGGGCGTTCACCCGATCCCCGGGGCAGCCAACCCCGCGCCGTCTCTGCCATCACAGGCGCTGGGAGATGTCACCTCCCGGTCGTACGTGGGGACGGGCACGGGTGGATGGGCACCGGGAGGGGCGGGGGGTCCTTGGGCGGCTCTTAACGCGGCGCTGGGCTCCCGTCCCCAGGGCGAGCGGCTGCGGGAGCGCAGCGGCAGCGAGGGAGCGCAGGGGGTGCCGGGCCCATGTCGGGGCGGCAGGAGGAGGCTCTGCCCGCCTGCTTTGCGGGGCTGGGAGCGGGCAGCCCGCGGCCTCGGCAGAAGCGCGGCGGGATGTTCTGCAGCGTGGAGGATGCCTTCGACAACAAGACGCTGAACTTCGCCTCGCTCGCTGCCTCC
>VZRS01000934.1:66379-114425 GCA_013398055.1 Ifrita kowaldi | reverse complement strand
CGCTTTGTCCCGGGGCCGGCCCGCGGGGACAAAGGCGGGCGCGTCCCGCACCGCGGCCGCGGGGCTGCCCCGCCGTGCCCCCTGTGCCGCCGGGCGGGAGATGTGCTTCGGGAGCGCTTTTACCGAGGGGTGGGCTTGGGAGTGTGAGAGCGTCTCGCAGCCCTGTTCTGCTCCCCCGCCTCAGCCCGGGGGCCCCGCCCGCGCTCCCCGATCCCCCCGCGGCTCCCCCGGCCCCGGCGCTGCCCCCCCGCCCCCNNNCCCCCCCGCTCCGGAGCTCCCCGGCCGGGCTGCGTGGGAGGGAATTCCCTGCTCCCGGCGCCAGCGCTTCCCAGCAGGAGTCGGGACAAATCCCTCGATTGCGATGCCTTGTGTTTTGTTTTTTCTCCTTTTGCTGGTTCCTGGCAGAACTCCCTTGGGAAAATCCCGGTGGGTGCGGGAGCCTGGGACCAGCCGCGTTACTGGGCTGCGGAAGCGGATCCTGGGTGTGGGGGGCTGGAACTGGGCTGGGGATGGGGTGAGGATGAGGGTGAGGATGAGGATGAGGATGCGGTAAGGATGGGGATGGGGTGGAGATGGGCCCCACAAGGGGAGGGGCCGTCACGCTCTCCCATGGGGCAACAACACTGAGGCTTCCTTTGATTGATGTTATGGGACAAGGGAAAACAATAAAGACACGATAAATCCTTGACAATTCAAAACAAGGAGAAAGGAATGCAATTCTTTAATTTTCCTTTTATATGCCAGCGATGCTCTTTTAAACAAGCCCCAAAATGTTTCTAGGCAGTTTTGCCTCAGGACCCGGCGCTTTGTGGTGCAGCATCTCCAGGCTGTGCTGCCACGTGCTCGGGCGTCCCTCGCCTGGTTTTGTGCCCAGGCCGTGCTCTTTGTGCTGCCCACTTCAGCACTGGAAATAATTTTTCAAGCAACACCAGAGAGCAGGAAAGGAATCCTCTGAAATTAGGCTGCAGCTCCACATAGACGTCAGTGCTGCTGCTGCTTACATTTTCTAGTTAAAGATTCTGGGTAAAGATTCTGCAAATCTGAAAACTGTGCCAGTGTCTGGCTTTGAAGTGAGGCAAGTCCTGGAGGCTTTATGTGCCTCTGACGAGGCGGATAATGAATGGCAGTAAATTACCAGGTTAATGAGATGCGCTGAGCAGTCTCGTAGCCGGAGCCGAGGGAGGAGGCAGGAACACGGCTCGGCCCTCGGAGCTGGGGGTACCCAGGGCTGCCAGGCTCAGCGATGTACCCCTGGCTCCTGCCACCCTTCAGAGACCCGTGCTCCTCCAAGTGACAATTTCATACGTTCCCCTTGCAAATGCAGTTGTAGAATAGTCTGGATAGTCACTGAACTTGAGTGATTGGAGGGAAAATATTAATCCTAGATTTAAATAAAGCTCAGAATGAGTAAAGTGGAATCTAAACAAAAGAATCTTTTAAAAACTGTGGTTTTTTTCCCATTAGAGTGACCAGCTTCTAATCAAAGGAGGAAAAATTGTCAATGATGATCAGTCGTTTTATGCAGACGTTTATGTGGAGGATGGTTTAATAAAGTAAGTTAAAAATTTATATTTGCTAATGTAATTTCTTAGAATGATACAGTGCCTTGGCATTTGAACAAGGTTCCTTCCCATCATTTTTTTCTTGGAAATCTTTTTGAAAAACAAAGGCAGCATTTAGAGTAGTGTCAGGAAAGAGCTACATCGGTGTAGTTCTGCAGCTGGAAAGACTTGCAAAGCACTTGCAGCCCAGGGAGGAGCAACAGAGGTTGTTTTGGCATCCTCACTTCAAAGCTGTTGCCAGTTAAGAGGAGATCTTGATTTCCTTTCCAGACAAATCGGAGAAAACCTGATAGTTCCCGGCGGCACGAGGACCATTGATGCCTACGGGCAGCTGGTGATGCCGGGGGGCATCGACGTCCACACGCGGCTGCAGGCGCCCGTCATGGGCATGAGCTCGGCCGACGGCTTCTTCCAAGGCACCAAGGCAGCGCTGGCAGGAGGCACCACCATGATCAGTAAGAGGGAGCACATTCCAGCAGGCTTTAAGTTTTCTAGCAAAATACACCAGCCCTTGAGTCACTGCAGGGGTATTTATTTACCTTCATAGCACAGAAATGTCAGTTTCTGCGGGAGAAATCAAAGCATCACAAGGCTAATTGAAGGCGTTGTGTACTGTGCAGAACCTTCTTCCCTTGCTGCACACTGATATTAAAAATACACATGTATATTAAAATACGTGTCTGCTCCTGCCTCACCTCATCAGAGAGCAAAACAGAAGAACACTTTAAAAACCTTTTAATGTGTTTTTAACAGCTTTGCATGTATGGGAGTATTTTGAGTTTCTCAGCTTTAAGCACAGGCTCCGTTTTTGTGTTAATGTAAAATAGTTTTGTCCTGTTTTGTTCCTATTCCATTTCCAAGAACCACTGTAGTATGTGGCTGCAGGACCAGTCTCAAGAGTGGCACAGCTCCCTGCCGAGCCCACAGCCAGTGCAGGGAATGGGAGCAGAGCTGAGGGAAGTGACAGGCAGTGGGTGCTGCTGCTAGTGAGCAGAGTCCCAGTGAGAAATGACACGGACAGTTTATGAAGATAAGAAAACCAACGCTTTATTATTTTACAGATGTGCTTATATACCTTAGCACGCTGGACTGACATAAGGTTATTGGTTAACTGACCAGCCACCCCCCAGAGGGATTGGCTGGACCCAGTAACTCTTACCTCATGTATTGTCTTCCTTGGTATCATAACAATACCATAGTTTACAATTTCTCTGAACTGTTTTCCCCCAGCGTCCGTGAGAAAGCAAGGCTTTCACACAGATGCCTGTCAGAAAACTAAAATCTCCCTGCACCCAGGCCTGTAACATCCACAGGTACTGCCCATGGGAAGTGCCCCAGAGCAGAAGTGTGAGGTTTGTCACCAGCCCCTCACAGTGCTGTGCTGGCTGAAAACAAGATGACAAAGCCATAACTTGGGGTTTGCTTGTTCCATTTGTGTCACTCTGTCTGGGAGATTCCTTATCCACCGTCTCTAAGCAGCGCTACAAGATGAGCTGGCACTGCCATGTCCTTCCCCCAGCAGCAGGTGCACCGCAGGGGCGCGGTGCCCGCGGTGCCCGGCAGTGCCCGGCTGTCCCTCACTGTCTCCGCAGTTGACCACGTGTGCCCGGACGCGGGGAGCGGCCTCCTGGCCGCCTACGAGCAGTGGCGTGGCCATGCCGATGGCCAGGCCTGCTGCGACTACGGCCTGAGCGTGGACATCCCGCGCTGGCACGAGAGCCTGAGGGAGGAGCTGGAGGCCCTGGTCAAGGACAAGGGTAAGGGCAGAGGTCACTGCAGGGCCCCGGGGCAGCGGTGGCGGGGACACGCCGAGGGGCCGCGCTCCTTCCTCGGCGCTGGGGCCTCCAGCCCTGGCTGTCCAGGAGAGAGCTGTGGATGGGGACACGGGCACCAGGTTCCTGCCATAACATCGGGGGCTTTGCCCTCGCCTTTGGGCAATTGGCAGCCTGGTCATGGAAAGGATTTTGGAAACTAAAGGTGTAGGGTTGGCCACCCTGACATGAGCTGCCGGATATACAAAACAACATTTACATAAAAACCTACAAGACGGGGCTTACAGAAGAAAACTCAGCTTTAAGCATTCCATAGAGATTCCGTTGTGCCTGTAATTCCTGTGCATCCCGAGGTATCTGCAGGACGTGGCTGGCTGGAAAGCAGGAAAGTAGACCAGCGGCAGGGATTCATGCATTCATTAATACCTATTGCCATGTTTGGAACTACATTTTCCTTCAGATATGCTAATGCAGAGCTAAGTGTCTTCAGTGTAATTTGTAGTCTTGCAAGCAAGGGTTTAATTGGCCAATTACCATAGAAATTTGCAGTGAATTTCCTATTAAAATGCAGAGTGGCTGAAGTAATGGAGCTGTTCCTTGGAACACATGAAATACCGTGATAATTTGATCAGGGTTTGGTATTGCTTATTGCCTCTATCTATATAAAATACAGCAGCAATTCACAGAACCACAGACTGGTTCGCATTGGAAAGGACCTCATCCCATCCACCCCCTGCCATGGCAGGGACACCTCCCACTGTCCCAGGCTGCTCCCAGCCCCAATGTCCAGCCTGGCCTTGGGCACTGCCAGGGATCCAGGGGCAGCCACAGCTGCTCTGGGCACCCTGTGCCAGGGCCTGCCCACCCTCCCAGGGAACAATTCCTGCCCGATATCCCATCCAGCCCTGCCCTCTGGCAGTGGGAAGCCATTCCCTGTGTCCTGTCCCTCCAGGCAGATTTGAGGATAAACCATAGACTGAAGCCACCACTGGAGGAAAACCAGCCTGGGAGTGAGGCAGCTGAGTGTGCATTTGGAGCCAGTCACAGAGGGCACCTAAACCCAGACATGGACCACAGGGATTTATTTTTCTGGTTCAGGTGCACCAAAAAGTAGGGATTTATTGTCTTTCACAACTCCCAAGCTTTGGGGTCAGTGCTTGTGGGGACATTTCTCACATCAGCCCTTGGCTTTGCTTTGCTTCCAGTGTAACCCTCATCAGCACAACCCCCTGGTTCAACCACCCCTGCCCAGCCCACACCAGGGCAGTGAGGTCTCAGAGGGGCGAAGCCACACGTGTCATTTTCTTTTTTCAAGGTGTGAACTCCTTCCTGGTGTTCATGGCTTACAAGGACAAGCTGCAGTGCACTGATGGCCAGGTAGGACACCAGCATGCAGGGAAAGCCTCACCCTGGGCGTGGGTGGTGGCAGAGCTGACGCTGGGGCCCTGCTGTGTCTTGGCAGATGTACGAGATCTTCTGCATCCTTCGGGACCTGGGGGCCATCGCCCAAGTGCATGCGGAGAACGGGGACATCATCGAGGAGGTGCTGTGCTTGTGTCCACTGAAACCCACGGGTGACCAGGGCCCTGGGGGAGGAGAATCACTGCTCCTGCCCCTGCCCCTGCCCCTGCCCTTGCCCCTGCCCCTGCCCCTGCCCCTGCAGGGGGAACTGGTGTCCCAAAGCCTTGGAGGGAGGGAGCCCATGGGACCCTGTGTAGCAGCGTGTGTAGGCAGAGGAACGTGCAGGAGGATCAGGGTGTTATCAGGAAATCATCAGGGTCCTCATAGATCTTCCCAAAAAGCACTTTGGGGGTTCCTAAGGGATGAGTGACTGCCTTAAGTGATGCTTTATCCTGTTATCTGTCTTGTGTAGGAGTCTGGAGTACTCGAGAAAATCAGGAGGTTTGAGGCTTTTACAGTAATATCCATGACATTGGCAGTGTTTAACTCCACCATCAGCACTCGGGAATTCCTTGGTGTCGCAGCCTCTGCTCATGGGCCTTATTTTTCCTTTTTACCCATAGAAAAGACAGTCTTGGCTCCAGCCTCAGTCAGATGCACAAGGTGGAGTTTGACAGTTCGTTTAGCTCACCGTCACGCCAGCGTTCAGTCTGGTGTGGGAGGAAGGCTAAACTGAAAGCCAGAGCCAATCCTTCAAATGGGTTTATTTGAACAAACAGGATGGAGGCTAATTCCCACCTCCTGGGATTTTATCTAGAAACCTGTTCCTCACCTGGCTGTGGAGCATAACGTGACCCCAGGCAACTCGTAGCTGCAGCAGTGTTTCTGTAAGCTGCCAGCGTGGTGACACTTGAGCTCTGGGGACAAACGTGGAGGAGGTCTGTGACAAGAATACAGACAAATAAGCATCCTCTAAGAGCAGGGTCCTTTAAAGGATCCTGTGGGATCTGCTCTGTGGTGTCGGATGACATCCTTGCATTAGTGCCAGCTGACTGGGAGGTTACATGATACAGAGCAGCACAGAGGGGACAGGGTGAGGTGTGTGCTGGACATCTGCATTCAGGTGCCACGTGAGTGACCTTGGATGTCCCAGAGCTCATCTCAGCATCTGTCGCCATGGGTTCCCTTTCCTCTGTGCCACATGGTGAAGTGCAAAGGGACAGGAATGTTAGGGAGAGGTGGCACTTGCTGCACCCCAGTGACAGTCTCACATCCTTGTGCCCATCCCTGCCTCCTCCAGGGGCTCCTGGGCAGCTCCAGCAGGCTCAGGTGGTGGGAACACCTCTCCCTGTGCTGTAGCCGTGCCCAGGGCTGGGGCAGCCTGGGGACGAGCTGCGATGGGTGTGAGTGCCCTCAACCAGAACCATGGGTTTGAGGGCTGGGAAGGTCCAGAGGGGCTGTTGGGACACAGCAGCTCCCACGCAGGAGCATTTCTGCAGCACGGAACAGGTCTCTGGGAAGTGGCCCCATGTTGAGGGGGGGTCCCAGGGACCTGTGGCACTGCTCCGGTGGGTTCATGGATTGTCCCCAGCCCTCGGGTGGCTCTAGACAAGGGGTGCTGTGTCCCCGCAAAGGGTGCTCCAGGCAGGCTGTGCCCGTCACTGACTGCTCTCTCCTTCCTCCTTTGCCACCCAGGAGCAGAAGAGGCTGCTGGAGCTGGGGATTACGGGGCCGGAGGGGCACGTCCTCAGCCGCCCCGAGGAGGTAACGCCGCCAGCCCTCGCTCTGAGCTCCGGGCCCCGCCGTGCAGAGGGGCTGGGACACCTGTGCCGTGTTCTTGTGCCCGCAGGTGGAGGCAGAGGCCGTGTTCCGCGCCATCACCATCGCCAGGCAGGCCAACTGTCCCCTCTACGTCACCAAGGTCATGAGCAGGGGCGCCGCAGACGTCCTGGCTCAGGCGAAGAGGAAAGGTAACACGCTGGCCCGTGCAGACAATAACCGAGCCTCTAAAGCCGGCCGGGATTCTCACTGTAGCAGTGAGGTCCGAGGAGTCCTTGTCTTCTGAGCTCCCCCACACTCTCAGGGTGCTGAGGCTCGTGCTGGCTCCCATGGCAGGGGTGCTGGAGCTAATTGCGTGGAGCTGGGAAGATTGGAGGGAATGTGCTGGAACCTGTGACACCTGCACCTCGGCAGACACAGCTGAGAAACGGGGAATGATCCACTTGTGATCCATGTGTGAACTGAATGAAAAACAGATGTGGAGCAAGCTCCAAATTCTGGCTGGGGGTGGATTGGGAAGGGCTGGGATCAATCCTGTGGGGAGCAGGGTGGAAGGGGGAGCACAGTCACCACTTCTCCCAGCCTGGGGGCTGCCAGACAAACACAGGTTTGGTTTAAAGGAAGGCATGATGGCTTGTAGGAATGTGTGCCTGGTGTAAGGAGATAACAGACAGATGCAGAACTTGCTTTGGCAGTATCTCCCACTCATCTGTGATAATCTAAAGGATTAACGAGAATCTGAAGGGCTGGGAATGCTGAATGAAGTGGAACTGTGGGGTGTGGTTGCGGCAGTGCCGTGGCTGTCCCTGCCGCCCTCATTCCCGCCTTGTTCCGCAGGCACCGTGGTGTTCGGGGAGCCCATCACCGCCAGCCTGGGCACCGACGGGTCCCACTACTGGAGCAAGAACTGGGCCAAAGCGGCCGCCTTCGTCACGTCCCCTCCCATCAGCCCCGACCCCAGCACGCCGGATCACCTCAGCACTCTGCTGTCCAGGTGGGTCCCGTGTCACGCAGGGCACACCCGCCCTGTCTGCATCCCGCCCACCCCGGTGCCGTTTGCAGCGCCGACATGGCCTGTGGGGCCCGAAGCCCTTGGTGCCCCCTCGGTCTGCCCAGCAAGGGGGGCTTTGCCGGCCTGGGGCTGCCATCAGTGCCCCCTCCCTGAGCCCTGCCCCGTCCTTCCCCAGCGGGGACCTGCAGGTCACCGGCAGTGCCCACTGCACCTTCAGCACCGCGCAGAAGGCCGTGGGCAAGGACAACTTCACCCTCATCCCCGAGGGCACCAACGGCATTGAGGAGCGGATGTCCATGGTCTGGGAGAAGTGTGTGGTAGGTGCTGCAGTGGGGGAGCTGGATGGGAGCACACGTGAGCTGCGCCTGTGCTCGAGGCTGTCACAGCCTCGTTAATTCACACAAGCCAGAGAGGTGACACTGTCTAGACACTGCTGCAGCTTCAGAGAGCTGCTAACGAGAGACTGAGACACACAAATGCCTTCCCAGTGTCTTCAAAGGCTGCTGTGTAGGGACCACCCTCCCCTCTCGCTCACAGTCACCAGGGAGTCTCTCCAGCACTTTTTCCCAAGGGTGATGAGGTGTTCCCATCCCCTCGTGCTCACCCCAGGCCCCACCAGTGGGGACAAGTCTCTGTGTCACCTCAGTGTCTGCCAGGCAGCAGGGCTCTGATCTGAGGGCGGGGTCAGTCTGTGTCCTGGCACCCCAGTGCACACTTCCCTGTTGGCAGCATCCCTGGGGGGCTCTGTCCTGCCTCCCACAGAGCAGATATCCCTGTGCAGACTGCAGGAGTTTGGGAGCCAAGCCACCCTGAAACCTCTCTTAGGTGGGCTTTGTTCAAAGAGAAATAGAATTTTTCTGAAGATGACAAATGAAGATAATAAATAGCACTGGTTAGGTTCACTTACAGTCTTTCTTCACTGAGCTTAACCCTCTTCATTGACCCTGAGATGCCTGTACAGGAGTTGGAGCCAACCAGTGAAGGTCTTGTTTATCAGAGACTTCAAGCTTTGGAGTCCAAGGAAAATAAAACCTGTCTCTCATATCCTTTAGCCCACAGGGCCAAGGCTCAGGCCCCCATCCCCCTCCCCCTGTACCACACCCTGTGGCAGTGCAGACCTCCACCCCACACGGGCACAGGGGTGTGCCTGGCAGCCCCTCCCCGTGGGACAGCACAGCTCTGGCCACACTTCAAGCTTTGGAGTCCAAGGAAAATAAAACCTGTCTCTCATAAAATAAAACCTGTCTCTCATATCCTTTAGCCCACAGGGCCAAGGCTCAGGCCCCCATCCCCCTCCCCCTGTACCACACCCTGTGGCAGGGCAGACCTCCACCCCACACAGGCACAGGGGTGTGCCTGGCAGCCCCTCCCCGTGGGACAGCACAGCTCTGGCCACACTTCAAGCTTTGGAGTCCAAGGAAAATAAAACCTGTCTCTCATATCCTTTAGCCCACAGGGCCAAGGCTCAGGCCCCCATCCCCCTCCCCCTGTACCACACCCTGTGGCAGGGCAGACCTCCACCCCACACAGGCACAGGGGTGTGCCTGGCAGCCCCTCCCCGTGGGACAGCACAGCTCTGGCCACACTTCAAGCTTTGGAGTCCAAGGAAAATAAAACCTGTCTCTCATATCCTTTAGCCCACAGGGCCAAGGCTCAGGCCCCCATCCCCCTCCCCCTGTACCACACCCTGTGGCAGGGCAGACCTCCACCCCACACAGGCACAGGGGTGTGCCTGGCAGCCCCTCCCCGTGGGACAGCACAGCTCTGGCCACACTTCAAGCTTTGGAGTCCAAGGAAAATAAAACCTGTCTCTCATATCCTTTAGCCCACAGGGCCAAGGCTCAGGCCCCCATCCCCCTCCCCCTGTACCACACCCTGTGGCAGGGCAGACCTCCACCCCACACAGGCACAGGGGTGTGCCTGGCAGCCCCTCCCCGTGGGACAGCACAGCTCTGGCCACACTTCAAGCTTTGGAGTCCAAGGAAAATAAAACCTGTCTCTCATATCCTTTAGCCCACAGGGCCAAGGCTCAGGCCCCCATCCCCCTCCCCCTGTACCACACCCTGTGGCAGGGCAGACCTCCACCCCACACAGGCACAGGGGTGTGCCTGGCAGCCCCTCCCCGTGGGACAGCACAGCTCTGGCCACACTTCAAGCTTTGGAGTCCAAGGAAAATAAAACCTGTCTCTCATATCCTTTAGCCCACAGGGCCAAGGCTCAGGCCCCCATCCCCCTCCCCCTGTACCACACCCTGTGGCAGGGCAGACCTCCACCCCACACAGGCACAGGGGTGTGCCTGGCAGCCCCTCCCCGTGGGACAGCACAGCTCTGGCCACACTTCAAGCTTTGGAGTCCAAGGAAAATAAAACCTGTCTCTCATATCCTTTAGCCCACAGGGCCAAGGCTCAGGCCCCCATCCCCCTCCCCCTGTACCACACCCTGTGGCAGGGCAGACCTCCACCCCACACGGGCACAGGGGTGTGCCTGGCAGCCCCTCCCAGTGGGACAGCACAGCTCTGGCCACAGGGAGGGACCGTGCCCGCAGCAGGCACGGAGCTGTGTCCATCTGTGGTGCTCCCTCCCCTCTCCGGCCCAGGTCCCCGGGAAGATGGATGAGAACGATTTCGTAGCGGTGACCAGCACCAACGCTGCCAAGATCTTCAACTGCTACCCCAGGAAGGGGCGCGTGGCTGTGGGCGCCGACGCAGACCTGGTGGTGTGGAACCCCAAGGCTACGAAAATCATCTCAGCAAAAACCCACAATTTGGTAAAATATTTTTTAAATCATTTTCTGGAGCTGGTTTTAGAGTCAGAAGAGATCTGGAAAGCAATGCATGTCCTTATCAAGATCAAATCATTCGGCAGGGGAGGACTTGTCTGTGTGGGTAAAGTGACCTTGCATTTGCTTTTAAAAATACAAGGAAAATACCCCTTTGTTGCTGTGAAGGGTGGGATTGGTACTGAGTGACCACCCCAAAACAGCTGGCATCTGGTATGGAAATCTTAAGGTCAATGTATTTGCTGTGGACTAGAAAAATGTAAGTGCTGCACTTAAGTATTGAACTATTGCTAAACTGTAATGTGTATTAGCTATAGTTTAGTATGTATTAAACCATTTCTGTCATTTAATATATAATGGTATTAATCATAATATGATATATAATTTATTCTATAAAGAATATATAAGTAATATAATAATATAAATACCATTTAGTAAAAGTATTAAACTATTGCTGTAGTTTAATATGATGGGTTTTAGGGTTTATTTTCTCCATTTCAGTTTGCTTCCCACTGGAATCTTGTTATTTGAAATATGAGGGGTTAGCTAGTTCTGACTGATGGTGCATGAGGAGCAGTGTACAAAAATGGGGGGCATTGTTGGCCTCCTCTTAAATCCTACAGGCACTGAATATCAGGGTTTGCTTTTTCCAGAACGTGCAGTACAACATATTTGAAGGCACCGAGTGCCACGGGGTCCCAACTGTGGTCATAAGTCAGGGAAGAGTTGTCCTTGAAGATGGAAATCTGTGTGTCACCCAGGGCTCAGGTCGCTTCATTCCTAGGAAGACATTCCCTGACTTCGTTTATAAAAGGATAAAGGCAAGAAACAGGGTAAGGAGAGTTTTATTTGCCATAATCCTGTGTTTTGATCACAATCTCTCTGCTTTAGTGTGTTGGGGCTGCTGTGATGGCAAACCTGCAACAGCAGCAGGAGTATTATTAATGCTGTTTCTTTCTGTGTGTTGTCGTGTAACTGGCACCTCAATCAAGAATTCTTAGTATTAGAGCTAATTATGACAGTTTTATTAGCCTATTATAATGTTACAAAGCAAAAATATGACTTCTAGCAAAAGGTTTTTTTTGGTTTGTATTGAAGTAGAGGGAGGAATTCCTCTCCTGCCTGTGCTGGAGAAGTTTCTGTTGCTGTATTCCCAGTGCCTGCCCTGCAGCTGTTGGAGGGTGAGGGGTGGAGGTCCCATAGGTACTGGAAATACAGCAAGATAAATCCTCCTGTGTGCTGGCACAGCTTTTTAAAGAGACACAAAGACATGCAAATATGTAAAGAGCTTCTTAACAGCTCTGTCCTCCTTCCCTTTTCCCTGTGCTGTTGCAGACACTGTAACTCTGCATCCTACACAAAGGCACAGCAGGAATCAGTAACCCCAGTTAACTGCAGAGGCAGGAGCCCCGACTCTGGTGTGCCTCAGGGTGTCCAGGGTGCCTGGAGGGCAGGATGGGGATGTGCCAGCTCCCTGCAGGGTGGGGATGGCACCCAGAGAAGCTGTAGATGCCCCATCCTTGGTGGTGTCCAAGGCCAGGTTGAAAGTCCTTTTAAGACCATCAATTCCAACCATCCTGCAGCACTGCCGAGGCCACCACTGCCCCATGTCCCCAGGTGCCACATCCACACGGCTTTGAGATCCCTCCAGGGATGGGGACTCCACCCCTGCCCTGGGCAGCTGTGCCAGGGCTGGGCAGCCCTTTCTGTGAAGAAATGTTCCCCGTGTCCAGCCCGAATCTCCCCTGGCACAGCTGGAGGCCGTTCCCCCTCGCCATGCCTGACGCTCTGCTCCCCGCAGCTGGCCGAGGTGCACGGCGTGCCGCGGGGGATGTACGACGGGCCGGTCCACGAGGTGCCGGCGAGCGTCAAGGCCGTGGCGCCCAGCGCAGCCCCGCGAATCGCGCCCGGCGCCGGCAAAGCCGCGGCCCCGCCCGTGCGCAACCTGCACCAGTCGGGCTTCAGCCTGTCCGGTACGTGGGGCCCGAACCGGGGCGGGTCTGGGCGGGGTGAGTGTCCGGCAAGGCTGAGCAGTAGAAACTTTGTTTTTGCTCAGTAATAAAGCCATTTGTCCTGTGGCAGCAGCCAAAGGACCAAGTGCAGCACAGAAAGCTCTAGAACGCTGTACAGTATTTATGTCAGCGCACAAAGCCTGGCGGGGGCTCTGTTTCCAGGAGCCAGAGCAGGCAGTGATTCAGCATCATTCATTCTGCAGAAACCTGCCCAGCAGCTGTCAGGAGCTTGGAAAGCCAATGCTCTGCCCTAAAATGACTTCCATAATGGCTTTTTTTCTGGTTGGATCAGATGCGTCCCATATTGTTTGATAAATGTTACAAGGTCCCACATTTTATTATATACAAAATTTATTTATAGGAAAGCCATTTATAACATTTTCCAGAAAGAAGCAATGAAAAATGAAGAAGTTCAGGCAATTACAGCCATTCCAAACTGGGCTATGCTAGTAGAGTGTCCAGAATGACATATAATGAAATTATTAGTATTTCCCCCTGAGGAACTGTTTTATGGTTGGAGCGTTTAAAGCAGTGGGACTGCCCCGCTCTCTGCTCTCCTCCAGGGTCGCAGGCAGATGACCACATTGCCCGGCGCACGGCACAGAAGATCATGGCCCCGCCGGGTGGGAGGTCCAACATCACCTCGCTGTCCTGACGCTGTCCCCGCCGGCTCCTGCCGGGAAGGGGCCCGTGGGCCGCTCTCCATGCAGGGGAACAAGCGAGCGAGCACTCGTCAGCTGTGCCAGCCCTTCCCTCATAGGTAGAAAGTAGAGTGATCCCTGAGGTAGCGCTCCCAGCTTGGATTCTCTGTCAGTATTCCTTCACTAGCTGCTTGGAAAGCCCTTCCCTGTGCATGCGGCACCGTGGCGTACCCAGGGCTGCGGGCTCAGCCGGGCCGGCTGGGGGCCGGGGCGGAAATGAAGGCACATCCAGGCTGGATCACGCTCTTTTCTAGCAGCACCCACTGCCCGCTCACATCAAAGGACTTCCAGCCCGTGAGCACTTCTGTGGTTTCCAGTCAGTGGCCTCTGCCCTGGCCGTGCTCCTGGGGCCGCCATCACCCCTCTGTCCCTTGGTGGTCACAGCTCAGGGGCACGTCCAGCCCCGTGTCCGGGGCAGAGTGGTGCTGGCTCTCCAGGACACGGCCGTGCCATGGGCCAGTGTCCTCCTGTCAGCCTTGTTTTTTAAAGGTTATTTATACAGTTTTTTCAAGAACTGAGTGTGAGTCCAATACCCAATACCAGAGCTCGTTTGGAGGCCAGGTGCGTGCGACACACTTTTTTATAAAGATTATTATAGCCCAGTTATTATATTTAAAGGTGTGTACATAGAGTGAACCTCTGGCCATAGAGCCATGCATGTACCTCCAGGAATGGCTTTCCATTCCTGTCTTCTCCTTGCTTGGAATAAACTTGGTTCGAAAGCACGAAATGGTGGAAGTGGTTGATCCACCCAAGTCCATTTTGTTGTTTTCTTCCTTTGAGTTTTTCTGGGTGAAGCTTGTACAATCCCATCCTGACTTGCAGGTTGCTGTGCTCCCCTGGAGGTGGGGGAGGCTCGTCATCCGTGGTGTGGGCAGAATCCCACCCTTCTCCTCAGCCGTGCTCGGTGCCACGCAGCCGCGTGCCCCCAGAGCCCCTGGGCTTGCAGGTAAGCCCACACCTCCAGGACTGGGGGCTGCTCTCCTGCCAGGCCCACGCTGGTTCCAGTGCTGGTGAGATGTTGTGATGTGTCTGTGAGACACCGAATTTCCCTTGGGCACTGCTGGACTTCAGTCTCCAGCTCTGTCTGAGCCAGGCATGAGAAAGGGAACAGGGGTAGTGGTGGCACAAGCAGGGATCTGATGTGTGAGTGGGAGCTGGAACCACACATATGGCAGCTCCAGATACACAAATCTATGAATTAGGAATGAACCCACAAAAGTAAACCAGGGAGGGATTTAATTTTTTGTTGGATTTTTTTTTATTATTATCTGATATGACCTACATTTCACAGCTTAATGCTGCAGTAATTCTGCACCAAGCATATGGGAATGCATTTGTTCGGGTGTTTTATATTTAATTTTAACTTAATTTCATTTGTTGATTTTCTGATTTTCCCTGCAATTGCACCAAAGCAATTAATGTCTAGTGGAAGGTGTCCCTGCCATGGCAGGGGGTGCAATGAGATGAGCTTTAAGGTTCTTTCCAACCCAAACTATTTATGATTCTATGATCTCTTTTCTTTCTGAATAGAGCTTAAATTACAGCAGTAGGAGCTCCGTAAGGAATGGGAGAGATAGAAGTCAGTCTGATGGCAGTGACCTCCCCATCACCCCAACATCGATGGGGTGACAGGGACACCCCAACACCCTCAGCTTGTAAACACTTAGCAAAGGAATTTCTGAGGTCTCTGTGCTGTAAATGTCCCTTTTCCCTCAGCTGGCCTGGTTTGTGCCAGACCCCTGGGCAGTGAGGGCCCAGAGAGACACTGTTCCCTCTCCCCCATCACCTGGTTTAGGTCTGTCCACCCTCTGCACCCGCACAAGGCTCAAACCCTGCCAGCCCTTCCCTTATGGAGGGAGGGTTTGCATTTATTCCCTCTGTCAGGGAGCTGTCAGAGCCAGCACAGCTGCCCCAGCCTCCTCCTAATGCAGGGATCAGAGCCAGCAGCATCTCCGCAGCTCTCCCGGTGCCAGGAGAGGCTGAGCTGAGTCCCACAGCTGCCTGCTAATGGAGCCAGAGCCTCCGGGAAACAACCCCCCCACGGCACCCACACAGTCTCTGGCCCTAATTCCTTTGGACAGCTTTCCTGCAGGCTCTGGGTCAGGGACACTGAGGAGACGCTCCGTGCCCTTGACCAACGGCGCATCCCCAGCTCTGCAGCACCGCGGCTGCGATGGAGGAGCCCCAAGTCCCCACACGTGTGCCTGGAGTGGGGATGGACCCCTCGATTCCCTGCAGAACAGCAGTGCTCCTAAGGCATGGACCCCTCGAGTCCCTGCAGAACAGCAGTGCTCCTAAGGCATGGACCCCTCGAGTCCCTGCAGAACAGCAGTGCTCCTAAGGGATGGACCCCTCGATTCCCTGCAGAACAGCAGTGCTCCTAAGGGAGCAAATGAGCTGGCAGACAGGCCCTGAACCATCCCTGTGCTTATCCCTGGCTTTCCGTGCTCACTGTGTCTTTTTTCTTTATTTTTATTTTGCATGGCTTACCCCTGCCAAAGGGCAGGACTCGATGGGATATTGGGAAGGAATTGTTCCCTGGGAGGGTGGGCAGGCCCTGGCACAGGGTGCCCAGAGCAGCTGTGGCTGCCCCTGGATCCCTGGCGGTGTCCAAGGCCAGGATGGATGGAGCTTGGAGCAGCCTGGGACAGTGGAAGGTGTCCCTGCCCATGGCAGGGAGCAACAAGCTTTAATGTCCCTTCTCAAGCAGACCATTCTGGAATTCTGTGGTTCTGTGATTTTGCTCACGTCCAGCACCTTGAGCAGCAGCAGGATCAATCACAGCAGCTAAGAAAGACAAGGCTGGTTGATGAACCGGGGAGGGTCGTTCCCTGTTTGTCCCCAGCAAATTCCAGTTCCCACGGTTTAGGCACAGTGATAAGGGCACAGGGCAGGCAGGCACTCCTGTCTGCTGCGGGCGTTTTCATCCCTCAGCTTTTCCTCCCCTGTATTTCAGGGCTGTGAGTGGGAAACTGCCCTGGCTCTGTGACCTTCACCTTTCCCCCCCCGTAGTGCACAACCCAGCTCGGCGGGTGCCCTTGGTCCTCCGGGGACACCCAGGAATGCCGCCCCAGAGGCATCACAGTGGCGGCGCCGGGCTGTGCAGAAGGGACGAGTCCAGGCTCAGACATCGATTCGTCTCGTGCCTTGACGGCTCCTTTGAAGTGAGGAGCAGCTTTTGTAGCTGTGTCTGTGCAGCAGCCAGCGAGCAGCACATCGTGCTGAGCGAGAGAAATCAGTTCTGCACTGAGGGGGGATCAAAGAGAAAAAACGGAGATCTCCTGACACTTCCAGGGGCTGCTTTTATTGAGGTTAAGATACAAAATCCAGGGCTGTGTGAGGAAATAACAAATCCCTGTGAGCCGTGACTGTAGTGCCCTCCCCGCCACAGCGAGGTCGGGGTCCTGCCACCATCGCCTCCCACCTCTGCCTCACCCTGGTGCTCCCAGCCCAGCCCAGCCAGCAGCCCCAGCACTGATGGCAGGCGGGGGCCGGTGTGGGCAGAGCTGTCCCAGGCCAGTGGCCATGCCTGGGGCTCTGGTCCTCACCGAGACCCCCACCCACCACGGACAGCGCCCACAGCCCCACCGTGTGCAGGTACAGCCTGCCTATGGAATTACAAACACTGGCTGGCACTGCAAAGTGGGAACACCGAAACGCCTGGACCCAGCTCTTCCCCTTTCAGCACCTGTTTCTGAGGCATTTCACGGCAGTGGCCCACAGCTCTCGTCCCACACCGGCTCTGCAGCAGCTGGGAGTATCCCACCAGCCCAGATTCCGGCTGGCTTCCGGAATTCCAGAGTCTGGATGCTTCCGTAGTTTCATGCATCTACAGCTCAGTACCCTGGAAATTACACCAAATCCTTGGCAATGTTAAAAATACACATTTATTACTCCACATGTGCAATGGCTTCTGGCAGTATCTGCAAAAACACAACCTTGTCGTAACTTAAATATTCTGTGACGTGGTAAAATTGTCATGCAAGAAAATTACAGGAATGTATTAACATAAAATACAAAGATATATTTACATATATCTGCACTGAAATAATTTTTAAAAATACTCTCCCAAGGCAGCAGGATTTCAGCACTGTCCAGGGTCAAGTCCATATTACTGGCATTTTTGCTATTATTTTATTACTCTTAGACTCTTTTTGGCAAGCTCTGGAGTATTAGAGAATTGGCAACAGAAGAAACATCAGGACCTGACCTGGCATTTGTCTTCTGCACAAAATTCCCAGTGAAGGCTGTGGAATTCAATGCAAACACTTAAAAATATGCAACTTTGCAAAACTCTGTAACACAACAGAGATAAGAAAACAATCTCATGGCAAGTGATTAAAGGAGAATAATTTATAGGTGCTGTAGACTTTTCACAGCAGATAATGGCACACACTGTATAAATCTGTCATACAAAAAAATACAGGTATTTAAATATTTATGTACAGAAAATTCCTGTGTTCTGGCTGTAGTGGAGGTGTAACCCAGAGCTGTTAGTGACACCTCCCAAGCTGGGATTTGGGACCAGGGCTCTGCCACGACTTCGCTGTGAGGTTTGTTCAGCAGCAGTAGCCAGGGCTCAGCCAAAACGATGGCAACAATATGGGCACCACTATGGGCACCACAACCCTGCCTCACCCCCACACCTTTCTGCCCATCCCCACCCCAGCCTGTGCCATCGGCCAGGGACAGGGAACACCCACAGGAGTGGCACAGGGACGAGAGAGGGCCCAACGCCCAGGACTGCACTGTGGATGGGGTGAGCCAGACGTGGGACACGCTGGCAGGAGCCACAAAGGTGTTCAGGGCCAACAGGACCAAGCACAGGCTCATTATAGGGACACAACCATGGGGACACAGGAGGGGCCCAGAGTGGGGCACAGCGGGGACAGGAGGCCCCAGAGCACTGAAACCCACCACAGGGGTTCTGACAATGAAAACAACATCGAGCTACTTCCCATCATTTGTCCCTTTTCCAATTGCTCTTTTCTTGCCATTCCTTCTCCAGGGACAGAGTGCAAACAGGTGTCAGTGAAAGCCTGTCCCTGACAGGCTCTGGTGAAGTTATGCCCAAACATTATTTAAGATCAAAACCAGGCACTTCAGTGATGTGTTCCCGGTCTTTCTTCCACTCAGCACAATGATCTCAGAGCTCTGTGTCTTGGTGTTGTTCTCAGGGATTCAGGTTCAGCAATGTCCCCAGCACATCCCTGGAGATGCACTGCTGGATTCCAGAGCTGCTTCCCAGGCAGCCAGGATCTGCCCAGAGTGTTTCCCCTGGGAAGGAGCCATTCCCAGGCATCCCCCAGAAGCTCTCCTGGTTGCTGCTGGGTGCTGCTGAGCTGTTTTGCACAATGCACTGAAGAAGAGGTGTGCTGCAAGGGGAACAGGTGACTGACACGGAGAGGGTTTGCTCAGCACAGCAAAGGGGCCAAAGCACGTGGCTCACCTGCACACAAAGGCGAGCTCTGACAGGTGAGAGAAGGTAATTAGGCCTCGCTGGTATCCAGTAGAGACTGGAAGTTATTGGGGACAGAGAGGGCAGGTGCCCCCAGCACAGCCTGGCATCAGAGCCAGGGTAGGTGCCCTCCTGTAGCTGGGAGAAGGAGCAGGAGGACATGCTGATTTCAGCCCTCGCTCACTGAATGGCCACAGCCCCTGAGGCGTCATTAACGCAGCCCCTAACGAGGCACGGGGTGTCCAGGACCCATGGCTGACACCAGGGACCCCCGCTGGGACCCCGGGCCTGGCAGCATCCACTGTCTCTGCCCTGAAAATAACCATGCAACCGGACCCAGAGCTTCGGCTCCCCTCCTCCTGCACACCCTTAAACACTTACATGAAAACGTCTCTGCACAATTCCAGCCACACACTAATTCCCACATAAAACTGTGGGAGACACACGCGCCGTGTCCTTCCTTGTGTAAGATCATTTCGTACCATTCCACCTTCCTGGGTTTTTCATGGAAACAAAAACCACAACAAAACTGGTCCTGACAAAATCTGATCTGTTACAAACATCTCCCATCCATCTTTGCATTAGCAATATCCAGTAAGGATGCAAACACTGCAGCCTCCCAGTGTCTGGCAGCCACAGCTGCCGACAGTCTGACGGTGACTGCGGTCCCACCACACACCTGGGGCACCACAGCAGTCGTGTGGCACCGCAGGGCTCGGGTTCAGCCACAGTAACCAAAAACCACTCTCCAGCAGGTCAAACAACTAATATAGTGAAGGCCCCTGCAACAAGAAAGGCAACAATCTGCAGCTGGAGCAAGGGAAGATTTCCCATCTTATTAAGAAGTTAAGACAGGTATTGGCAAATTATATACAGTACTTGTACTTTACACTGAAAATCAAAGGGTGAAATTTGATATTCCTGTCTTTCATAACCAAGCAGCCTGGCAAGGCCACCCCCTCTGCCTCCAACAAAACCTCAGCCCACAATAAACTGTGTCCTCCGAACCTGGGCACATGGAGCCAGACCCTCCAGTCCATGCCACGGCTCCTCACTGCCTGCAGCAGTCACATCAAGGAAGAAAATATTTTAAATGCATTATTCTGCATCTCAAATACACATTTCCCAGCCCCTGCAGAATCCATGGAGTGCACAAAACCCATTTATTTGCCTTGAATCGGGACAGGAACTGACAGGTGACACAAGGACAAGGAGGTGCCTGGGACGTCCTTGAGCTGCAGGACCCGAACAGCTGGAAGCTGCCAGGAGCTGGTGCCAGAGAGGCCCCGGGGCTGCTCTGGTTTACGCAGGGACTGCCCATCCCCAGAGCAGCGTCTGTGAACATCAGGGAACGCCGAAGTCAAACTCACACCACCTCTTTGGCCGTCCTCCCGGCTCCTCGTCTTTCCCCGTGGGACCCGAGGACATGGCTTCTTTCCCTGTCCTCTCACTGTATTATTGACATGTAGATCAGCAACCTGACATTAAAACAGAAAGACTAAGTTGATCTCCTCCCCTGACAAGTTGCAGAGGCCGCATCTTCCCCCGACAGGCAGCCACGGTGCGGGGCTGGCAGTCCTGTGGGAACTCGGGTGCGCTCCAGCTCTGCAGGGGCAGCTGCCGGCGCTGTCCGGGGCAGCGGGGCGGGCTCGGGCGCTCGGCGCACGGCTGGGCAGGTGAGGTGAGGGCAGGGGGCCCGGCGGCCGCGGCCTAGCTGCTGCCCGAGGAGCACACGGAGCTGCACATGTGCAGCGGCGCGGCCTCGGCCTCCGCCTCGTCGGTGGTCTCGGAGGCAGACACGGACTCGCTCGGCTGCTCTTGGCCCTTCTTTAGCCTGTGGGAGTGGAGGAACCAGAAGTTACACGGCCACCCCCGGCCGAACACGCCCAGGAGCGGGCAGGGTGGGCTGCAGCCCCGGCTGCCCCTCACGGCTCGAGAGGCAGAGCCACGGAGAGCGAGGAGCCCTCGCAGAGCACACAAACGGGTCACGACAGAGCCCGGCGTATCAGCAAACCACACTGAACTGCTCTGAAATGCCCCAAAACAGCCTGCAAGGCTCCAGCCCACCCAGACCTCGGCCACGAGTGCCCACACCACAGCCAGGCTCCTGCCACCCCTCCTCCTCCTCCACGGAGCCTGCCTCACGCTCTGCTTGTGGACCAAACAGCCCCGGACCTCGGGAAGCAGTGGCTTCAACCCAGCACTTCCACTGCCTGCTTATTCCCACCAGGGACTTTAACACATAGAACAGATTCATAGGATCATTAAGGTTGGAAAAGACCTCCACAATCACTGGGTCCAACCTTCCTCACCTTCATTTCCCAAAACGTCATCTGCTAAAAACAGAATGGGTGAGGAGATGTCACAGGGAAACGAAGCAGTGTCACACACACATGTTCAACCCCAGCAGTCTCTCTGCAGCATACTTTATTTAATGGCAGTTAATAATCCCTGATCTGGTCTCCCTTTGTGGCCAGAACCATTTTTCATACACAGGCAGCACCTGAGCTCCTCTGCTGACACCAGTCACCTGGGGCTAAGCCGGCAGCAAGGTGCCCCTGGCTGTCAGGCACTGGCACTGATTCCTAAGGGAAGCCAGAAGAAGGAGTATTTTTCCCTAAAAAAAGCACCCCACACACTCACTTCTCTCTGTTGAAGATGACAAAGTCCTGCTGGATAGCTTCAAGGCATTCCTGGAGATAGTCATTTTCCTATTGAAGAAAAACAAAACATTCATAAGCAGCCCCGTTTGCATCTCACTGCTGCCTGCAGCCCCCAGCACTCCCAGCTGTGTGCAGGACCCTCCAGATGTGTGAGGGAGCCCCCACTCCCTGAACCTCATCAGCCCAACAGCTGGAGGCAGCAGGGCTGGCTGCCTGTCGCTTTCACCAGGGGCTGGTGCCATCCACGGCAGCAGTTTTCCATAAAACACAGACCACACTGTTCCTGACATAAACAGAACGCATTTATCCATGCATCCTGTATTTTGGGAGTGCTGTCAGCCCAAAGGAAGCACAGCCAGCGTGGGGAGAGCCCAGCACACAGCCCACGTGTGGGAGTCCCTGCAAAGGCACACAGGGAGCTGCTGCCTTGTGCCCAGGCACGCGCAGCCCTGAGGCTGTGCAGGGACAGAGGCTGAACACCTCGGGCTGCCCAGACCTCTGCTGCTCATTTCCCTTTCCAAAGTACCCACTACTGTGAAAGTTTGGTCAAACTTCCGTAAGAGGAATACTTGGTTGTTGAAAAGACTCCAATGGGCAAATGTTTTCATCAAAATAAACCTGCGGCTCCTGCAGTGTGGCAGTACCAGCTGCAATACCCGCCCAAATCCAGCCTTTTCCCAGCTGGATGTTACCCCAGGGAGCACATACAGACTGGGAGCTGTCTTTGCTGTTATCCCTTGACTTGTTCTTTGCGAGCCTCTTCTTCTTCTTGTGCAGGGGCCTTGACTCCAGAATCATCTCCTCCAGCTCGAAGGTGGGGTCGCAGTGCAGGCGGCCCTTCTGCCAGGACACACAACACAACTCATGTCAGGCACAGCAGAGGCCCAGAAACCACTTCCCCCTCAGAAAACCTCTGCTCTCACAGTGATTCCTCCACTCTGAGGAGCAGCCCCTGCTCGGGACTGGGACACGGATCACTCCTACTCACGTTGGGGACGAAGCCCGGCTCCACGCGCTTCTCGCACACATCGCTCCAGACCACGCCCGACAGGTGCGCCGAGGCCTGGATGTGGGCCAGGCAGGAGAAGCGATGCTCAGGATTCACTGTCAGCAGCTGGGGAGGGAAAAACATTGGTGGTAAAGCGTTGGAGAGAAGAGCATTCCCACCAGAGGAGGAAGACACTGGAGAGAAGAGCATTTGCACCAGAGGAGGAAGACACTGGAGAGAAGAGCATTTGCACCAGAGGAGGAAGACAAGGCACCCAGCAGCAGCCTGCCAGGGCCAGCTCCAGTGATTCAGCCATGCCAAGGAGCCTTTCTGCTGTGGGAGACAGATAACTTACTACAGGAAAGATACCTAACACAATGTTCTGGAGGTCGTGAAACCAGGTACCACGGGTTCCTGGATCAGCATGGGTTTGCTCCCTCCATGCCCAACCCTTCCCCACAGCACCCAGCACTGCCACCCTGCGTGCTCCTCCCCCTGCCAGGGAGGTAGGGATCCCTCCAGAGGCTCATCCTTTCAGTCCAGCCTCTGTGACACCAGGGACACCGCTCCATTCATCACACACACGGATTACTGAGCACAGAGGATAAAATTCTCAATGCTCGCTTGTTCTGCCGAGACAGCAGTCTGAGGGCAGAGCTGGTTTTCAAAGGATTCAGCACCGTGTCCCACTGCTGGAGGGATGTCTAATGTGAGGGTACAAACAACATGGAGGTGCATTAACACAAGGTGTGGGCAAGGCTTCCAGTAAATTCCATGCCTGTTTCTGCCATGAAAACCTTCTCTGAAGTTCAGCTGATGAGACCTTTGCAGAGCATACTCGGAGCCCTACACATGTCCTGGCTCTCCTGAGAGTGGGATGCTCAAGGCAGCTGAGCTGTGTCCACCCTGGCCCCTCTCCAGGAGCCCCATCTTCACTCTGGACCAGTTCTTGCCATTTTCCCAGAGCACACAGAATTTGAGTCCTGACCCCTGGGTCTGGGCACCTGCAGCTGAGCGTGTCTGGTCTCCTGACTGATGGGCACCTGCAGTGGGACCTCCACAAAGTGCCTGTGGAGGACAGCTTCCCCTAAGAAACTGTGGCACAGTCCCACACGCACTGGTCCTAGGTGGTCACAACCTATTTCCAGGAAATAAAGTCAGCACTGGGCCTTTTCCAACTCCAAATGTGCCGATGCACGGAGCAGGCGATGGTGGCTGCACTTGCAGCCCCGAGCACAGGGATGCTGTACAGGGCACGTGGGCAGGACACCGGGCCGGGGTACCCCAGCTTTGGGGGCACATGGGGGTCCCTTCCCGGCTGAGGGGGCTGCTGGCGCACTCCTGGTGAGAGGCTGGATTCCCTGGAAGCCCGGCTGCCCAGCAGATGGCAGCGCAAACCTGCCGAATGCGCCGTCACAGCCTCTGCCAGCAACGCTGCTCCTCATTAAACGGAATCTAATTACGCGAGTTGCCCACCCAACATTAACTCGTACCAGACGCACTTATTTGCTGCCAGCACCGGCTGCATCTTTCCCACAGCAAACTCACCAGCTACTCTTCTGAGTCCTCAAGCAAGCCTGCGCTAAACCAGCTGCCCCACCACATCCCAGCTTTCTCCAGCAGCATGAGGAAAGCAGCAGAGCATTCCACAGACCTGGAACCCCCCAACAGCTCCCCTTCAGGCCCAAAGAACCAGCGAGAGGGAGCAGCCAGTGCTGCAGTGCAGCATGTGCTCTTCACCTCACCCGCCATCCTAGCCAGAGGTGCTGCCTGTATAGGTGACAATGATCACAGAGAGGATGGGATGCTGGAAGGCACAATTCTAGCCCAGCTGGGAATCTGACTGTCACACCAAAACCAGCCTTTGCTTCCCTTGCTATCAAACATCATGCATCTTATTACAGGGATAATAAACACACACAATTAATCATAGAATCCCAGACTGGATTGGGCTGGAAGCTCATTCAGTCCCACCTCCTGCCATAGGCAGGGACACCTTCCACTGTCCCAGGCTGCTCCAAGACCTGTCCAGCCTGGCCTTGGGCACTGCCAGGGATGGGGCAGCCCCAGCTGCTCTGGGCACCTTGTGCCAGGGCCTCCCATCCTCACAGGAAAGAATTCCTTCCCAATATCCCATCCAGCCCTGCCCTCTGCCATTGGGAAGCCATTCCCTGTGTCCTGTCACTCCAGGCCCTTGTCCCAGGTCCCTCTGCAGCTCTCCTGGAGCCCCTTTAGGCCCTGCAAGGGGCTTTAAGGTCTCCCTGGAGCCTCCTCTTCTCAAGGCTTAACATTCCTATCTCTCCCAGCCTGTCTTTTGTATATTATTATTATTATTACTCTTATTATTCATTGTTTATTAATATGCTGATAACTTCCCAGCTAGTCCTGCCCACACAGCAGCTACCATCCAACTCCAGCCCAGCCCAGCAGGACAATTCACCTTCCGCAGCAGCGCGACCATTTCCTTGGACCAGGCTGAGGAGTACTGGACGCTGACGGTGCTGAAGAGCTGCACCAGGGACTCCACGGGGTTGTTGGAGTGGATGTCGTACGGCCTCTGGGGACAAGAGCACAAAGGTGAGGAGTCCCCTCTCCCTCTGGGTCAGCCAGAGCACACGATCCGAGGGCCAGGACGGCCGGAGCCCTACCCAGCCCCGCAGCAGCTCGTAGGCCATGATTCCCAGAGACCACCAGTCCACCTCGAAGGAATAGCCCGTCCCGCCGCTCAGGAAGGAGTGGAAAATCTCCGGGGCTGAGCAGAAAGGGATAACGCAACAGGTTATTTGTTGTTCTCTACTCCAGTATTCCATGTCAGTCAGTGCACAACGCTGACGGTGATTTTTCTGCACGACTGCCCGAGGGGAGGCTGCGTGAGGCAGGGGAGCAGCAGCGGCAGCAGCCCTGTGCCTGCCCTCACTGGGAACTGGGATGTCAGCCACCTGCAGGGACAGCCCTCCCAGCACAGCACAGCAAAACCATGGGGACCCTGGGAGACAGCAAGGCCAAGGCTGGAGCCAGAGAGGGAGAACAGAGAGATGAGGAGTGCAGGACGGAATGGGGAGGGCAGGAGGAGGAGGCTGGATGGGATGAAGAGGACAGGGCGGGATGGACAGGACTGGGCAGGATGTAATGCAGAGGGCAGGACAGCACGGGACAGGATGGGATGGTGTGACATGCCAACCGTGGTGCCTTCACACCGGGAGTTCCCCTCCTCAAACAATCAGGCTCTGCTGAAGGACTTGGACACGAGCACCAATGTCCTAAATTAACTCGGGGCCCCTGCCCCAGCCAGGGCCTATCAGGCAGCTTGTGCTGAGCACTCCCAAAACGTGACACAGGCACGAGAGCAGCGATTGTTTCTTACCCATGTATGGCTTTGTCCCAGCCAGTGCAGTCGCTCTTTCACCGTCCCTAATGATTGTTGCAATATTAAAATCTGTTAAATGGGCATGACCTTAAATAAAGACACATTTTAAGAAGGAATTAATGGCAATGCAGTGGCAATGCAGAGTCAGAACATATTTGTTTCATAATCTTCTGCCCTCGCACAGGGTAGCACAGACACGGGCAGGTCAGGGTCAGATCCCACGGAATGGCCATAAGAGATCCCAAAGATTTCCCAGGATTTGGGCTAGCCAGGTGATTAAAGGGTAGGGAGCTTTGGGTCTTGATTTTAAATCCCACTTGGAGCTAGCCAGTAACCCCCAGCGGCTTCAGCACTGGCCAAAAATTGCTCTGGCCAGCAGTTACAGGGATGAAAAACAGGGAAACACTATCATAGAACCACAGAATGTTTGGGTTGGAAGGGCCTTAAAGATCATCTTGTTCCAAGCTCCTGCCATGAAGCTTCCACTAGACCAGGGTGTTCCAAGCCATTAAACTGCAATGACTCCAAATTCCCAGGGCTGAAGCAGGGCTGCCACTCCGTGCTGACCACAGCACACCAGACAGGCCAGCTGAGTGATCCTCCCCAGCACTACAAAGCACAGGGATGTTCAGCCAAACATGATCCAGTGAAAGGAGAGCAGCTTTTCCCACGTTTTCCCCAGGTAAAAAGATGCCCAGTACCCAGGACTGTAAAGAATCTGTCCTTGGAATGAATGAAGGAGCAAACATGGAGGAGCAGAGGGATCCTACCTTGTTCATCGAGGAGGATGTTGTCTGGTTTTACATCTCTGGGAAAAGAAGGAAGATTACAGTGGATGGAATCTCAGTCAGACCAGGGATGAGACTTAATGACAAAAATCCTGCAACTGTTTGTTCATCAAAAATTAGGAACAAATAAAAATACTCTAACATGAGGCAAGTCCCTTTATGATGGACTAGAAATACACTTTTCCTGGGCAACTTGGTGAAAAACTGGAAGCATTAGACTTGTTCAGGCCTCATTCCCAAGGAAAATGAATAAGGCAATAGTGGAGATATTTGTATGAAGCCCTGGATGACTTTGACACCTGCCCTGGAAGGTTCAGCCCCCCAGTGAAACATCAGACTCCCTCTGAGTGGTGGAGGGCAGGACCAGCAGCCAGAGGGTGGCCAGGACCAGCACAGACAACATAACCCACCCCAAACCCAGCAGGGGCAGGTCCCACCAGGTGCCACCTGCCAGCAGAACCGTGGATTTACCTGTGGATGATGTGCTGACTCCGCAGGTAGTCGAGGGCCAGCGCCATCTCACAGATGTAGAGTTTGACTGTTTCCTCAGTGAACTGAACGTTTTGCTGCAGGTGGTAGCGCAGATCACCTCCCAGGAGCAGGTCCACCACCATGAACATGTCCTCCTCGTCCTGGAAGGAATACCTGCGGGACCGGCGCCCGGGGAGCAGCTGAGCCTCGCAGGGCTCACAAACCCAGCCAGGCTTCTCCCCTCTCCTCATCACACAGCTCCTGTGAGAACTGCAAATGGTCCCACTGTGGGCACAGAATCCCAGAATCGTTTGCATTGGAAAAGCTCTCTGAGCCCATCGAGTCCAACCATTCCCAGCTCTGCCAAGGCCAGCACTGTCCCACGTCCCCAGCTGCCACAGCCACACGGCTTTTAAATCCCTCCAGGGATGGAGACTCACCCCTGCCCTGGGCAGCTGTGCCAGGCCTGGACAGCTCTTTTGGATAGGAAATTTTCCCTAATATCCAACCAAAACCTCCCCTGGCCCAGCCTGAGGCCGTTCCCTCTCCTCCTGTCCCTGTTCCCTGCGAGCAGAGCCCGACCCCCCCCGGCTGCCCCCTCCTGTCAGGGAGTTGTGCAGAGCCACAAGGTCCCCCCTGAGCCTCTCTTTCTCCAGGCTGAGCCCCTTTCCCAGCTCCCTCAGCCGCTCCTGGGGCTCCAGACCCTTCCCAGCTCTGTTCCCTTCCCTGGACACGCTCCAGCCCCTCCAGGTGCTTGCAATGATGGGCCCAAAACTGAATATGCTGCTTGCACCTTCACAATCAAGCCAATCCAGCTCAAGATGCTGGCTTGTTTTTTAAATTCATTCCTACACTAACAATGCTTCCCTGGAAGAGGTGGATATCCCAGGGAATGTCCCCCTGCTCACCCTGTCACTGTCCCTGAGCAGCAGTGCCGTGTCAGCCCACCAGCGCAGAGCTCAGGCTCTGTCAGCCAGACACTTCAGAGAAACTTCACATTTTCAATTGCAAACAATCTCATAAACCTGCTTAAAATATCTCAGCCTATCCTGAAGATGAATTGGAAAACACAACTGCTAATTTAACCAGATAAACCAGAAAAAGAGATTTATATTTACTGTGGAGTAAACCGCCTCTCTAAATCTGCCGTGGGCCCCACGGGAGACTGACAGCAGTGGGGATACACCAAAACAACGCTCATTGTTATATTTGGTGACTGCAGTTCCAAGGAAAGAGTATGTGGGATTGTATAATACTTATGAATCACTCACTTCTGCTCCCATCTTAAATGTAGGCTTATTCTAAAATGATGAGCTGAAAGGGTTTGCTATGAGAGCAAGTTCTATCCGAATTTCATTACTTGTTGGGAAAAACATTTGCAATTGCTAAAAAACTGAAAAATATCAATATTAACTCAACTGGCTATTCTGGAGCAATGAATCAACAAAACAAATGTGACACATCACCCACTTCCATCACTTTGGATATAAAACTTTCTCAGCTTTTAGAAGTTCAACCTGATTTGAGGAGTGTTTTTTAAAATTAGACCCTAAAACGTTGCTCAGTAATGAGGATATTTCTGCCAGTGCACACACAGTGAAGTCATTATTGAGCAACTTGAAATGTTCCTATTTGTAGTGATCTGCTGCTGAAAAAGTTATGAGAGGCCTTCGAATGATCAGGTGTGTGGCCCTGCGAGCACTGGAGGCGCAGGGGAGGGAGCTGCTCACCAGAGATTCACCAGGAACACGTGCTCGATCTCCTGCAGGATCTCCAGCTCCCTGAACACGTTGCGCACCTCGTCCCTTTCGATGCACTGCTGCTTGTTCATGTACTTCATGGCGTACATCTTCTCCGTGTCTCTCTTCTGCACGATGCACACCTGCGTGGGGAGCAGAAAAGAGAGTCAGGAACACGTTCCACATCCTCATCTGCTGCTTTAGGGGCTGAGACCCACTCTGCTCAGCACCTCACCCCCCTCAAATATCCCTGACCCCTAGGCTGTGACTTGGCACCCACGGACAGCAGCACCCCTGCTCCCAGCGCCGTGCCCGACTGGGGAGTGCACGGGCCATCGGTATCTGCAGCTGCCTCCGGGGCACGATGGCCGGCTGACGGCGGAGAGCTTTCCAAGGGGACAGCTTTCCGCTTGGAAACTGTGTCTGGGAGCTGTGCGAGAGACCTTTGGGCTCGCTGTCTCTGGATGGAAACCGGCGTCAGGCAACCGCGGGGTTCCCTTCCAGCCTCGGCTCCCTGCTGCTCGCAGCCGCGGCTGCCCAGGGTAGCAGGGTGGGTTTCACCTGCCACGCACATCGCTGTGCTCTGGAAGGGGAAAACAATCCCCTTTGGGTTAGCAGAAAGCGATTAAAATGTAGATTTGCTGTTACAACAACAAGCACCTGGCCCAGAGGGCTACCCCGAGACTGTCCCCGGAGCCCCGCTCTGCCGATGGGCTCGGAGCCCGCCGGGCTGGCACGGGCTCCCCACGGCACGGCCCCGGGCGCCTCCCTCAGCTCCTCTAATGACACCGTAATTACCAAGGTGACTGTTTTTTAAAAAGCTAATTAGCTTTCACGGTAACTATTTTTAAATGAACTAATAGCATGTCTACATCTGCTATAATTATGTCTGCCCTCTTTTAATTATGAGACATGCTGGTAATTAGGATGAGCTGGATGCCTCCCCTCTGGCAGTTTGGCCACGGCCGCGCTCGGGGCGCAGGGCGGCTCACCCGGGCTGGCTCCAGGCAGAGAGCGGGTCCCGCTCACATTGGGTGGGAACAAGGAAAGGGAATTTCTGTGGATGGCAGGAAACCGCAGACAGGTGGGAGCCGCGAACACTCCGCACCTCTAAACGCTGCCGTTAATAACCATTTGCAAGTGCTAATGGTGCTCAGTATAATATCATCAAGGACACGCTGCCGCAAGGAGGTGACAAAATAATGGCTGGTTATCGTTAGCCTGATAAACGCCGCAATTAGCGATGCACTGGAATTACCGGGATTATTTTCCGCCGTCGTTACAATTACGGTGAGAGCTGAAAATCAGGTGTTGCAATAACCCTCTGCACACCTCAGAGCTCACGTTAAGGGCACTTCGTGGGCAGAGTGACCCGAGCTGTTTCCCTGGGTCTGGACCCCTCCGGTGCCCATGGGCGAGCAGAGCCCATCAACTCCAGCTGCCAGGGACTGTTCCAGGTACAAACATAAGGGGAAAACTCCTTCATGCAAACTTAATAACGATAATAAACGGCCTACCACAACGCACACCACCAGCAGGATCCAGCCCCTGCCTAGAGCAGGCTGAACTGGTTGTACATTCAATAAACCAGGCAAAAATAACTTTATACATTATAAATTATTTGAGCAGCAAAGCCCTAACAATTTTCCTTTAAAACGTGGTCATTGCTGTAAAACTGCTCTGAAAACAAACCTCTGGGTAACAGCCATCAAGGCACCGAGCAACATTCTCTCCTGATGCCAGTTTATTCCACATTATTGCTGGAAGCTCATTAATTTCTAGGTGGTTTATTTTTTAGGTTGTGACTTGCCGTACCTTAATGAGTATTGCATGTTATTCTGATGTCATTTGTTTCTTGCTTCTCCATAGTGAAAATGGGAGCTCAGCATAATAAATGAGAAAATGATGAAAACTCCATGTACTCTGTGATTATAATAAACGGTTTTCTGCAATAGAACAGCATCACCTCCACACACAGCAGCACCAGTTCCGGGCACTCTGGAAATGTTTGTTCTCTGATTTCTGGGAAAAAAGTGGATGTCAGTGGAGAGGTCCTTCCTGCAGCTGAGCCCCGTGGAATAAGCGGGGTCTGCCCCGTGCCCACGGGAGCTGCCCGAGGGCGCAATGAGCCCCACAGCCGATGGGCAGCTGCGGCAGGGGCGCTCTGAGTGCTGCAGCGACGCTCTGTCTGCACCACAGCCATCACCAGGTACTGGCCACATTACCCGGCTCTTGGCCGGGGTCTAACTCAACACCCGGACCAGTGCCGGTGCTGCCTCGGCTGAGCTCAGCCACTCGGTGCCCCTGTCACAGGCAGGGACCATTCCCAAGGTGCCCCTGCTTACACAAATGCATCAATGTGTTTGTGTCCCCCCAAAATGTCAGTGACACAAGATGTATCTTTTTCTTTTTGTGCTTCTCCGTTCATGTATCTGTTCCTGGGGAAGGAATGAACATCTATTTGGTCACAAGTCAAGAGCGTATTTTTTAAATTAACCAATTTTCAGGCAAGTCTACGATGCAGAGCAAGGCAAGAAGCAGAAATTACTCTGTCCTCATTCTGCACAAAGCAGCCACACAAAGGGAATGTTTGGTGGTTAAATACAGCCATTAGGAAAAACGAGTGGAACGGAGCCAGCCTGCGAGGCAGAAGGCGGGCGGCAGCTGGGAGTGGATTGCTCAAGACACGGCACATAAAAGCATTCAGAGAGTCCCAGATACCTCGAGCACTCCGCCGCTGCCGAAGGGGCTCTGTGCAGCCGCCCACAGCGCAGGGAGGGCCGGAGCCCCCGGCCGCGATTCCAGCCAGGAGACGGGCAGGTGACACCCCCGGGCCCCCTCACCCCGCGGGGCCGAGACAGGGACAACGCCTGTGCTGCCGCCCGAGCTGGCAGCTCGTCTGAATCCGAACGCTTCCCAGCCTGGTGCGCTTCCTCCAGTGGGCTTTTCCTTTTCTCCTTTAGAAATCCAGAAACTTTTTTCCCTGCTGATTCTGAAGGAATTCATCGTGCTGAAATCCCCACTCAGATGAGAGGTCACCTAATCATTTAGTAGCCTGTCCTGACTTAGCCTTGTTGTACAGGGACAGCACAATTTTCCTGGGCTCAAACAGAAGCCAGTGGCTGCATTCTGGGCAGGATGCACGCAGCTGGTAAACAGCGGGGATCGCTCTACCTCGGCTGCACACTGACATAGTTTCCTTCTGCACATGCAGAGGTCACCCAAAGTGAAGGTACTCGTGACCCCTGAGGGACGTCACCGTCACGGCTGGTGCACAAACCCACAGCTGACTCAGGGATCTGTCTTTCGGGTCTGAACTGGGAGCAGTGGGTTTCCTTCTTGAATTTCTCCTTCTTTGGCTTCTGCCTCTGTAAGACGAGACCGATGTCCTGTAATCCTTGCACACGCAGACACTCTGTTGACTTTGGCTCAGAGCCACTGGGACATTTCTGTGCCCAAGCCTGGATTTCACTTTTTTTGTTTTTAGAGCAGAGTCAAGGCTTAGAGTCAGCCAACACTACACACCTACATCAAACACCTTAATCCCATCCAGTTCTGAACCAGGGCCAGACACTGCTCTAGTTTATAAAAATGCTTATTTGCAGTGGTTGCACCTTGCTCACATATACTGATTTCTCTTCCAGCTTCTGCTGGGTATTTATCCCTCTCTGTTTTCCCCAGTATCTACAGAACTGCCATTTTACCAGACAGGTTGAAATAATGTGAAATGCAGAGCACTAACATAAAATTGCCCACGGCGCCCAGAAGCATCAGTAGGCTTTGAGACTGCCTGGGGAAAGAAGTCTCTGCTATGGGGGATGCACGGCAGCAGCCTCAGGAAGGGTGTTGAGGAAACAGGAGATTTGCAGCCTCTGGAGCAGGAAGAACTAGGTCTTTCATTCTGAAGGACCAGAAGCAGTGAGAAGGCACTTACCATGACGTAGAAACAGCTCAAGCTTTTTTGACAACTGATTTCATTTTTGAACACTAAGTTTTACTTTGGAGACAGACTGCAAGGGCAAGGACAGGCTGGACAATTGTGTTCACTGGTTTCCTGAGCTTGTTGAGCAAAGCGTAAAGCAGGTGAGAAGGGCTTTACTGCGCCTATGCACTGCCGAAAGAATAATCTCAATATTGACCTCTATTAAGTTCATCTCCTTTAGCCAAGTTCTCCTTGAATAGCTCAGCTCTTACACCAAGACATCATTCACTTTTCCCAGAGTTTTTATCCTGTCACCCAGCACCCCCAGGACCCTTCTGCTTTGCTCTTGTACCAAGAACTGCAGGAAGAATCTTGCCAATTATCTATTTAAAAAAAAACCACAAAAAACAAACCATTTAAACTCTCAACTGCTATCAGGAAAGCTGCAAACAGGGATCACTCTGTTCTGGATATGGCCACAGCTGCACAGGACACAGAACTACTTCCCTGGCATTTAAATGCATCTTCGTACCCGTCCTGTATTATGGTGGTGCTGTTGGCAATTAAAATACAACCCTTCCCTGGTAATTAGCCTCTGTGTAATACTGGTAATCAAAAAGTTCATAATGATTTGTTCTACAATTCTCACAAATACTAAGGATAAAATCAGCTAATCCAATTTCTTTTTAGGCATAGCCAAGAGAACAAAGCTTAAGGCTGCCTCGCAGGTTACCTGCAGTGCTATAATTACAGTATCAGGGATTTCCATGAACCATGGGAACAGCTGGATGAAGCTCTGCTGGAAGAATCTGCCACAGGTACCCCCAGGAGCAGCTCCCCTACGAGAGCAGGCCCAGAAGGGGACACAGCCCCTCAGGGGTGCTGCTGGTCCCTCGAAGGGGCTCCCCCTCCACGGATGCTGACCCAGAGCGTGGTGCCACGAGCAGGAGAGACTGGAAACACTAAAGGCTGCCAGCACCTGCAGGAGCCTGTGCAGCCCCTCTCCGTCCCTTCAGGGCTGGTCCTGGGGAGGGAGCTCTGGGCAAGGCAGATCCTTTCAGACCTACTCTTAGTGGGAAATGGGTCTGGTAAAACACAACAGGACCTGTGGCACCAGACAAAGTCCTGGGTCGGGGCTGCAGCTGTGCACAACCTGCCCGTGACAGTGGCACTCACCCCATGCTTAGCGAGGACACGCAACTGTAACTCTCTCTGATCCTGAATAAAAACACACTGAATCAATCAAAACCCTGCGCTGCTGGACTATGCAGCTTATTTAAGCAGCACTTTGTCCTGGAACAGCTCTGAGAGCAGCGTCTCTGGCAGTGTTTCTCCCAGCCATTATCTCCAGCACACAAAGACCCATTTGCAGGACCAGCACATCTGCTGCCATTCCCACAGCCACCTTTCCTGCATGCCAGTGACCCGGCCCGGGGACACGAACAAGTGACGGCTGCTGGCTGTGACAACAGCACTCCTCAGCCTTTCCATCCAGCTCACAGAAGCACGGACTCACAGAAGGGTTTGGGCTGGAAGGGAGCCCAAAGCCCATCCAGTGCCCCCCCTGCCATGGCAGGGACACCTCCCACTGTCCCAGGCTGCTCCCAGCCCCAATGTCCAGCCTGGCCTTGGGCACTGCCAGGGATCCAGGGGCAGCCACAGCTGAATCATTCCCTGTGAGGCTCCCCACTCTCACAGTGAATGATTCCTTCCCAGTGTCCCATCTAAAACTCTAAAGTTGCAGTGGTAGCCAAACAAGTGCGACCCTCAGGAGCCATGCTCTAAGTACGAGGTTATCAGCTCAACAAATCTGCCTTCACATCTTTAAGTGCTGAAGTTGTTTCCATTTCCAAACACCTTGCCACATTTCTCTCCTTAAGATATTTTTCATGGAGCCTTACAACTTTAGTTTTTCCCTGCTGAAAAACTGTGCTTTTCCACAAGATTGATGGACTCGTTTGTCAGAACACCATAAATCATTAAAATCTCTTTTATGCAGCACTGCTGTTTGCTGCAGCCAAGTTGTAACAGCAGCTGATGAAACTTTTATTCATAGCAAGCCTGTTGGTGTTTCCAGGTCGTGTCAACACTTCCATAAAAAATCTCTTTCTCAGTTGCTTATGCTAGAGCCAAAAAAGTCTTCTGACCCAAAATAACACCTGCTGTTCTCAACAGCACCTCAGTGTGCTGCACGTCAGAAGATCATAAAATCCCAGACTGGTCTGGGTTGGAAGGGACCTTAAAGATCATCCAGCTCCACCCCTGCCATGGTAGAGACACCTTCCACTGTCCCAGGCTGCTCCAAGCCCCAATGTCCAGCCTGGCCTGGGACACTGCCAGGGATCCAGGGGCAGCCACAGCTGCTCTGGGCAATCTCAGTAGCTTCAGTCTGGAATCCTAAGAATGTGTTCCTGTGCTTCTCCCGTGCAGGTCCACAGACCTCCCTGAGGATCAGCAGACCCCTGTGGATCTGTAGCACCTCTGGGTGTGCCCAGCACTCCGTGTACTGCCAAAGGAAACGACACATGCAGGTGCAGCTGGAGTGGCTCAAAACACGGGCAAAGCTAAGCTTGCTCATGGTTTGGTTTTTTTCTTTTTTTTTTTCCAGAATGAGCCTTATTCTGTCTTGCTCACACAAATGGGACAACCAGCACACTGAAACTGTGTCAGGAAAAGCTCTCCTCATTGGTACCCTGCAAACAGGGAGCCAGGGCCTTCCAGTTGGTGTCTAACCAGAAACATTCCCTAATTTCCCTGCAAGAAATCATGGAAGGGGGGTGCAGAATGTTATCTACAAGGTCTGAATCCTGTGATTTAATGCAATTTAAGGTGGTTCAGAGCAAGCATTTCCCTTTAATGTCACGCTGAGAAAATAAGGTCCCATCAGACATTAAGCAGATGTTTCTGTAATTGAGTTTGGATATGGGGGATTATTTGACTTGCAGCTCCGAAACATTCTCTTCCTCAGGAGAGACACAAATCCAAATAAACAAGGAGAAACTGAAGAAGTGACAGCAGAGAAACCTAAAGAACAAAAAGGAAAGAGGAGTGTTTTTCTTTGCTTTTACTTGTCCTGGTTCTCCACCTCTCCCCCTGCGAGCCAGCCGTGCGGCCTCATCACCAGCCAGACACCCCACACCTGGAGTCTTCACTCGGTGTTAAAACAAAAATGTAGACATTTGGGATCATCCTTCGGCCACAGCCTGGAGCACATCTCCGTGGTGTGTGGCATGGCGTGGATTTCTGACCTCAAGGCCACGGAGCAGGCGCCCGGGGAGGTTCCGCAGGGGATGGGCCGTGCCTCCACCGCGCGGACAGCTCTGCCGGGAGCAGGGAGGAGGACAGCCCGGGAGATGTGTTCTGGAGCTGCCACACTTCCTACGGAAAGGCTGTTAGGCATCTACATTTTTGTCTGGCTTTAATCACATGCTCAGAGATCTCTGCTGGGCTTTTCTTTCCCAATAATTAAAGCAGAATGATGAAAACTCAGACCAACCTGCAGAGATCCCTGAAGACACTGTGACCCATCTTTCTGCCTTTTGGATGGATCCAAACCTGGATCCAGCATTTCCTCCACCTCAGCAGCACTCCACAGATTTACATGAGGACCTGGACCCCTGTGCACAACCACAGCTAATGAGTGTTTTCTGAATAAAATGTGCAATGTTTTCCTGTGGGTGACACACATTTTGAGTTATGTCTAGCATTTGGAGCCATCTCTCCTTAAGGCCAAGACTACATTCTGTGATAGGCTGCTTAAAGAGGCAAAATTATTTTTTTTAGCTATATATTTGATAGATACTGGGAACAGAAAGAAATCTAATTACTTCCAATGAAGATTGGAGGGCCTTATTTAATCTCTGAATGTAAATTGATGTTGAAGTTCCCTGACCCAAGGCAAGAACACTCACTGTGCTATTTTGAAAAGCCTCATCACTCACCATGATCCAGCCCTGACGGGCGCTGGCATCGAGACCCAAGTGGCCGCAATGTCCTCGTTTGTGCTGCTGCCACAACACGCCCCCAGGCACCAGAGTTTCCCTTCTGTGCTGAAGGAAATAAACACAGGTCTTTCTTTTCAGCCAAGAAAGAAGGGGATACTCGTGTTTCACAGTGCAAAACCCTCAGGAGGAATCAATGCCACTTGCAGCCAAATGCTTAATTTTCCCTTGGCAGAAGCTTGCTCCATTGAGCTGGTGTTTACCACCAGGCTGCACAAAGGGATCGGCCCTGGAGGAGCAGCTGCAGAGGCTGGGGAGATGGAGATCCCTTCCAGAGAGGGGGCACAGGGGCTGTGATGTGCCTGGACGCAGACAAAACCCCTGCTCCTCCTGGCTGGTCTCCTTCCTCCCTCACTGCAGCCACCCCACCGGCCACGCCCGAGCAGTCACCGTCAGACAAGGGCAGCCTGTCCCCAAGGAGCCTTCACAAGCTTCACAAGCCTCTCTGTCAAACCTACCAAACAGCACTTAATTATATCAACTTCCCAAGATAAAGGAATAAGCTTTATATTTCTGCGTATTTCCACGGATGGGACTTCTCTGCCCAGGAACACCCTGCAAATCTTAGAATCACAGAATCATAGAATGCCTTGGGTTGGGAGGCACCCTAAAGATCATTCTACTCCACCCCCTGCCATGGGCAGGGACACCATCCACTGTCCCAGGCTGCTCCAAGCCCCATCCAATCTGGCCTTGGACACTGCCAGGGATTCATGGGCAGCCACAGCTTCTCTGGGCAACAATCTTAATCTCTCTGAGAAGCCCAAAGGGAGTAGCAGGGGCTAAAATCGAGTTGCAGAGCAGAGCAGAGCTGATCTGAGAGCCCGAGGATGCAGCAGCTGCCCAGACCCCTGCGAGGGGCACACAGGGCACAATCCCAATGTGGGGCGAGAGGTGGCCAGAGCTGCTGCATCCTGGCCAACAGCACTTGTCCAGCTGGCAGCCAGAGTTGGGTAATCTTCAGTGTGGTTTGGTTTAACTGCACCACTTGCTGTACGTGAACAGATAAGTACTGCATGCTGCATTGCCCTTTATTGAAAGGAATTTTTAGCACTTACTTTTAAAAAGAATTTTTAGATCAAAAGTAATAATATGGCACAACAATCTTACTGCAACTCCGTGAGAGAGCGACAGGAACAGAAGGAAACTCGATGGATTTTGGACATAAATAGTAAGTAAACGGGAGGTGAGGGTGGAAAGCAGAGACACAAAAGGCTTCTGTTCAATAAATATGGTTTCTTTCCATGCTTTTCCTTCTTTTAAAAAAATCTCATGGACTTACAGTCCAGAGTGTTTTCTGAAGGGAGGTAGAATCCCTGATCATACAGATAAAATACAGTCTACCCCAATTGTGATGGGTCAGTAAGAATAAAAAAGTATTAAGAAAAAATAAGAAAAGCCAATTTGCAATTGTCAAAGTGATCCTGTACTTACAGTTTTATTTCAGAGAACAAAATGGCCAGTTGGTATGAAAATGGAAAGCACTAAATTTAGAATTCATCAACACTTTCACTCCTGATATTTTAATTTTATGGAACTATTGAAACAGACGTGATTTTGCTATGCACGTTACATAAATAAAAATGTTCAGGCCTTTTCAGCAGGTGACCCTCGCTGAGTTGCACCTGAGGGCCCCTCAGCCCTCACGCTGGCCTTGGCAGCAACCCAAACCCACCAAAAATCACACCCTAATACCTATGCTGCTCATGACCATGTTCTGTATTTCCTGGCCATTGTCTCAGGAGCCCTTTGCAGTGACAGCCTGAGCAGCCTGACCTTTCCCTCAGCCCATCCTCCGCTGCCCTGCTTCCCCAGTGCTGAGAGTGGTGTTGAGCACAGAGATTCATCAACAGAGACAAAAAGAGCAGGTGCCATGAGAATTACCCATTTCTGTCTCCTCCTCCCAAAGCAATCCAGCAGCCTTGGGCAGAGAAGGTAGTGTGGAGCAGAGCAGGCGCAGGGCAGAGCTCCTCAGGGAGGTTCTGGAGAGCAGGGATCTCCAGGCCGTGGGGCAGCGCGTGCCCGGCCCCGCTCCCAAACACGGCCCCTGCCTGACCGAGCCCACGCCCGGGGTGTGGGGGCTCCGTGCGAGGCACCTCCTCAGCTGGATGAGACACCCAACCCTCCACACAGCCCTTCTGATCCACCTCCAAAGGTCTTTCCCACTGTAGTTTTTCCCACATCCTCTTCTTGCCCATCTCTACAGTCCACCAACGCTGTTCATCTGGGAAACAAGGCAAATCACCACCTCAGAAGACAGGAAAAGAGGCCATTGCAAAGGAGAAAGGCTGGCAGGAAAACTGGGAGGAAAACAGCACCTGGTGTGCTCGTCACTGGGAAGGACTCTTCCCAGCAAGCCTGGCCCACACGAAGGCCCTGTCCCCTGGCAGTCTCGGCACTGCCACTCACCCCAGGTGCCCAACACAGGCTGCGGGTCCCTCCGACTGCGGTAAAATTACATCAAATGCCTCCTCACAACACTCGTTTCTATTGTTAGCTGTGCACCAGTTGCAACAGTTTCCACTTCTATTTTTCATGGTCCATCTTTAATTCATTGCTGAGACACAGGAAATCCCAACGGCCTTGTAGTGGCTTGTGGGCAGCTCCTGCCTTCACCACAGAAAAACCAGAGCAGAACTGTTTCCAGCCTTATGGAGCTGTGTCCACACAACTCCCATGAGATTCAGATCAGTTTCTCAGCAGCGCACAGACACTTCAATAGGAATTCATGAACTTTAGACCCGCAAGAAGAAAAATATCCTGTGAAGAAGAGGAGAAAGTCTCCTTCCACAGACACCACTGACTGATGGTACTGCCCAGAGTAACAACAGGGTACACCCATAATGCTCTGGACAAACCCAGGCAGCATTTTCCTTAATAAACTCTATTTGCTGTATCATGCTGATGTAGTCATAATTTCATAGGAACCGAGGACATTGCTCCTTATCATTTATGACATTAAATGGTTTGTAATTGGGTTGTCCAACCGTGAGCATTAACACAACATCCCAAACTCACAAGCTGCAGCTTCCAAGGACCTGTAGATGACCTCGATGTCCAACACAGCTTCAATTTTATTGCTGCCAAAAGCTGCATCTGACACTGGAACCTTCCATCTCTCAGTTCCATTTACAAGCTGGTGGGGGTGTGTGCTGTGATGGCTTGTCAGAACAAAAACAAGATCCAAATGCTGGTCACATTTCAGCCTCTGAGAAATTTATAATTATCATTAGTGACAAAGGATGGATTTTTTACTTTTAAAGTGAGAGTTTTTAGTGTTGGCCATGTGAGAGCTGCAATCTGGTGTGGCCGTGTGGGCCATGCTGAGGGCAGGAGGAGCCTCTGCCAGCGGCACACAGAGGAACGGGAGGTTCTCCTGAGGGCAGTGCTAACAGAACAATAATCAGATTTCCAGTTATTAATCTGATCAATGCCAAAACATTCTGCTCTTTGTCCTTACAGATGGATGTTTATAGAATTCAGTGATGCATTTAGGCTACATCTCACAGAATCACAGATCCTTTCAGCAGGAAAAGACCTCCAAGATCGAGTTCCAATCTTTGACCAAACACCACCCTGCCAACAAGAGCAGAGAACTGAGTGCCACGTCCTGTCATTCCTTGAACACCACCAGGCAGGGATGGGGACTCCACCACCTCCCTGGGTAGCCTATTCCAATGTTTCTTTACAGCCAGGTCACCATGACCCAGCTCCATCCTTCCCTGCTCCTGCTGCAACTCATCTTCCTCCTGCTCCTGTAACACCTGCAGCTCTTCCGTCCCCTTACCCACTGCGAGGCTGGCCCTGCTGACAAAGGGTCAGGGCTGGACTCAGGCACATCTGCCACTCAACAGGCAGCATATGTTGATCCATGAAGAGGTTTCCTTAATCAAAGACCCCCAAATGAGATCTCTTTTGGGTTCAGGAGGGGAGGGGGAGTGGGGTGTGGGTGGATTTTGTTGTAGAATCTAATGCTGAAAAACACTCATCTAAGAGCCAGGAAGAACCTGAGCAGCCAGCTGCTATCGAGCCTCGACGCACACACAGGAATTCAGGTGAGAAAACAGTCCTGCTGACACAAGCCACAGCGAGCTCTCCCTGCACCAGTGGCAGGCCCTGCCTTGCAGTCCCGCTCCGACGCCGTTTTTGCTTCCAGACGGAGCGGAGCCGCTGCCGGATGCTGAGGATGCAGCCAGTCCAGCCAGCCACCACAGGGCAGCGATCACCTCTGCCTCGGGCCAAGCCAGCCACCGTGGGGACATCAGGCACCGCTTCCCCACCTGCCCTGAGCCACGGCCACGCTCCAGCACCCGCTGCTGGCAGTGCCAGCCCCCCGTGGAGCCCTGCAGGGGTGGCCCGGGGCCATCGGTGCGTTTGGGTGGAGGACGACGCTTCTGCCCTCTGCTCTCTCACACCGCTTTCCTGTCCACAGGTCCCTGGCTGCTGGAGCGGGGTCCATCCCACCTCCCATCCCACCTACACTCCCACACCAGCGTGACTCACCCACAGAGAATGATGGGGGCTCAAATAAACCCCAGGCACTTTCTAATGCAAATGTTAATAAGGCACCGGCTGTATAACAATAACAAAAGTGGGCAGCTTGTTTGATAAATCACTGTCTTTTGAAGTCTGATCTTTCAGAAACCCCAAACAGATCCCCAGTGGGGAAGTGCAGGATAATCCCCAGCTCCTTGCAGCTGAGGTCACTGCTCACTCAGTCACTCCAGACCATTCAGTGGCACTTCCCACTCTGTAATTTTCCTGCTGCTGCCCCCACAACCTGAGATCCGGACAGTGAGGCAGTGCTGGACCCCATCACCACTGCATCTTTTGTGCTCTGCCACCCTCCCGTGGCTTTTACCGATGACACGCTCACAGCTTAGCAACATCCACAAAAGAAGAAAAATCACTTGGTACTACCTGGGAGATTGCATTAAAGGGAGGATCCCCCTGTGTGTGGGGGGAAAGCTCTGTGCTTTCTCACACACCCGCTCCTGGTCACTGTCCCCAGCCAAGGGAGCTGCTCCTGTGCTGGATGCAATGGTGGAGCATGTTGTGGAATCAGAGAATCACAGAACCATGGGATATCCTGGGTTGGAAAGGGCCCACAATGAGCCCAACTCCTGTCCCTGCACAGACACCCCAACAATCCCACCCTGGGCATCCCTGGCAGCGCTGTCCCAATGCTCCTGGAGCTCTGGCAGCCTCGGGGCCGTGCCCATTCCCTGGGGAGCCTGGGCAGTGCCCAGCACCCTCTGGGGGAAGAAGCTTTCCCTAATGTTAATGTCCATCACATCACTCCTGCTGCAGTTGCCCATCTCTGTAGGCAGCCTCGGGGGCCTGACCAGCACTGATGGCCCAACACCAGAGGCTCTCCAGCACCCTGGGACCCACAGACACCCCGCACCCCGCTGTGCCCTGTCCATAACCAGGCTGCCCTTTGACAAAGCACCCTTGTCTCTGGAGCCTGCCAATGACATGGTGCGCGATCGAGTGACAGGAACGGCGTCCAGCAGGGACGTGCGCCCCAAGTCCCTGCCTGTGGCTCTGGCAAACCCTCAGCCTCATGTGAGATCCAGGACAATAAAGGAAAAATCAAGGGCAAAAAATATCTGTGGCAGCTAAATATCAAGGGATTAAGTTTCCAGCCTTTCTTTAGGGGGAAAAATCCAACATTTATAAAGCTGGAAAAAGAGAAAATGGATCAAGCTAGTGTTGATGTCAAAGAGGGATTCAGTTGAGAATAGACTTGAAGGGAATTTTATTTATGGTGCAGCTACTGGGTGGGCATCTGTGACCTTTAGAAAATGGATTAAAGCCTTTCTATACCCAGCTCCAGGCTGTGTGAATTATTGAAGCACCAAAATCATGAAGCCAAAGTACTTGTGCAAAGCAACCCACACACAGCCAGCCTTCCCTGGGAGGGTCAGGGCAGAGCCGGGCACAGGGACCAGGACCCCCAGCCCCCTCCAGAGCAGACTGAAAGCCAGGCCCCCACAAGCCTCCAGCCCCACCTCAGGTATACTGGTTCCCTCTGGAAGATTCCATTTCCTGCTGCTGCTCATTCCAGCTCCAACCCTGGTTTAATCCCCTATTTCCAATGGCACACAAAGACACAAATCTGTGCTGAAAAACTTCAGATGTGTTCTTATTCCTTCAGAGCAGTGAAGTGTAAATAATAAATTCCCACAACCCCATCCAGCTCTTCATCCCTTGGAAAAGGCGGCTGGGGCTGGGGCTGCAGAACCAAGAGGGAAGCCCAGGTGGGAGGAGGAGTACAGGAGCAAACACCTCCAGCTGCCTCACAGATCAAATGGACGGGGACTGAAGCCAGAAGAGGCCAACTCTTAACAGGGAGAGGTCCAGACCCTGGAACGCCACCGATGCCTTTGGAGATTTCTGGGTCTCATCCTGTCTCTCGTGAAGCACAGTGACCCTCAGAGCATATTTCCCATTAGAACAGGGCCACAAACTGCACCCCATTCTAGAAACCCTCTCCTGGCTGCTGTTCCTTGGGAAATGGCACCAGAGCAGCCAAATCCTGAGCAGCTGCTGCTGCTTCTTGGAAAGGAGCCTGTGCTACAAGAGGAACACGATGCTGGTATTAAATCACTGAAAATCAAATAACACCACCTCTTCTATGTGTGGAAAATATTACACACTTGCTAATGGGAGTAAACATGGAATTGAACCTGACCTTCATTTGATTAATTGTACCTTAAAGCTGATTAAACCCATCTCTAGAAAACAGAAATTGGCCATTTATTGCAGGTACGCCAGAGCCACAGCTCAGGGGCTCTCAGGCTCCTCAAAAGGGATTTCTGAGTTCCTTTTTGCTTCCTTTCCTACAGTTCCCACACCCAGGACCTCACCGTCTGTCCTGAGAGGTGCACAAAGTGACCACAGAAGGAAATGCTGTGCCCAAGGCCACCACAGGCGCTGCTCCCAGGTCCTGTCACCATGAGATCACACGGTGCCACAGCTTCCACAGGTTGCTCACGCACACTGAGGGTCTACTTGGACATGGACACTGGCTCCTAAATATCTTCCTGAACGCAGGCAGAGAGTGGTTAAGTCAAGCAAAGCAACTAAGTCACTCCTCAATTTCAAATAACACTTGCCAGGTAGGGAGTTTTATGTTTTCTGTAATTAAATGAGAGTTGTAAATGACTTGGTAAACGCAAAAAGCTTTTCTCAGTGTCAGAGGAAATTCAGCATATTGACATAATTATCCAGAAAGATGACAGATGAGTCATTTCAGCATTTTGTTGAAAGTGTATGTACAGTTCTGATGCCTGATAGACTGCTACGTGCCAGACTTAACCTTTCTGCAACGCAAAGCACAGAGCAAGCAGCCACGGGGAGCAGCCACAAGGAGCAGCTCTCTTCAAAGCCAAGAGGGTCCTGCCCTGGCCTACGAATGTTTTTTTCTCTGTTAAACGTTCTGAGCAGAATTAATTTTCCAGGTGCTGCTGCTTAAAAGAATAAAACCTCATTCTCTGGAAAGTTTATATCTGAAGTATGAATCTTCTCCTATTAGCTCAAAACAAAAATGTGAGCTGCTCTTTTTCACCAAGGTTTTGAGTTAGCGTTTGGTTTTTGATTGTGAGCTGAAGACACAAGACCCTGAGTGTTCCTGTTCTCACCAGGAGTGTCTGGGGAGACATTCTTCTGCTGTTTGTCTTATCCTCACAGCACAAGGACTGAGCTGGTATTTAATCATTCACCATCATTCAACAGAAGCCCAGAAATCTGACAGAGTCCTGCTGCAAGCTTTCGCCTCTCCTTGCTCAAGGGATGTGGCTGCAAAGAGGGGTGAGTGTTTCAAACCACCCCCTCAGTGACTTGCACACTGCTGGCAATCCATTTTCATCAGCCCTGGAAGTCCCAGGCAGACTTATATCGAAGCCCAGCAGGAATTCACGTGGGTGGGCTGTGCCAGAGCAGGGTAATCGATCTCCTGGTGCTCGTCAGGGAACTGAGGCTCTAACGAAATGTCTTCGCTAGGAAGAAGCACTAATGGCAGCACTGTGACTGCCAGCGTCCCCTCTCCTGACTCGCAGCACAGCCGCTGCTTAATACATTTAAACTATTCAAAAAGAGATTTTCAGTAATTGGTAAAAATTTGGGTTCTTTTGGCCAAACAGGTCTCAGATCTCCTGGGAAATTTCTGCTTTTGCAAAGTTTCCATCTTCCAGCCATCCAAGCACAGCAGGTCAGGCTGCTCCCGAGGCCGTGGCCCAGTGGGACACTACCTCATCAGGCTGTACCACACAGAGGGAGAAGGCAAAGGACAGTGTGGGTCATCTCCAGAGCCAGATCTGGATCTTCTCACCCTCATGGCTCAGCTTTTGATCAAAGTACAATGGGAGAAACCGGCGAAGATGACCTGACCGGAGGGAAGCGCAAGCAGGTGCAGCTTACCCCAAGCACTCGGCTTGGCCTGTTTCTCTCACCAGTGTGAGGGGACACTTGTGTCACCCTCTGAGCTGGGCTGGGCCGTTCCACAGGTTTGACATTGCACGTTTTGCACACTTTCCATGCCCCCACGCAAAGCCCCAGCGGGGCACAGGGCCCACACCACACGGAGTCACCTGAGCAGGTGACACACCCAATTCAGCAGAGCCCAGGGATCACCGTGGGACTCTGCTCCCACAGCTCCCGTCCAGCACACACAGGGACCCTGCTGCACAGAGGGGCACAGCTCCTGCTGGTCACAGCAAAACACAGGTGACAAAAGGACTGCAGACCTCCCAGTGCACCCCCTGAACGCCGTGCTGGCACTGCCAGCTCAGGGGGAAATGCTGAGGGTCACCTGCACAGGGATGGAGTGAGAGCCAGCGAAAAAGGGAAAGGAAAAGGACTAACACCAGGAAACCAACCAGTAACCGATTCCCAGAGACACACAGCTTTTTGATCATCACCTCCCACATCCTCCCACATGCTTGGCAAGAAAAAACAGTTAAAAATAAACAACAAAACCTCTTCAGCATAACTGATTTCTGATTGGGAAAACAGCCCAGGACTTCACAGAACCCTCTTGACCAGTGTGCCAGCTCAGTCAATCACCAAGGGCAACTTCCAGCACCTTCCTGACTCACTGCCCCCACTCACAACCCAGACATCCCCACAGGAAACTGAAAACATAAAGAATGTTTGCTGTAAAATGGTCACAATTGTGCTGGTAATTTAAAATGTATCTGTTGCACAAAGATGCCAAGAATTAAAGCAATGCCAAATGGCAACAAGGTATTTTCCTGAACATTTTTCCTGTGTTGACTGAGCAGCTGTTGTAAAAAAAATACAAAAATAGCCAATTTTGGCCCTGTTACTGTTTCAATAACCCACAAGTACATAACAGCAGACACCTGATAAACCATGCAAGACCGAGTGCTCAAGCCTACCTTGCCAAAGCTTCCCTTCCCAATCGCCCGGAGAATCTGGAAGTGGTCAAAGTTCACTACAAGGTAAAGAAAAAACAATNAGCCTCTGCCCCACTGCCCACTGCCCCTGCCCCACTGCCCAATGCCCCTGCCCCACTGCCCACCATCCCAGCCCCTGCCCCTGCTCCTTCGCCGCCTGTGCTCAGCCAGCGCTGGGTGTGCTGGTGCTGGTGCTGCCAAAGGACAGCATTTAGAGGGCAGGGATAGCCTTCCACTCCCTTTCCCATGCAAATCCATCTGCACCAGATCCGTTGTTTTTTCGGAGTCAGGGTGAGGAGCAACGACAAGAAACGATCGTGCAGCCAAAACACCTCAGCCACTGCCTCGATCAGCTGCTGCTGCAAACCAAATTATTTTTATGCCAAGTACTGCTGTGATTTAATTTAATATCAGTTTTAAATAAAAAAGACGAGGCAACGAGGAGCTCGCTGATGGGTTGAGCCCACCTGCTCAGATACAGCTGTCAGCCCTTGACAGTTCTACCAGGAGACCCTGACCGGGCAGGGGACCCTCAGCATTCCTCGCCAGATGTCTGGGTGAAAAGAAATGCTCAGCGTGGGCTTGGAGGTTTGCAGCTCGAGATGGTCAATGATGAGCACTGACCCTGTTGACTGGCCACAGAGACCAAAATCACTCAGCAAGAGTGGGAACAAATAATTCACTATAAATATTACGAGTCCCACTCCCAGATCTTAAATAAACGCACATCTGTCATCTCTGAGGATGAATCAAGAGCCCACGCATGCCCATTGAGCTCCTGTTACCCTTTTGTGCTAGGCTTATATCCAAAATATTGTTATTGTCACTTTTGTGGGACATTTTCTGCAGGAGAGCTCAGAAAACTTTGCCAAATGAAACTGAAAACAGAATCGGAGCCAGCTCGTACTCTGTGTCTCCCTGCACTCCCAGTCCCCTCCCTCAGTGATGCTGAAGGGCAGATGCACCACGACTGCTCTACGTTTAGTTGCTTTGGTTGACTTTGTGGTGATCAGTCAAAGGCTGGACATTGATCTTGGAGTCTTATTCCAACCTGAATGACTCTGTGACCTCCCCGAGATTTCTCCAGGAGATCCCACGACAGACCCCATGGGGACACCAGTGTCCCCCCAACCTTCTGACAGCCTCCCACGTCTCCAGGGGAAGGGCTCAGCTCCACGGATGGTGTGTCACCTCCTCATCACCTCCCTTCGCTGTGGGCCTTTCATTTAAGCCGTGATTTTATTGAGGATTTTCCTACCAACCCTACGAGAGGGGCTGCAGTGAGCAATGCAAAACTGCAGCTTCAGCTTCATAAACATTCTGTCTGAAATTTTCTGGCTGAAGCGTTTGGAGCACCAGATCAAATGTTTTCCACATGCAGTTAAATCCATTGATTGACCTCCCGTCACCCAGAGCATGCCCAGCTACAGTGAGCCCCTTGGAAGGGCAGCATTTTCTTGGCAATTAAACCACATGCAAGTGCTCATGATCTGCCATCGCTCCAGGAGAAGAGCTTTTGACAATTCTTTGTTATAATGTTTGTAATATTGTGTAAAAAAGCATTGCCACTGAGAAAACAAACCCCAAAGTGTCATTTCCATGTATCCATGACTACAACTGATCTGGGAAGCCTGCTCAAGTCAGCAGGCAGGAAACAAACCTAGATATGAATATTCACCAGGCCCTTGAACCTATCAGCAGAGATGTCACTTTTAATAAATTAATAGAGAATTCTGCTGATGTGAAGTTCAGATGATACACTGACTGGTCTCCCAGTTCCAGTATTTTCTGCAGGATTCAGTAAGCAATCTGATAATTCTATGTAAGNTACAAGGTAAAGAAAAAACAATTTACATTTGTAAATGCTTTACTACAAATAAGCCTGCATTTAAAAGAAGACAGGGAAACAACTACAGAGCGTTGGCCAAGCTTTTATTAAAAGTTTGCCTATGGGGAAGTTTCAGGACAGCAGATGCATTCCTTTCAAGTCCCTTTTCACCTGCTTGAGGGAACTGGCAGAGGGTTGGATGAGGTTACTAAATTAGTGGTGCAGCACAAGTTAAAATACAGCTTCGACCTGTGTGGACCCAGCGGGAGCCTCACAGAGCTCAGAGGCAAACTGCAAGTGTGGCAGAGTGGGGAGAGTGGAGAGACCTTGCCCCATACCCTGCCCCTGCCCACTGCCCCTTGCCCACAGCCCCTGCCC